>CAWUFW010007388.1:547500-890000 GCA_963921515.1 Calotriton arnoldi | reverse complement strand
GGAAAAGCGAATAGTGGCAGACATAATTGAGCCTATAAAAGCTTTTAATGGTTTTCATCTTTAGTCGTGGCACGCCGCAGTAACAGCAAGTTAAGATTATGTGTTGATTTGCACAATTTAAATAGTAATGTTATAGTAGATCAATTTCCATTACGTAGGATTAACGAAACGTTATCTATGTTGAGAATGGTGCTAAATGATTTACTATTTGTCTGCAGTGTACCACCACATTTCCTTGTCAAATGATAGTGAAGAATTAACTACATTTATTATACCTAGTGGATGTTATCAGTTTAAGCCTATGCCTTTTGGTTTGGCATCGGCTGCAGCATTTATTCAGCGGTTATTGAATTAACTTTAAGGTAATATGAAATGTGTGAAATTTTTCCAGGATGATATTCTGCTTTTTGGAAGAGAGACATATCTGAACATGATCAAATTTTGGAGGCGGTTTTGGGAATTTTAAACTCAAGTTGTTTGACTGTTGAATTTAGAAAGTGTTTTTGCTTAGGAAAGTGTCACGTATTTGGGGCATGTAATGGAATTAGGCCCAAACAGTTCTTGACTGATGCCATACGGAGTGCACCAACTCCCAGTTGTAAAGATATGGTATGACCATTTATTGGCCTTGCAGAATTTTGCTCAAAATCTATTCCTAATTTTGCAGCTATAACGTATAACATCACACAATTGTTGAATAACAAGAATAAATGGACAGCAGAATGGGATCTGAATTTTCGTAGTGTGAAGCAACGTAAAACAAATGTGGCTTCTCTTAAGGGTTTTGATCAGAACGCACATTGTGTGCCCACAACAGATGAAAGTTTTAAAGAGTTAGTTGCGGTTTTGACCTAAGTGGAGAAGAATGGTCGTGAATGAGTAATTGCGTATGCTTTGAGATCTGTCTCCTATGGAGGAAAGGTATATCGTTACTGAAAAGCAAACTTGGCTGCGCCTGGGCTGTTGACTATTTTAGAGCATTTGCTTGGGAAAAATCCCCCCCCCACCCGTCCCCCAAGACGTAATCATATGCCATTAGTTAAAATTCTCACGACAGAAGGCACTATTGATGCATCAGCAAGAATAGCCAGATTTTCACTGAGATTACAAGATTGTAATCATAAAATTGTTTATGTGCCAGGTAATGAAAATGTTACTGCTGACCGTTTCACGAATGCAAAAGCAATTTGAAATGTGCGAGGATGAAATTTGGAATGATATTCAAATTGTGTATGTGCAGGACAGTGGGACCTCGTGCATAAAAAAAGATGTTTTGGAACAAGAGTATAGAAAGGATTGTGTGTTGTTGCAGATATTGGAGTATCTCTGGAAGGGGTGGCTGCGCAAACATGTTGGATGTGAAGTTAAAACCATTTTGGGAAATAAGAAAAAATGTGACCAGAGTGAGAACATTTGGAGAGGCAAGAGGGTCATTCCCACAGATAGCTTGCACAAGGCGATTATGGAGTTAGGTCATGAAGGTCATTTTGGAATTGTTAGAACGAAACCGACTGTAAAAGTCTCCTTTTGGTGGCTGGGCAAGGATACTGAAATTGAGCGATATGTACATGAATGCACCTTTTGGAAAAAAATGCAGACAAGTCTTTGATAACTTAAAAGCCACTTTTGGGTATATTTCCCATACCAAAATTGCCTTGGGAGATATAGCCATTGATATAATGGGTGCAATTGGGGTAACGCCCGAATTGGTCATTGTGCTACTAGATGTGTTCTAGATAGCATGTTATCAAGGTTGTGGATAAAGTGGATACGGATGTCATTTCGGTTTTTTTGGATCAAGTATTTTTGTTGGAGGGTATCCTTACCAATTAGATAAGCGGTTACAGGATGCAATTTATGTCTAACAAGGAGAAAGAGTACTTTGACAGACCGAGTTGAACACAGACCAGATCATTGTATACTCTTAACCGTAATGGTATGGTGGAGCGTCTAAACAGAGTGATCAAGAATACCATTCAATTGGCTGGTAAGAGTAAGGGTGATTGGGAGGTACAATTGGAAGGAAAAAAAAAACTATGGCGGTTTAGAGCATCAATTTGTGAAGCTACGGGATTTTCTCCATTTGTGTTGATGTGGGGTAGAAACGAGAGATCTAAATATAATCCAGGATGGCTATTCGGAACTAGTGTTTTACACTGGTCAGAAGATGTGGTTTGTGACAGAATTGAATATACGCATTTGAAGGAAAGCCTTTGTAAGTTATCAAGCATGGGACGAATGATTGTGATATTAAAGTGCGTACGAGTTAAGAAACCCGCTAAAGTTAATTTAATGACGTATGGAAGTCATTGAAGTATTGATGAATGCAAGAGTTTGGAATCCTAAACGGGTAGCGCTATGTTCAGCACCTAGTGGAGCTAAATCTCATTCTGCAGACCACAGTTGCAGTAATGATTGGGATGATGTAGTAAGTAGTAATGATGGTAATGGAATGTCAAAATCTACAATGACTGATTTGTCTATTTTTCCGAATTTGAACAATGCTAATGAGTGTGTGAGGCAGTGTCAGCACCAGCTACTTCTGATGTTGTGGTTTCAGGTAGTAAAGCTGCACTCTCACATATTGGCACCAGGAGGTGGTGGTGTTTCCACATATCCTGATACGGATATTAATGCGGAGCCTGAATCTATTTGCAACAAGAAATTGCCGTCTAAGATGTCTGTTAACAGTCCAGCTAATTGTGTAGAATGTAGATGGAATGATCCAGTTGAATCTAAATGTTTTTCACTTCACAGATGTGTGGCAGACAACTCTAGCTTTGCTCTCTTCTATCTGATGTCACTATCAATCTCCCTGTTATCCACAGTTAACCATCATCACTCTGTTAAGTTTCCCTATGGCCCCTGGGGTCAGGTTCTGTGACCAGAAGTCGCTGAATCTCGCCGCTTTACAGCTTTTACTCCAGTCGTCCCTGTGTCACTGTTCATAACTGTTTTACACCGTTCATTGTCTCCTGCAACACGCTACCCCCTCTGCATTTATGCGATTCACATCGTTCTCTCTCCACTACTCTTACCTGTATCTTTGGGACTCAGGGGACTGTTTTATGCCACTATGCCTTGCAGAGAAAAGCCCATGAATTGGAGGTGCCAGTAACCAGCTAAACTAGATAATTTGTCAGCAATACATTCGAAATATTGATAGACTGGTGCTCTTGAAAACAATTTAAAATAAACCTGAGGGGCGTTAAAATCAAGGCCACAAAAGATAATGTGCATTTCTTTTAGAGAACCCATACTGATTAGTCAGTGACGTGCATCTAGGGAAATGATGCCTGACGAAGTCAACCCAAGAGACTGACATTATCACATGGTATGATTCCAGGAAAGGGATGTCTTCCGGTGGCATCAGTATGTCCGGTCCCAGCTTTGCTCCGTGTACCTGGTATGATACCGACCTCACTTCAGACCTCGGCAATGCACAGGAGGCTGACATCAAGCCAAAAAATATATCAACCTGAATCATGAAATCATGAACTGTATACTACAAGACACTGACATCAGCAGTCTTCAAGTCTAGAACCTGAAATACATTATGCTCCTGTAAGGAGCGGATGGCAGCCTGACATCACTCTGGGAACATGGCATAATTTCAGAAAGAGAACACCAATGTTTGACCACTCCAGGAATTAAGGTTGGGTCCCAACTCACGGACTGCAAGAGCACTGGGCAAATGCAAGAGCAAGCTGTGACATTACCTGAGGAACCATTCTTCAAACGGCAACTTAAGTGCCAACATCGGAGAGGTTAAAATCCCACCAAACACGTCAGTTATTATGACCCTTCTCCAAGAAACTACTACAAACTGACATCCTCTCAAACGAGATAAGATTGGAAAATTAAAAAAATGTACACAAAGTGAAGGAAATGACAGCACGTTGGAAAATCTCATCCGTAATCCGACTTCAGAAACTGATAGAGGAGATCAGAGTGCGACTTCTCTTTAGTCAATTTTCTTGAGACTGGCATCGAACCTTTCACAAGCAGTAAATGGCACGGAGATCAGTTACCGCACAATTATGATGGCGAACTCCGCCCTATCGTTTACTCACTCAAAGCGGACCTATTTTACTTTAATGCAGTTGAACCTTACTCGCAAAAATGTGCCGAAAGCCAGAAGTCTAAGTCAGACAACCTGCCTCAGCAGTTCAGATCCGTTAACTGTTAGTTATGGTTTCATGTAAAATATATTAAGTACATACATTCTATATGAGCCACTGAGTAAATAAGTGTAAAACGAAATGGCATGCTATGGGAATTTATTTTATGAGGCATATCGTGCACGTCTAAGGTAGGTGTATGGGATGTTTTGCCTATGACAGGCGCGCACTCACTGCCGAGACCGCCCTGCAGTATCTTCAGAGTCCCCTCAGAGCGCGGTCTCGGCCGGACTTCTCTCAATAGTAAAGCCACTGGGTGGCCGAGGCGCACCAACGGAGGGACTGCGGAATTAAAGCAGGAGTACATGGATTGCTCTCAATAGCGCCGTGCATGCGGTGGTACGGGTGACTGGGCGCTGTACCCCTCCACCCCCTCCCCTCAGTCCCCCATGTACACCCCACAGCCGTGGCTCCTGCTCCTTCCTACGCCTCCGGTGACTGCGCTCCTGGTGAGTTGAAGCAAATGGGAAGCAGTCCCGTCCCCCCCACACACACAGCCCCCTTTCGGACAAACTGCACGAGCCCAGCACCGAGCGCGCCCTCCGACAGGCTCACCAAAAGCTGGACTCGAGTACCAACAGCGGGGGGTGGCACACGCGCCCCCCCCCCCGTGTGAGGGACCCGGTGAAGGGGCGTGAGGGACAGGAGCGCCATGGGGGGGGCTGCTGTCACTGTTGCCCCCCGGCACTAGAGCCCTCCGTGCGAGGGGCCCTGTGAAGGAGTATGAGACAGGCGCGCCAAGGGGGGGGGGGGCTGCTGTCACTAGTGGCCCCCCCGGGGCACTAGAGCCCTCCGCGTGAGGGGCCCTGTGAAGGCGAGAGTGAAGGGAGCGCCATGGGGGGGGTGGCACTGCCCCCCCCCACCCCCTCGCACGAGGAGCCCTGTGAAGGAGTGAGTGAAGGGAGCGCCATGGGGGGGGTGGCACTGCCCCCCCCCCACCCCCTCGCACGAGGGGCCCTGTGAAGGAGTGAGTGAAGGGAGCGCCACGGAGGCGGGGGGGGTTGCGGTCACTGGTGCCCCCCCCCGGCACTGAAGCCCTCCGTCTGAGGGGAGAGGTTCAGGTCAGGGCTCGGTGCACATGCGGGGGCTTCACAGGCCCGGGTCCCCTCAGACCTGCCCCCCCCGCCTCCCAATCAAACTCCTCTGTACCCCCCTCTCGTGACTCTGGTTACTACCCCCCCGGGTTGGTTACAACTCTGCCCTCAGCACTTCATGCTCCATCCACCGCCCCCTCTCGCACTTCCTTCTCTCACTTACTTCACGCGCCTCCCGCTCGGGTCTGTGGTCGTCTTCCCCCCCCCCCCCTTACTTCCTGCTCCACGAGCTGCGACTCTCCACGAGCCCCCACGCTCTCCCCTCCCCCGGGCCGCGGCTCCGCCCCTCGCCCCCAGGTGCTACGGCCTCGGCGATGAACCCTGCCCGGGTCACCCAGAGCCGGCACGAGTCAGGCCGTGGGGGAGGGGCTCCCGCGGCCCCGCCCCAGAGCGAGGGGAGGGTGGGTGGAGAACAGGGGGGAGAACATGGGGGGGGGGGAGAACATGGGGGGAACATGGGGGGGGAGAATAGGGGGGGAACATGGGGGGGAGAGAGAACATGGGGTGGGGGGAGGGAGAACATGGGGTGGGGGGAGAACATGGGGGGGGGAGAACATGGGGGGGAGAACATGGGGGGGCAACGGGGGGTGAAATCATGGGAGAGGGAGAACACCTGCCGGGCACGGGGAGTCACCGAGGGCCTCCAGGGCACGAGGGCACTAAGGGTCTCCAGGGGAGCCCCCTGCTGGGCCATGGGGCGCTGGGGGGGGGAAGGGAGTCACAGAGTATCTCCAGGGGACCCACCTGGGAGGGAGGACAGTGAGGGTCTCCAGGGGGGCACATGTCTCCAGGGGAGCCACTGAGGGTCTCCAGAGGAGCCACTGAGGGTCTCCAGAGGAGCACCTGGAACGGACGGCAAAGAAAAGGGGCAGAGGAGGGATGGGAAGATGGAGAAGAGGTGAGAAAGTGAGACTTCAATCAATCAGGGGTTTATAAAGCGTGCTACTCACCAGTGAGGGTCTCAAGGCGCTGGGGGGGGGGGGAGCAGCTCCGGATCAGTCGCAGAGCCAGGTCTTGAGGTCCTTCCTGAACGTGTGCAGGGTCGGGGAGCGTCTGATGTTCACAGGGAGATCGTTCCAGGTCTTGGCCGCGATGTAGGAGAAGGCTCTCCCGCCAGTTCTGTTTCTGCGGATGCGGGGGACCTCTGCCAGGGCGAGGTCGGCGGAGCGGAGGTTCCTCTTGGGTACGTGGAAGGATACTCTCTCGTTGAGGTATTTGGGCCCGATGTTGCTGAGGGATTTGTAGGCGTGGGTGAGGAGTTTGAAGGTGATCCACTTCTCCACGGGGAGCCAGTGGAGGTCTCATAGGTGTTGGGTCATGTGTTCTTGACGCAGAGTCCCGAGGAGGAGTCTGGCTGCGGCGTTCTGGATGGTTTGGAGTGTGTAGAAGGGTTCTGTTGATTCCGGCATATAGGGCGTTGCCGTAGTCGAGTCTGCTGGTTATGAGTGCGTGGGTGACGGTCCTTCTGCAGTCGGGGGGATCCATTTGAAGGTCTTGCCGAGGATGCGTAGGCAGTTGAAACTGGTGGAGGCGACTGCGTTGATCTGGCGGTTCATGGAGAGGGAGGAGTCGAGGATGATGTTGAGGTTTCGTGCGTGGGTTGCGGAGGGCCACCAGGTGTTGTCCCAGGCGGAGGTGCAGGGTCCGAGGATGAGGACCTCGGTCTTCTCTGAGTTTAGCTTCAAACAGCTGTCTTTCATCCAGGCTGCCACGTTCTTCATTCCTTCCTGGAAACAGAGTCTGGTGTCTTCGGGCTTCTTCGTTCGTGAGTGAGAGGATGAGCTGGGTGTCGTCGGCGTAGGATATAATGCTGAGCCCATACTGTCTGACGATGGCGGCGAGGGGGGCCATGTAGATGTTGAAAAACTTGGGGCTGAGCGATGATCCTTGGGGTACTCCGCAGTTATCGGTGGGTTCGGGGAGGGAGTCTGATCCTCTGGGTTCGGCCGGAGAGGAAGGATTGGATCCAGTCGAGGGCGGTTCCTTGTATCCCTGCATCGTGAAGTCTGGCTGTGAGTGTGAGATGTGAGACGGTGTCGAAGGCTGCGGAGAGGTCTAGCAGGATGAGGGCCGCAGTGTGCCCCTGGTCGAGTAGCATGCTGATGTCGGTGGCTGCGAGGAGGGCAGTCTCGGTGCTGTGGTTGCTGCGGAATCCAGACTGGGAGGCGTCCAGGATGGAGTTCTCTTCGATGAAGGCGGTCAGTTGGGCGTTTACGAGTCTCTCGGTGACTTTGGCCGCGAAGGGGAGGAGAGAGATGGGCCGCTAGTTTTTCAGGTCTGTTGGGTCGGCCGTTGGCTTCTTGAGGAGGGGTTTAACCTCCGCCCGCTTCCAGTCGTCTGGACATGAAGGAGGCGTTGATAGTCCGTCCTAGTTCGGGTGCGATGGCGGCGGCCCTGTTGAATATGTGCGGTGGGCAGGGGTCTGTAGGGGCTCCTGAGTGGGTTTTCTTCATGGTCGCGCGGTGATGTGTTCTACGGTGGCGGGATTCCAGGTCTTGATGGATGGCTTATCCAGGGGGGGGGGGAGGTGTGCCCGGCATCTGTTCGCTGAAACTTGTCGTAGAGGACCTTGATCTTCAGATGGAAGTAGGAGCTGACCTTGTCGCAGAGTTCCTAGGAAGGAGTCACGTCCGTGGCTTCACTGGGGGGTTTCGCGAACTGCTGTATGACGTTGAACAGTTCCTTGGCGTTGGTCTGGACCTTGTCTCTTATGAAGGTCCGTTTGGTGTCTCTTATGCGCTGGTGGTATTCCTTCAGGGCGATCCTGTGGTTGTCGGTGCTTCCGTAGTTTTCTGGTTTCGCCAGGTTTTCTCTAGGCGTCTGCAGGAGCGTCTGGCTTCTTGCAGTTCTGTGGTGAACCAGGCGGCCTTCAGAGGGCGTTGTTTGGCGCGGTGGCGGAAGGGTGCGAGCTTGTCGGCGCAGCAGGAGATCCAGCGGTGAAATTCCATGGCTGCGGAGTTGGTGTCGGTCGTGGCGCTGGGGGGGGTCTTGGAGGAGGGTGGTGTTGAGGTGTTCCTCTGTTACCTTGCTTCAGTTCCTTCGTGGCGGGCGCGGGGGGGCTTGGGTGCTGTGGTGGTGTTGAAGGTGAAATGGACGCAGTGGTGGTCCGTCCAGAGGGGCTGGGTGGTGTGGCTGAAGCGGATGTTTGTCCCTCCCACAAAGATGGGGTCGAGGGTGTGTCCAGCTTTGTGAGTGGGCGTGTTGACCAGCTGCTTCAGTCCGAGGTTGGCGAGGAGAGTGGTGGAGTCGGGGTTGTTGCAGTTGTCGAGGTGGAAGTTCAGGTCCCCGAGTAAAATGTCTGTGGAGGTGATGGCGTGGGGTGCGGCGAGCTCGGCGATGGTAGTTGCGGACTGGGTGCGAGGTCCCAGCGGTCTGTAGATGAGGGTGCCACGTAGCGTGGTCCTGGGGCTGGTCTGGATCTGGAAGTGGAGGTGTTCTGTGTTGGAGTAGGGGTCACTCGTGCTGGATGTGGAGAGTAGGAGGGGGGTCTTGTGTGCGATGGCGAGTCCTCCTCCTGGGCGGTGGGGGCGGTCCTTTCTCTGGATCTTGTAGCAGTCGGGGATTGCAGTGGCGATGTCGGGGCCGGAGGTGGCGTTTGTCCAGGTTTCCGTGAAGAAGGCGACGTCGGGCGAGAGGGTGTCGATCAGGTCCCAGATCTCTACGGCGGGTCGGTGCAGGGAGCGCATGTTGAGAATGCATGTCAGGGTTTCGGCGGCGCGTGCGTCAGGCGGGCCTTCGGCGGTTGTGGTGGTTTTGTCGATGGTGAAGGATTTGCGGCAGCGTCTGCACGAGAGCTGTCTATGGGTCGTGTTAGGCGAGGATCTTTGGCAGTCAGTGTGTCTTCCGGGGTTGAGTGCGTGGAGTGCGGCGGAGATGTATTGGCGGGGTCCCGGAGATCCAGGGTTCCTGGCGCTGGCCGCGGTCGGGCTTGCCTTAGGCGTTGGGAATACGGCGAAAAACCACAGACTACAAAGATGCCTACAGTACAATCACAATTACACAATGAACAGTGGGCACAATCAGCGTGATGCGGACACCAACAGGGGATACAATCTAGTAAGGGGGAACAACGTTACAATGAATATACGAGGTAGTGGTGGTCAAAGCAGTAGCACATCAATCCTATAGATATTCAATATGGTGAGAGTTGACAATATTTGATTCACAGTCAAGGTGCCCCTCAAGGTAACAAATAAAACACCCCACTACCCAGGATGTCACCTAACGGAAGTTCAGCCGAACTTCCATATTTAACTGATTTATGCAAAAGATTGTACCTCGGCACTTTCCAAATTCAAATTGCCATTTGTTTATGGCTGTAAGCCTAAAGGATACATAGAAAACTAAATGTGACAACTCACAGGAAACACTAGTCAAGAAGCATGAATTCAAAAGAGATCAGGTTTAATATTAAATAACCTTAGATAAGCTGTGTTCCACTAGAAACCTACAATCATGTCTAGGACACCAATATCTAAAACAGTAATACAAATAAGGCAAATACAGTTACTGTTTTAGATATTGGTGTCCTAGACATGACTGTAGGTTTCTAGTGGAACATGGCTTATCTAAGGTTATTTAATATTAAACCTGATCTCTTTTGAATTCATGCTTCTTGACTAGTGTTTCCTGTGAGTTGTCACATTTAGTTTTCTATGTATCCTTTAGGCTTACAGCCATAAACAAATGGCAATTTGAATTTGGAGAGTGCCGAGGTACAATCTTTTGCATAAATCAAGGGAGAACAGCGTTATTGGCTACAGTGGGGGGGATGCAGGGGAAAATAAGAAAAGAAAATCAAGAATTACTGGCGCGGCAGCGAGGCACAAGCGGGACCCAGCAAGGTGCGGTCTCGAACCCTGCCTGGGTGGGACTTGGTAGGAAAAAGAGGGGAACGGGAAGAAGAGAAAACCGAGGAGGACAAGGAGGAGTGAGGATAAAAGGGACGGTTTAGGCCTTCTCGTGCAAGGCAGTTAGTGGTTCCTAGGCCTTATCCTGTGTGGGCACAGTCCATAACCCCTGGTGTCCCAGGGCAATAATAATGTACTCCAGGTACTCCAGTTAGGCCCTCTACCCTCTTAGGGTACTGAGGACGAAGAGTCGATGCCTAATCCAGGAGGAGGGTGGGCTTGGGCTTTTAGAAAGTCATTCAGAGTGACAAGTTAAATGAAACTCACCACTCTCCATTAATTTACCTTATAAATCTCTTTAACATTTCAGTAACTGAGTTAAAACCACAAAGTACGCCAAAACTAAAAGGTGCTGCTAATAACTGGCGCCAAGAGGTATCCCAAACATTAGATCTCCTCGTTAGGTTTCTTTTAACACAGGCACTATGACCAATGCTATCTGATGGAGCTTGGTTCGGGCTACCCCCGGGAACTTCAAAAGGCTTGAACCCAGCTTTTACAGTGAGGTAAACTCACAAGAGGGTCTGAAAAGACGGGTGATCACTGGTTACTCCTCTCCACCAAAAAGGGAAGGATAAAAGGTCTTTCCCCAAAAACTATGAAGGGGCCAGAATTAAATGTATCCCACCTCCACCCACCCCAAAAATAAATTATGCCCCAAAACCCACCACTGAAGCAGCTAGGACCCCCACCCTGCAAAGTCTCTTGCATTCCTGAAGGGTATGTCCTGGTGGCCCTACTGCCTAGGCACCAGTGTCCTGGTCCAAAAGTCTTAAGTCACTGAGTCCCACTATTAGTTCAGGACCCAATCGGTGGTCATGGTTTTTATAAGGTCCTGCAAACCTGTATTCATTGAGATGGGCTTAAGGCACATTTTTTTCTTTAGAGGCCTGTACCTCAGAATCTGCCCGACCTTCAAGGTGTACCAGTGGCAGATGTAATCACTAGTTTAAGATCATCCAAGGATATCGCTCTTCCAAGTTGGTCTTTTAGGGCTGCATGGCAGCTAAGACTTCAACAAGGTATAATCACCACAACCATATGAGCCACAAAGACCATCAAAACTGTTTTAGAATCAGACTTGTGAGCAAATCAATGAACTGACGCACGCCTTGATATATAATGTAATTATGGTCAAAAAAGGTAGGTGGTGCTGGTAGGTAAATCCTCCTGAGTGTGAGGATAGTTATGTGAATACAAAAGCGCGCTGACCTCACTTGTGAGGGGCGTCCCCAACCAGCACTCAAACAATATCAATCAATTGATCCTTTTTAAAGAAATTCTTCGAATTTTATTCAATGCTTAAATTAATCGTTAAAATGTCCTGTGTTATTCCATCATAACGACAGTTTCAATTTCTCATGATAATGAATCATTAGTGCATGTGCCCAATGCATTTCGGGCGACTGCCCTTCATCAGGGGCTCAATGTCTGCAAAGTTGAAGAAACTGGGTATCAGTACACAAATTAACAGCAACATCAGCTGTTAGTATACACAAGTGGTTCAGTGCAATAAACGTGAGAACATGCTGACTGTTTCAACGGGATGCGTGTAGTAAAAAAATATATGAGATGGTGCAATTAAGTGAGAAACGCCAAGAGAAATGCCAAAGAAAATTGTGTACCAGTATGCAGTTAAAACACGAGTGGTGAGAACGAAACTTGTGGACTAGTAATGTTGCTGTTAATTTGTGTACTGATACCCAGTTTCTTCAACTTTGCAGACATTGAGCCCCTGATGAAGGGCAGTCGTCCGAAATGCATTGGGCACATGCACCAATGATTCATTATCATGAGAAATTGAAACTGTCGTTATGATGGAATAACACAGGTCATTCTAACGATTCATTTAAGCATTGAATAAAATTCGAAGAATTTCTTTAAAAAGGATCAATTGATTGATATTGTTTCTTTGAGTGCTGGTTGGGGACGCCCCTCACAAGTGAGGTCAGCGCGCTTTTGTATTAGAATCAGACTTCCCACCCACTGGAACTGGACTCCAATACAAACGCCAAGTGACTCCTAGTCTCTCAAAGACTAAAGAAAGGTTGGGGGGAAGGGGGAACATACTCCAGGCACTGGATGAGTTCGGGAAAGCGCAGGCTTGCTTTTCTTTAAAAAAAAAAAAAAAAAAAAAGAGATGGAATTTCTCCCGGAACTAGATTACGCATTAAGCTTCTTGCCTTCTGAGCATCTGGGCTGTGGAGACCTCGTGATACCCGAGGCAAGAGCTGCCCTCGCACAAATCTTCCAGCGATCAGGTCATCCTTCGAGGTATGCGTAGTCAGCTCCTTTACAAACCTTCCTTTTCATCCCAGATCATAGCAGCAAAGCAAGTCTGTAGATTCCTCAATTTTAGGTCCACTCTGAGGGGACAATGTCAACCATGAAAAGGTTCCACTTCTGATCTGGTGTCTGTTTTTAAGCAAGGCGGTGCAGCCCTCATTGGTCCCCAGACGACAAACAGGTCAAGTATGTCTGAGAATTCTAGCATGTATACCCCCTTGATAGTTAACCCGTTAAGTGCTTCTGTCAGCCAACGGCCGTCGCGAGCACTACCTCGGTAGTGCTGCGCACGTCCGTTGGCCGACGCGGCCCCGCCCGCTTAATAGAACGTTCCGCACTGGCGCGGAACGTTCTAAGCACTTAACCGGTTAAGGTAGAATGCCAGAGTCAAGCAGAGACTATTTTGTTTGGAACTTTTTGCGTGTCTTCAATCCTGACGGGAGCATCCAGTCCTTGCTGCCGTACTTATTAAAAGGGTTTCTGACCCTAGCTATATGCACAGAGTTGTAATTGCTATATGTGTTGGCCTCACGCTGAAACAGCATCTGCTCCCACTCCTAAAGGAGAAGAAAACACAGGACACAGGCTGGTGGGGGATTTTCATAAAGGGCAAGACAAACCTACACTGTTAAAAGGAATGGACTGGACCCTCTACCCATCCGCCACACAAGTTTCAGGGTGAGAGTTATGAAGGTTATACCTGCAGGCCGGGATGTCCAAAATGGAAATCAACTCAAACACAAGAGAAACCACAATTTGGTGAAGCATATGGCACAAATGGACTTCACCAATCACCAGTGCGCACACAAACCACAGATCCTATACAACGACAAACATACATTCTTCAGTGGTGCCCCAGACGTGGTGAAGGCAACCTAGGTATGAGGGCCTGATGGACCTTTAATCGGGACAAGAGTGGGTAGTCTCTCGCAAGAGATGAGGGCAAGAGGGCACTTGGCTCTCCGTTAGAAGAACAGAGTCACCAACACCGCTCCGCAGCCTTGCTTGAAGAGACTGACTCGCTGGCATTACAGATCTCAATCTAAACAGAGCATCTACAGCTGGCTTGCACGCCTGTCAAACCCACTGAAGGAAGAACAGGGTCGGCCGAGCTGCGGAATGGCCGCTTGCTGAGCGTGCTCAGCCGGCCGGGACCTTTTCCTGTAATTATCCGTGCAATCAGAGAGCTTCTACGAGGCAGTTTTCAAACCGACATGTTGCCTAATGTCCGAGGATCCGAGTGATTGACTCGGGACTCACGTGGCCCATTGGGCGGAGGCAGGAGGGCCAGATCCGTGGAGAGCAGGGCTGAGTTCTCCCGTCCCCTGGAGGGCAGTGCGGAGGAGTGTGGAAATCGAGCCCGTGGCTTCCTTCGTGCAGTGGGCCACGGCGCTTGCGGACAGAGGCAGGACTCGAGCCCTGGACATGGATGATGCAGCACAGAACGCGAGGGCATAGAAGGAAAAGAAGCAGACAAGCTAGCGCTGGGCATATCTACAGTAATCAAAGACTGCAGATTTGAACGAGGTGAGCTTACGTAAGCGCACTTGAATTGCGTAGCTGCTAAAGGAGGAGGACATATGCTGCAGCGCCACTAGTCGTCCAGCCGCGCAGACACTTAGCCCCTCGCCATCCAGACAACAGACACGGGGCTCCAGAGACTCAAGCCTAGCGCGAGCAGAGGCAGAGGAAGACGACTTCGCCGGTGGCATAGCTGGTAAAGGAGGGGACTCGTCAATTGGGGCGTCGGCAGCCCAGAGGCCCGGGCGCCATTTTGGACATGGTCAGGTGAGCCCCAACCATACGGAGGGCAGAGGGTGTCCGCAAATGGGGGCTTAGGGGTCTGGAAGCCAACGTAAAGCCGGGCGCCCGACCTGAGACGCGTTGCACAATTAAGATACGACGCGACTTGATGCTCTGTAGCGGGGGCTGTAAGACCCTCCACCCGGACACGTACTGCAGCCATATTCCTGGTACCAAGCAGCCCTAATAGAATCCACACAAACCACCCTGAGCACAGGACCAACTGAGGCGGTAGCATGCTGGTGGATCCCTTGGCAACTTTCAGCATTTCCACTGGCCTGGTCGGCCGCTGACGGATGTGAGGGTATATTCAGTCGGAGCGCCCTGCGGACCGCGACAGCCATACACTGATAGCGTGTGAGGTGAGGTGCGGCTGGAGTACCAGCGAGTGAGGTGCACAGTAGAAGTGCGGGCAGCCCTCAAGCGGTCAGTGAGCTGCTGACATTAAGGAGCTTGTAAAAAGAGGGAAAACACCATCGCCCATGCGCGGTTGAGCGCGGCGGACAAGCGGCATAATTGACTATAAGGGCTTCTGGCGGTGGGATACCTCAAGGGTGCGGGCAAGATAGAGCACCCAGACGTACCTTCACACCCGGTTGGACCGCATATCAGGAGGATTTTGTGCAAAGGGGTGCCTCACCTAGTGTGCACAGGGCACTGACCTGCACCACGCAGCGCCACAACGCCGCTACCTTTGGATCACTCACATATCTGGTGTAAACGGCCTATAAACCACGCAATGGGTAAACAAGATGCCAAGCAGCCTAAGCTGACGTTCGAGAATACAAGACCTACGAGATTCACAGAATCAGACCCGGAGGCCAGCACGGAGAGAACGCCCGAAACCCAGACGGAGGACCAGGGAGAGGACTTACGCACCCTCATGCTAGAAATGAGATCAAGCCTACGAAATATCGATACTAAATTGGACACGCTTACTACACAACTAGATGCGGTCAAGAAACAGGTGGGGACGCACGAGACCCGCTTAGATGTGCTAGAGAATCGCAACTCGGATTTCCATGAGTTCCAGGTGGAAACAAAAGAACAGCTGTTACACATGGACAAAGTGCTGAGTATCATTCGTGCCAAGAACGAAGATCTGGAGGCTAGGTCCCAAAGGAACAACCTACGAATTACAAGGATTCCAGAAACGACAGCCATCACCAAGATGGAGACCTACATCGCGGACCTGCTCCATGAACTCTTTGATCCTCATCTAGCGACAGTATTCGCTGTGGAGAGAGCTCACCGTTCCTTGGGTACAAAACCTCCGATTGGAGCTACGCCTAGGCCCATTCTAGCCAAAATCCTGAACTATCAAGACCGAGATCTCATTCTACGGCTAGCCAGGGAAAAAGGGACAATCACACACAAGGGAAACAATATCTTCTTTTACCCCGACTTCACGCCGGCCGTGCAGGCGGCGAGGCGCGAATTTCTGCCTGCCAAACGTCTTCTGCTTCAAGCTCAGATTCCCTACTCACTGCTTTACCCAGCCAAGCTTAAAGTGTCTCATGATGGAACAGCCCACTTCTTCACGGATGCGAAGTCGGCCCTAAAGTTTGCCAAACATGTCGGCGGAAAGAGAAATAAGCAGACCCAAGGCTCTACAGACTCACAGACTGATCGCTTGAGCGATAACGATTGACATGGGTATCGTATTCTTATCCCAACTGCATAATTAGCTACAGGTGGGGCAGGTTGTGGGCACTATGGGTCATTGCCCTCCTGAATATTGTAAATACTGCTTGGAGACTTAGACCTGGGTAGCGTGATGCTTTGGCCTTTTAGGTATGGATATAGTTAAAATAGTAGTACTCACCGAAGTGCTCCCGGCCACCCTGTATAATGCAGGGAAGTTGGCCGGTAACACCACGCCCTTATGGGAGAGCTACCAATTATGACTGATCTGGTACCTCGCCTTTGTTCACTGTATTAAAATGTTGCTGTGGGGCGCGATGGGGCTAATGTGTGTACCTGCTCTAATATGATTTTTCTGCAATGATCCTTAAAGTTGCTGGAGGGGATCCTGGGACCCCGTAGCCTGAGTTCTTGGGTGATACATTATATTCGATGTTAGCTGCCTGCTTCTCTGCAGTATTCCCGGCCACCCTGTGCAAACAGGGAAGTTCGCCGGCGATACCTCGCCCCATGGTAAACTTTCCCTTTTCGAGCTGTGGTTTTTTGTATGTTAGGATTGTGATTTGTTTAATGTTGCGGGGGTATACACAACCTGATTGGGGGGTTGGAGTGGGTGGTGGGATGGGGGGGGGGGGGTGTTTGTATGTTTTTAGCCAGTACTGCTACGTGCCACCTTGAAACACGATGGGCGCTGTTCGGGTCCTTGAGCGGTTTCGGTTACCCAACTGCTGTTTTGGGATACACATGATGTTCGCACGCTGCCACCCTAAAATGCCTCTCTTGGAACATCAGGGGCCTGAATGACTGTAGGAAAACTCGACTTGTACATGCTTACCTTTCACGCCACAATATTGATATATGTTTATTGCAGGAAACGCACCTCAATGTCGACCCCTCACCACGGCTCAAACAAACCAGATGGGGTCACGTATATTCCTCTATATACTCTAGTTATGCCCGGGGCGTGGCGGTGCTTATCAGGAGGGGGTTGGAGTGGAGGGAGGGCACTGTACATAGAGACCCGGCTGGCAGATCTCATTGTTCTGGGCTCGTTGGGAGGGATCCTGATTGCGATAGTTGCGTTGTATGGCCCCAATGTTGATTCCCCTGAGTTCTTCCGGGACATATGGGCTAGAGTGAAGGCTACAGGCTGTAGCACTATCCTATGGGGTGGCGACTTTAATGCCGTCTTGAATGATGGGTTGGATAGGCGGGGGGCTGCCCGTACTCTGCACCCCTCGGCGAGCACCGCCGTTAA
Organism: Calotriton arnoldi; assembly: GCA_963921515.1. NCBI lineage: Eukaryota > Metazoa > Chordata > Amphibia > Caudata > Salamandridae > Calotriton > Calotriton arnoldi. Next base: position 872,824 of record CAWUFW010007388.1, on the reverse strand, counting down.
TGCTATACTTGAGGATGGGTCCCTGATCGACGTCTGGCGCCATAGAAACCCTGACCTCCAGGAAGGAACTTGCATATCAGACCATCATAGCGCCTGGTCCCGATTGGACTACTGGCTGGTGTCGCGGGATGTGGCCACGTGGACTACTGAAATAGTTCACTTGCCGAGATCCTTGTCGGACCACGCCCCATGTCTGCTGAATTTGACACTGCCAGAGGCACCCCCACGCATGTTTTCATGGAGGCTCCCACCGCATGCCTTGTTAGATGACGCTTTCAAAGAAGAAATTAGGACGGATATTACGGACTACTTCACACGTAACACGGGCTCGGTGGACACTGAGGCCACGCTATGGGAGGCCTTCAAAGTGGTTATCCGTGGCCAATGTATAGCCCGCCAAGCCGGGGTACTAAAAGCCATACGGGGCTCTCTGGCATCACTGGAATCTCAACTAAAAGGGCTCGAGACACTGTTCTACTCCTCTAACGACACATCTGTACTGGCTGATATTAAAGCTAAATTACTTGAATATGAGGAGGAAGCAAGACAGGAGATTAAATTCCTGGGGAAATATGCCGAGGCTAGGCGATATGGAGAGGGGGACAGACCTGGTAGGACGCTGGCTGGTGCGGTCTTCCTAGATGCCACTAAGGCATTCGACACGATCGAATGGCCGTATTTATTCATGATTCTATCTCGGATGGGATTCAGCCCCCAGTTTCTGAACCTCATAAAATTACTGTATACTCAGCCAACAGCCCGTATCAAAGTGAATGGCCTATTGTCAAAGCCTTTCCCTATCTCGCGTGGGACAAGGCAGGGGTGTCCTCTGTCGCCATTGCTATTTGCGGTTGCGATGGAACCACTGGCCGCCGGCATTAGACAACATCACACGGCCAGGGGCATTGGGTTCAGCACCAGGAGCCTCATAATTTCATTATACGCTGATGATGTCACCTTATATATCACTAACCCCAGGGAAAATTTAGACCCCATCTTGCGGGAATTTATTAGATTCGGGGGCCTGTCTGGGCTCTCCATAAATTGGGCTAAATCGGTCATCTTTCCGCTCACAAATACTACCATACCGGTGGCTTCCGAATTCCCTTTGAGGTGGGAGGCGATGGCGGTCAAGTATTTGGGTGTTTGGATTAGCCGGGACATGCAGGATATCTGGTCTTTAAATTATGGGAGGGCAGTGACCTGGTTGGAGGAAAAGGTGGGACTTTGGAAGACTCTCCCGCTATCACTGGCAGGGAAAATAGCCTTGGCAAAAATGATTATTCTGCCAAAATTTTTGTATCTGTTCGCTAATGTCCCGATCCCGCTCACACAGTCCTTTTTTAAAAGGGTCAGAGCTGCCTTGATCTCTCTGGCTTGGGCAGGTGGTCAGGCTAGGGTGTCTTGGGAGCTACTAACGCTCCCACTGGTGCAGGGTGGGATGGGGGCCCCTGACATGCAGCTTTACGCACTGTGTGCTCAAGGTCAATTTTTGCACTACTGGACGTACCCTACGCCCTTTCAGCCGCATGTCGCCGTGGAAATTGATGTTGTGGCGCCTGTCCCTCTACCAGTAGCGCTGTACACGCCTTATCGCCGACCTAGAGAGGGAATAGACACTTCGGAAACTCTCCGTTGGGCGTGGGATGGGTTGCGCGGGCGGGGATGCCGGTGCTATACGCCCCTTCAATACCACTAGCACACAACCCGATGGTGCCTGCTCTGAGGGATGGAGTTAGCAAAACACTTGCTGAGAAAATGAAGCTACACACATTCGCAGACCTATACATTGACAATGAGTTCCGCCCCCCTCCAGCTGCGGATGAAGGACAGAGTGCCGTTCACCGAACTTTTCCTTTACCACCAGCTGCGCACAGCGTGTCGCTCACTCCATGCCACCTTCCCGGCTCCTCCTCCTCCTTTGCTGGCCCTGGAGAATCTGCTGCGCTCCCCCTCCCCACGGAGGCTAGTAACACGACTGTACAGGCAAATGCAGATCTCGGCGCCGCTGGTGACACCCAAAGCGCTCCAGGGTTGGAACTCGGAACTCCCGGAGCCACTGACGGAGGACCAATGGTCGTTCTGCTGTCGCCAGCTCACCGAATTATCGCCGAATTACAGACTTCGGCTGGTCCACTTTAAATTCATACACAGGTACTACAGAACACCTAAGGGGTTATACCGTATGGGTCTCAGGGAGGATGACCGCTGCTGGTCCTCATCAGCATCTTTTCTGCACATGGCTTGGGATTGCCCGACGCTGGGGACTTATTGGAATACAACTTTCACGATAATTAACCAAATGCTTGGCATGTCGCTTGACCCTACCCCATTGCTAGGCTTACTGTGCTACATAAGGGACACACGACCCCAGGTGCGGAAGTTACATGCATTATTGCTGTTGTTGGCTAAACGTCGGGTAGCAATACATTGGGGACAGAGGAGGGCACCGTCCACGAGATAAATGGCTGCGGGATGTGACATATGGGCAGGCCCAACTCACCACCTTTTGGGAGCTAATGCCCCTCACTTCCAGACCATGAGACATATGGGAACCCTTCTTGAGTTGGGCACGGGAACGACAGGGCCTTGATGGCAGCACACAGCCCCTGGTTAACTCCCCCGGGTGAACCCCTGCAATAGGTTACATTAAGTTTCATGTACAGTGTGCCGGTATAATGTACAGTAGACGTTGAATAGCATTGGGAATTCTTGTATAATGTACACTGCAGTTGGCATGGATGCTTAGGCCTCACTATCGATTATTCAGTTGAGAAGGGAGAAGATCTAGTGATACTGAATGTAGACTAACGGAGTGGCGAGTGTGCTAAATTTGATTATCATTATTGTACCCGGAATGTGCCGATGGTATCCGACACAGGCTTGGGAATGTACTGGCTTCTGTTGTTTGTTTGTATGACAAATTATATGCAACTGCCAATAAAGACAATTTAAAAAAAAAAAAAAAAAGGAAGAACAGGGTCAGTCAGAAAAGAAATGTACAAGGCCTTGATGACCAGTGTCCAAACTGATGTACAGGACTTTTGCCCTGACCGAAGTGGGGTACAGAGAAAGTTGGTACGGAGAGTGATGGCGACTCGCACCAAGGAGGAGAAGCTGACCGAGTTGATACACAAAAGGCAACATTCTACAAATAGACAGCAGGGCAAAATGTCCCAGAGACAGATCAGGCCCATGTGATTGTGGTCAGACACAGGCAGTGGGAGTGCCCACTGATGGTATGAATCAGGCCCAGGTATACACCTAAACTGGAAGGTACTACAAAGACCTACATCTATTTAGGTTCTGGGTTGTCTTCCATCATGCAAAAACTTCTGGCACTGCAACAAGGCCTTCTTCCAGCCTTGAACACTGGCTTCAGTTCACCAGTGACTGACGCACCGTAAAGAGGCACAAGGTTGTAGAATGGCCCCACTTACATGAACAAATCAACTAAAAAGGAACTATTCGTTTTTACAAATAACAGATGTTCTCATTCAATTTAATTCATTGTTACTGGCCTCAGAAGGGTGAAAGGCAATCTACCCAAAGGATTCAAATTAACTCACTGAGCTCTCACTGTCTGCAGAGACTGGTATCCAAAAGGCATCTATATGAGAGCGCAATTTATTCCACCTAATGTAGTCAGGTGGAAGTTATTTTCAGTCATGCACAAACGTACACAGGTTACATGTATTAAAATAAATGCTTAAGGATCAGATATCACAACCAGATTCGAAACCCTAAACAATAAAGGACACTGGAAAACCCATTTCACTTTAATGCGGAAGGCATACACTTTCTAAGCAACCACTCATGGTTAACACCCACCAACACTCTCAAATATATAGCCCCACACATCCTAAGAATCCAATACTACCTTTTCTTTCACCTAACCGGTGTGCCAAGGGTGCTAATGCATTCGTAACGAAAAAAAGCACCCTGTTATAGCATCTCCCTCTTCATCGCCTTCTCTACCTCCCACTCTCCAGCATGACCTAAATTCTATACCAGTCTATCACGGTTTTTTACCAGACTTCAGTTACGTTCAGCAAAGCAGGTCAGCGTGATGCGACCTCGCAGCTTATTTCCCCACACCAGTCACTCACCCACCCTATTACCACCACAAACACTATCACACGGGTCTTGACACCTCCTTTTGTTCATAAATCTCATTCCCATATATTTCGCCATCTTCTCACACACCACCACCTTAACGGCAGCATAGCGCCTAATATATTTACTCCTTTCTCATCACGTCCGAGTCTCAGACAAGCTGTTCAGAAGTAATTTGTCTCCCACGCAGTGAGGTGAGGCCCTATACACCAGAAGTGTGGACTGTCACTTTCCCAAACAAATCTGCTTTTTCTGAAAAACAAATCTACTCTTTAATGACCTTATCCATCCTCTCCATCTGCCTTAATGCTTCTCAGTGGTATAACACTATCTCCTGTGTCTCAAACTTGCCTCCCCCTAATAAAAATAAAAAGAACCAATCTCTCAAGTGAGCTGCACCCAGTTAGCTGTCCAAAACAAGTTTTACTGGCAAAGCCTCTAGCAAAAACAACCTTACACTCTATCACTACATACAAATAACCTTCAACAGTCAGTCAGTAATAACTTTATTTCGGTCAATCAGACCTTAAAAGTACAACTAAAATTACATACAATTCATTTCCTTTTAAAATCGATTAAAATTAAAAAAAAAAGAAAGCTAAAAAAGATCGAGCAAGGATGGCTACATAAAATAAGCACAGTTTAGATGAAACCTACACAAATATGGCCTATCACAGATATATGGTATAGTCAGTTCGACTAGTTCCACGCATGGGAGAGCCTGATCATATAAAACAATTGATTGATCATAACTGGTAACAGTTCTGACGATACAAAGTACATATGTAAGTAACATTGCGAGATTAGAGACAGAAAACAGAACCAGGTAAAAAAAAAATATATATATATATAAATTTGATGTATCAAAACAGGTGATCTCAAATAAACAATAAAAATTAGTGGCCCAATAAAATTCCTCATTACATTTGTGCATGGCTGAGGCCCTCATTTATTGCTATGGTTTTGTTTTTAAGAGGGCCCGACGAGTGCACCACATAGAGAATAGAAAACCTGCTACCGAATAAACTATCGGGAGGCTGGTATCGTGTTTAAATATCCTGAAAGCCTCGCAACAGCGTCTGGTCCCTAGGTTTCTGCAAATCTGGGCCAGCCACCGTTTTCTCACTTTGCAGTATCTGGGACAGCTAAAAAATACATGAAGGTCAGATTCTATTGGGCAATCACATGCCGGACACCCCAAAGTTTGTGAGCCGCCCCAGTTTGTAAAGGAGCGGAGAGGCAAGACCCCGTATCTAAACTGCAAAAAGAGCTTTCTTGCGGTTGCTGGCTTGATGTCATTTAGGGCCGGCTCTAAGCTATACCTATCCTTGAACTCTAGGAAGGTTACAGTCAGTTTACCTGCTAAGGGTTTGATAGAAGCTGGGCCAATTTGAATTCCCAGTAGGAATCCCTCAGCATTTTCCTAGAGATTGAGGCACAGGCAACCAATCCCTCAGCATTTTCCTAGAGATTGAGGCACAGGCAACCTCCGGGTCATCCCAAAGATTGCCCCGTCCCAAGCTTGTTAACATATGACGGACATAGGAAAGCCAAAGTAATTTGCCCGCCCCTGGTAGGCTCAGCACCTCTCTTAATTCATCTCTGTATGCTACAAGTTCTGGGGTAACCCACAGACGTCGCCAGAATAGGAGGGGTCTAAGATTAGATTCATCCGCTACGGGCCTTACCCCCAGGTCCAGACGTAGCGGCGTGAGTGGGGTACTCTGTGGGAGACTAAACAGTTGCCTGAGAGATGTTTTCTGTCTGTGTAAGACTGAGCTACAGTGTCCCCACAGTTCTGCCCCATACAATGCCCCTCCCCTAGCTTGGACCTTGTAGATTTCTATGGCTGGACTCACAGGTTTATAACTTTATTTTCGAAAAACCTTCATTAGTCCTCCAGATGATTGTGAGAGCTTAAGGGATGATTTTTTTATTTGAGCCCCCCAGTCCATAGAATCTGTAATTGTAATGCCTAGATAGTCGAAAGAGGATACTCTTTCAAGGGGTTTGCCATATAAAGATGGATTTGGTCGGGTGCTTTTCGGGGAATTGAACACCATGAATTTGTTTTTTTGGAGGTTGATTTCAAGCCCTCTTTCCCTACAAAATGCATCGAACCTATTTAATACCCTCTGTATCCCCATGGGTGATTTAGATACTAGTAAAGTATCGTCGGCAAACATCATAGCTGGAATTTTGCGTGTTGCCAGCTTAGGGATGTCCAAATCTTTCTCGCTGAGCAGATAATCTACTAACCCATTTATGTATAGGCTAAATAGGGTCGGGGCAAGTACGCATCCCTGTCGGACACCTCTGTTTACGGGTATAGGGGCCGTAAGGGACCCCTCCTTCCCATATCTGATTTGGGCGTAGTTTCCCTCGTGCAAACGCTTTATAGCTTGGCACAAGTAAGGCGGAACCCCCAACTCATGCAGGACTGCCCACAACTTCTCTCTGGGACCAAATCAAACGCGGACCTCAGGTCTACAAATATTAAGTAGAGGCTGCCACCCTCCAGACACACGATCTTCCAGTGTAATATTTGTAGCTTGAGGATTTGGTCCAATGTGGACAATTTTTCCCTGAACCCTGCCTGAAGGGGAGTAAGTATCTTATACTCCTCCATCCAGCTCTGCAGCCGGAGCAACAACACGCGTGCAAAGATTTTTTGTGTGATGTCTATAAGGCTAATTGGCCTGTAATTTGTTGGCAACAGCGGTGAGCCCTTTTTATAGATGGGGATTATTTCTGCTCCAGCCCAGCTAGGAGGGATCTCCATACCTTGGAGTATAGCATTGAATAGTACCCAAAGGTATGGCGTCCAGACAATGGGTTCACTACAGAGAAGGTCCCCTGGGATCTTGTCCAGTCCGGGGGCTTTGCCCGGTGCTATTTTGGAAAGGGCGCAAGTTCTCATTGAGGGATATCACAGGGGTGTCAGCCGATGTTATGGGGGTGAGCATAGATACAGTCAGGGGGTCCATCCCTTCAGGACAAACATTGACAGCTGGTTCAGCCGATGTTTCCACCCTTGAGTATAGGGACTCAAAGTGGTCCCTCCATACACATGCCTCCAGGTTTGGCTCTATCGGAGATTTTGCCTCACAACTGCCTGTGTTGACCACTTTCCAGAAGGTCCTCATATCCCGGGCACCCAGAGAACTTCTCAAAATGTCCCACTTGCTGCTTTCCCACCTTTTTTTTGCCTCACTAACACTGGCCTTATAGGCCACTCTTGATGTTTTAATTAAGGGACGATCATTAGCCTTGATGGAGGCAATCAGGGCTGTTTTGGCCTTACGACATTCGTCATTATACCAGGGGTGGGAAGATTTCGTATTGGGCCTGGAGTTTTTTATAGGAAAAAAGAAGTCTACCGTAATAGCCAGTAGCCTAGTATGATTCTGGGTGACCATTGAGAGATCAATTCTGCCTCCATTAATGGGTACAGAATTAGTTGCGGTCAAGAGCACCGGGATGAGGGCTTCATACAGGTAGCCTATTTTATCCTAAGTCTGGTTTATGTCAGCCCAGCGTACTCTCCTCCTACAATTTGAGAGGGACAGCCTATCATCAGAAAGGGAATGGACACTTGTTACACTCCCAAGATTGGGCTCGTGTAATTCTAGCACAAGGGCGTTGTGGTCACTATCTTGTTGTGCCATTACTTTGAAATCAATAACCTTGTGCCAGGATTTACAATCGATTAGAATGTAGTCCAGTAGGGAGCCTCTCCCATTTCTGATAAAAGTGTAATTACTGTATGAGTCAGATTGTGTTCTCCCATTACACGCCCTTAGAGAGTATTTTAAAACAAAGCAGTTCATCTGGATCACCAAAGGGGACCAAATTTTAACTAGAGGGAATGAAGACTCTGGGATGGCCCAGTATTTGTCTTCTTCGCAGAGGCTATCCTTATGCAAGCCATCTAGCGGCTCATACTGACAATTAAAATCCCCTCCTACGATTACCATACAATTCTCTGTGATGATGGCTAGAAATGATGTTAATTCCTCAAGAGTTTTTGACACCTGGCCCTGGTTGACTGGTCTAGAGTACACATTTAAGAGGGCAATGGAGATCGTGGGGGAAAAGTGCAGAAGAACACACAGAATGTCGTTTGAAGATGATTCTATCCACTCTGCTGAGCAGCCTAGGTGGACTGCCACCCATGTGCTCAGGCCTCCTGAAGGTCTCACTTTCCCCCCCTGATGTTGCAGGGATAAATATAGCATAACCCGCTTTTGAGACATCCCCTCTTGCCCACGTCTCCTGGAACATGCAGATCTCATGTTGGTCAATAAAGCCACCCCATTCGGGGTCGTCAATCTTGCTATTCAGGCCTGCTAAGTTCCAGGATAAAACGCATAGCCTTGGGCGGTCAGGAGAGATACATTTTTTGGCAACTGAAGGGGAGGACTGCAGGGGAGACCCGCAGAACGATGAAAGTGGTTGGTTAATAATCAGTCGTATTTGGGCCTTCATGGGTATACCCTGGTGAGCCGCTCATGCACCTACAGGTTTCCCATTCCCCCAACATCATATGGTTCCCTACATCATTCTTGCGAGGCTCAGTTACCAACGGAATTTCGCCCAACTGTACTCCAGGGCCAATGGCTTGGGCCTCAAGTCAATCCACTCCTTCTAGGCTACTAAACCTGTTAGCTGTAGGTATATTGTACATTTGTTGCCTAGGCCAATAATGTTCTATGGCAGTTTTGTTGTGGCTATAGTTTTCGTGTCCCCGGTCCCACCCATAGTGCCTTGTGTCTTCATAAACCCTCTCAGGGGGATAAAAGTAGCCCAATGGGAGGGCTAAAATAGAACCTTTAACACTATCCTCCCTTCTAGCCATTCCAGAAAAATATTCATTGCAAAGCATACCGCCCCAGGAAACCCATCGCCATCTTTTGTCATGATTCCAATGGTAACTCCACTTGACACACTGGCAAGACCAAGACATGCCTCGCACTACCGAATTATCCTTTCCACATGCAAATCCGTCACCGACCACAAGAAAATGCCCCGTGCTTCCTTATGGTGGTAGACATCCAAAATGTAATTGTGGTGCAGACCAAACCCCAAGGCACTCCATTATCCTGCACCTGTGCTCAACCACTCCTGCACGGCAACCTCACACTCCAAATATTCTTTACTTTTACCAGCATCTTACAGCAGCAGTTGTGACTAGCAACCCACTTGTACATTTTATTTACCCAGTGAAAACAACGCTTCAAAAGGCCTGGATTTTCGCAACTAGGTAAACCAATTGTGCTATCACTATCCCATGAGCCCCCAAAGTTGCTTATGGTCGGTCTAAAGTACTAATCTTGTTCAATGTAAGCGTTATGTAGAAGTTCCACTGCCCAGGAACATACCACTAGCTGCTGTTCAATTCATTCCTTGCAGCCACTCTTAGAAAAGAACCATCTCATGCTTCAGTGACAACACGGTCCTCTCTAAACAACTATTTACATACATATTCCATTATTCCACACAGCAGACGATTGTACACAGTGCAAGCAATTTCATTTTTAACAACGTTAAAACAGTGTCAACATCAAACATCTGAATACATTCAGGTGTAATGAGAGCTGTTAAGTGGCCTGTTTATGTAGGACAACGTGATATGCATTGGCCAAATCTAATGCGAAGCATTTCGCACAAATATGGTACTAGACAACATCAGAAGTTCTCAGAAAATTAGACTCTTTTGCAGAAACAACAATGCTAAGTCAGCAGGTGAAATAAATGCACGTCATAACCAAGGATAAAGAACCCTACTTACTTCACTCCTGTGTGCTCTATATCCATAGATGATGTTCCTTCTATAGTTTTGGCTAACCCAGGGTCTTCCCTGTACCACTATTTCTTTCTAGTTTTTTCACAATATGGAGTGCAAGAGAGTTCATTATGAATCATCATGATGAGAATTTCTTATTGTGGAAGTTCGATTAATATGTTGGTATTCTCCTTTACGAATATTCAATTTAATGATAAAAAAATGTGTGGTTTAAGGTTATTGTACATCTCACAAAGGACAGGTTCTTTTGGGACATCACGTGTACCTAAGTGTCACGCTCATAGGTGGGGCGTTGGTGCTCCACGTCATGTATTTACGATCAAGCAAGTGAGAGCCACACCATTTAAATTATTTAAAGGAATTTTTTTTTTAGAAAGAGTTGGGTAAAGTGGGGTTATTCTCATGATATCAATCTTAAGGATGACTCAATTTTAGTAATGACATGAGTAAAAAGATATAGCAGACCCTGCAGAATAATCTGAGTGGGTTTCCTCTATAGTTCTGATGAGAAAGAAGTCTGGAAGTTTGAGACTGTGTGCCGACTTCAGGTTACTGGTTGAACAAATTTTGTTATTCACTTACCAAAATTCATGATTTATTTGCTACTATGGGTCAGCCTTGGTAATTTTCAATGCTGACCTACAAGCAACGTACAAACAAAGTGAAATGACTGACACTTACAAATATTTAACTACGTTTTTGAGCCTAGATGTGTTCTGCTATTGGTGTATGCCGTTTCGGTTGGCATCAGCCACCTCAGAGTTCCATTGACTCACGAATTACCTAGGAACATAGAGGGGTGTAACTGGATTCCTTGAAGATATTCTTGTCTTTGTAACATCCATGGAGAATCATAATAGAAGCTTTGTCTGAGTTTCGAGTGTTCTCATGGACAAAGATGACCCTACAGACAGAAAAATGCAACTTTTTGTGTAAGGAAGTAAATATCTGGGGCACACAATTTTAGATGGTGAAGTCAGACTAAGAGTCTACTTTCTCAGCCAACAAGGTTTCTATTCCTTTTAGTAAAAGCATCTGGCTTCTTACTCAGGTGTTTGTGAATACTAATTATGATGTACAGGTTCCTCCCATGAGTACCTCTGATCGGAACCCATGTGAAAAAAAATACTTTATATGCGAGATCTCAGCAAATGACTCAATATTTTCATACTCCTAAGTGCAAAGTTATTCAGACATGTGGTCTTTCAGTGAAAAAGAATGTGTGGGTATGATAGCTACCAGTGGCACTGGCTTGAGGTTGCTACTATCAAGGACATTCTACAAGAAACGTGGTCCCCTTCGCCCATCTTTATCCCTGGGTACATCACATCGCCTGCGATCACTAACAAATCTGGGCACCCATCTGGGGGTTTACTGATTCTAATCAAAATCGATCTTCACTGTTCTGTTAAAGAACTCAAGACTAACAGCCCAGATATACTAGCTGTCCAGATAAGGGCGGAGGATGGGTTGGATCTTTTTAACATGGACGCCTGAGGGACAAAAGCGGGAAGCACATCATCCACCCTCCAGGAGCTGGAGAACCTTTTAGACGCAAATACCCAATTACCATTAATAGTCGCAGGAGACTTTAATGTCACCTTCGAACCACTTGGGCAGGAGGACCTGTGTGGTAGTAGGGAGGAGGAGGAGTTGTGGCTTATTCCCCCTTTGGACCTTACTCCCATTGAGAAATGGTCCCAAACTGCTCTGCAGCTCAAAGCAATAACCCTCGAATTTGGTTTGAGGGCTACTAATGGGCGAATCAATTCTAAGTCAGGAGCAAATACTTTTAACCGGACCACCAATATGAGTCGAATTGATTACTTTCTGTTAGATTTGAGACTATGGCCCAAAGTTATTGACATGGCTGTAGGGTCCACTACGGACAGCGATCACAATCCCCTCGAGCTAACTCTAATCTCTCCTTGGGCCAGACGCTTAAATTCTATTGTTACTACTCTCGTCACCAGGGTGGTTCATTCTACCAATGATAACAGGCGTCTTAAATGGGCATGTGTAGCAATGGACCCGGATAAGTTAGACCTAATTAACACCAACATGAAGGCTAGCACCAGACTGATGCCCAGTCTGCTTGAACCTCCGGGTGATCTCGCCAAGATTGCTGTCACTTTTTTTACTTGTTGGCTACTCATTTTAAAAATCCAAAGACGCTGACAGGGGGGGTAGGGAGCCCAAAATCGCAGTTTGCTTGGTTCACGCGAGAGTGCGGGGACATTAGAAGCCAACTGGCCACTGCAATTCGTTCAAAGAATGTGATCCAAGTGAGGGAAACCAGGCGATCCTACAAGAAAGCGATTACTAAGGCCAAAAAGGATTGGGAAGTGGAGTGTTGGTCACTGATCAGTGATGCTTACGCGAAAAAAGTCACGCAACATTTCTGGCTTTTAGTAACTAGGGGAGAGGAAAATAGGTCCCAGACACCTGACAATATTGCTGTCGAGGAATGGCATCGTCATTTCTCGTCTCTATATACTGGGGAGCCTGTCTATGCTAACGATGACCCAACAACGTTTAGGATTGTTCTGAGATTGATGGGTTTTTCACCCTAACTGAAATAAGATCCAGTATTAATTCAATTATTAGATCTAAAGCCCCCGGAACGGGCGCCATCCCTGGCGACTTATTTCTCAGCAACGTTGAGAATTGGTCATTGTATATTCTGGCCCTGGCCAACAGAATAGCCGCTGGCTCTGCAATTCCGTCCTCATGGAAAAGGGCTGAGGTAATTCCAGTGTTTAAGAAGAGAGATCGCTCACTGCCTTCGAATTACAGACCCATTAGCCTGATCGACAGTGCCCAAAAGGTCTTTGCCCGAGCACTTATGAAAATCCAAACTTGGATAGAAGACAACAACATTCTGTCCCCCTTTCAAGTCGGGTTTAGACAGAAAGTCAGCACTGTCGATCAGGTCTTCAGCTTCCTATTACAACTTGGAAGACCGTGACAATCTCTCGGGAAGCTTATACGTAGCTTTCATTGATTTACGGTCTGCATTCAACCTTATTCCCAGACACAAAATTTGGTGTGTCTTGAAGGATATGGGCAGCCCTCCTGAAATCTTAGCACTGACCGTTCGCCTGCATGAGAACAACTATGCAAGGGTACGTTGGGGTAACCAAGGCTAACTGTCAGACCCGATCAGGGTCGATCGAGGGGTCCGACAAGGGTGTGTAATGGCCCCCACTCTCTTCTCACTCTTTATTAATGGCGTTGTACAGTTTCTTGCTGAGAGCCCAGCAGATGCACCGACTGTCAAATTCTAGAGAAAGGGTTTTAGTAGTCAGGGAAAGAACTTAGGCGCTCTGCCCTATATACGCACAAATTGCAAGCTCAAAATATAATCAGTATGGTGCAACTAGGAGAGGGGATAAACCCTGTAACCCCCCAATTGTGTGTGGGTTAAAAAACCCTCACCAAACAGACCAAACGGAAACCTAGGCACACATAAATGTAAAATTACCACAATATGTACATTGGGTGCTGCAATAAACAATACATAAAAACGGAAAAGGAAATCTCTTCAAGGATGTCAATGAATGTTCAGCCTTTTAGTTTATTCTTTAGGTTTCATTGATAGGAAGAAAAACCAGCCGACACGTGTTTCGTCGCGTGTGGAAATTACTTCCGCGACTTCCTCAGGGCTGTATACAGATGGAGTATTCTGATTGTCGCTCAGCCGGTGATAATTCCAACCCGGCTAGGCAAACAAACCACCAGTCAGGGATAAGTCTATTCATTTAGGACGTATCAAAATTGCGGTAATGATGCATATCCCACATACAAGGGATAAAAAATGACAGTATCTCTACAGATTAGCGATCGTCACATCAGGTCACGGTGGACCAACTGCGTGTCGGGATGCCGTGAGGGGGTTGGAAGAACCGGCAAGGTAATAGATCTCAAGGCGAGTGCGCCCGGGGAGCCCCTCTGGCAGATCACTGTGTTCCAAGGTGTGTGTGTGTGTGTGTGTGTGTGTGTGTGTTTTAGGTGACAACGTTACTTTTGGCAGACGACACTGATAGTTTCCAAGACCCCAGGTGGCCTGCAATCCCTTCTAGAACGCTTCGAGTCCTTTTGCGCGCTAAGAGGTCTTGAGATAAACACTGCAAAGACCAAGCTCTTAATGATTAACCCTCACCAATCCTTTAAGGGGAAGTTGTTTCTAGAGGGGGAAACCTCTAGAGAGAGTGAGTACCTTTGACTATCTGGGTGTCACTCTGACGATCTTTCCTGGATACACCATGTTAAGAGGCAGAACCTCCAGCTAAGGCGTATCTCAGGGGCTCGGATCAAAGAGCATAAGATTTCATCGAACAAGCCAATAGCCGCCCCACTATGCTTTTATGATCACAAAGCAGTGGAAGCAGCTCTCTATGGGGCGGAACTCTGGGGGTTTGAAAAGTTGGATTCACTCTTAGTGACCGAAAATAAATTCTTGAGATCACTTTGCTCCCTCCCACAGAGTACCCCCCAGCAACCACTGAGATTAGACATGGGCAGATTCTCGATTGTACAAAAAGCACAGCTACGCCCGCTGCTCTTTTGGCTGCGTTTAAAAACCACCCCATAGCTGCACCCGTATGTTGCTGCTTTGGACGAGGTCTATGCGTTGGACGGCTATAAGAAAATTGGCTGGCTAACAAGGGTGAAATCGTTGATGTCCACTCTAGGGAGGGGAGGCTCATGCAATACAGATACTCTTCCAACAAAAGCCCAGGTCAAGAAATATTACTGGGACTGGGTGGCGCAATCCCTCATTTCCCATCCATCCGGGGGTCGCTTGACACTTGATTTTATGGCGTTCAAGATGTAAGGCTCCTTCGAGCAGTATTTGGAGGTTATCACAAATCCCCAGGATAGGAAACTCTACATGCAATTTAGACATGATTCCCTTCCTGTTAACACCTTTGTTGCCTCCTGGTGCCAGCCTTCTTCCAGATCCCAGCTCTGTCCAGGCTGCTCTCTTGCAGCGGAGTCCATCAGTCACATCCTTTATGCGTGTCCTAGGCATCACCATTTGAGATCTAGGTGGATAGCTCCTGTTTGTAGACAGCTAGGCACCCGCTGTCACAGTGACGCGTTACGTATCCTAAAATCTGATTCTAGCATATTAATTGTCTGTGCTGTTGCCAAATTTTTAGGCAAAACGTGGATCAGTAGGAGGTACGCACTGACTACGTAATTGATGTAACTTTTTTTAATATTCTTAAATGATTTTATACATGTATCGGATTGGCTTTGAACTAATCTTAGAACTGTACACGCATGACGGGTCATGCCGTTAAATCTTACGGTATAGACTTTTGCTGATACAGTTCTTTGATATAATCTCAGCTGTTTTTATTGCTTTTTTAACTCTGTTTTATTATTTGCATTGGATGGTCGGAGCTGAACTAGCTTTCGGAAATTTGTAATCAAATTTCGGTTTCTTTGCACTTTAGGCACTGGCACTTTTAAGGCGTTAATTCGATAACTGGGGATAAAGCTGATTTTATCAATCCTAGGTACCTGCTTTGTATGATGGTTATTAATTTTTTATACTCAATGCACATGCACTTTCGTGAACTTCTCTCATCACTCAGAGCATTAGGAAGTCTGGACTCTTAAAGGAAAAATCTTCATGTCATTCCAGATTACTATTCAAAATGTGAATGTTTTATTAGGTCTGTATTGTACTGTATGCATGTGACACTTATGGCCGCAACAACCGCAATAAAATTATTGACTGACTGGCCTGATTTCTAAACAATGAATGTAAAACATGTTAAAGTAATCCAAGTCAGCAATTTAGTTCCCATTTTTATTTCAAGTATTTTACTTAATCTTCCATTCCCTAAGAGTGTTTGTTCTTTCTTGGCTGTTGTATTTCTGTATTTTTGTGACATATTACTCTAATATAAAGCATACATGTACCCCTTTCAGAGGCCTCAGTTACGTTTAAAACTCAGTCTCAATTTCAGAATGAAACCTTTTTCAATATTTACAACCAAAACCTTGTAGTGTAGCTCCTATTTCCCTAATAGGCTCTGCGCATTGGAATAATATATCCTATAGGTTTGACATAGGACTACGGTCAGTATGTCCCTATTGAGTATATTAAACTTAATTACTTGTGCCAGCTAGCTCAGAGGCCACTAGAAACTCCTTGACAACAAGAAGGGAGTAGTTTCTGGCAGCCGCAAAACATGACCACTGTGTTTCCCTTTAGAAACAGTACGTGTCCCAGAGTCGTGGAAACAATAGATAACTATTTCACTCAGCTCAGTCGTGCATGCTTAGTTTTCTCCAAGTTACACAGAAAGAAATAGACTGGCGTTTCAATAAAGGATTTATTGAACAGTCTTGTTTCTGGTGTAAGTAAAATGTGCTGTTACGATCACAAGACAGTATGCGAGATAAATAATGTACAGGGTGAGCAGTAGAAATAAATAATACTGCGATAGCATTATCTTTTAGTACATATGTATTTACATAAATAACAGACTAAAAATGCGAGTACTCATACGATGCGTTGCTAAGCTAATTCTACCCCAATGTACCTAACCTGACCTAGGTGTAGGAAGAGGGAAGAAGTAGGTGAAGTATTCCTTACTATGGTATACTAGGAGTATGTTAAGCCTAGTATGCCTAGTATGCCAAGAGTCCCTCTAGGTTCTAGTCCGCTCCATACCTGAAGAATGAGAGAGGTAGGAATCTCTTTGCCAGACTCGAACTCCAACACCCCGCAAGGGAAGTCAGATCACTGGAAGCTGGGCTCTCTGCGTGCAGGGATGACAGCGCCTTCTCAGTGCATAAGGCCGGGAAACGGGCTCCTCTGAAGTCGAGGTCTCCTCTGGTTTACAGGGGCTAGGGAAGGTATATTTATACCTGAGAGCACCTAAGAATGTTAGCATTGACGTGAGTTGGACAGCGAAAGACGTCATGAATGAACCCCCTAAGGAATAATGGTTCATGCATAATATATGAGTCCTTGAAGAAATCAATAGTCCTGGACTAGGGAAACTCCCGCAGCCTAAGGGTCTGTTCTTCATGAACTCGTTGTGACGTTAGGGTGGACGGATGTCAGAGACCATGCCTGTATTGGGAGTGCATGGTTTAATGCCTAAATAAGGGCTGGGATTTTATGCCTATATAAGGGCAGGGCGAATTGTGCCTATATAAGGACATGATACTGGAAAGCCCGTTTATGGATACCCTAAGAGGAATACAACAACAGTGCTTCTCATTTATTTAGCACAGCTGACAACTGTTGACAAAGCCATTACTTCTTGCTTATTTTAGGTGTAGGTCAGTTGTGTTATATTTTTGAAGGCAACAACAAATCACAGAGAAGCAGCAAAATACCAGTTGGTGAATACACTATGGAATCATATTTTTAGTTAACATGTTAAGTCACGCCCTAAATTGCAGAGGCCACACCCCTTTCAGAGACCCTCCAGTTTTTTCATCCGACTTAAAGCCCTGCCCTACAGAGAGCAGCCATAGGAGGTGGAAAGCAGTCGGAGGAAATGCAAACCCCCATGCTATAGAAATCAGCCATAGAAGGTAGAGACCTGCATACTAAAGAACAGCCATAGGAAGTAGAAGCAGTCAGACTTGCAGGACCCCCCCCGTTCCCCTCCCCCCAAGCTTTAGAGACCAGCCACAGGAGATAAATTCCAGTCATCTGGGGGAACGACCCCGCTCTCGGGAGCAACCACTGGAGGGGCAGACTTCACACTATAGAGAGTAGTCATAGAAAGAAGAGTAGTCATAGGAAGAAGAGACCCCCATACTAACAAACAGCCATGAGAAGCCTAAAGCAGTCAGAGGAGGCTCAGACCTCCAATCTTTGGAGACCATCATAGGAGGTAGAATGTAGGCATACGAAACATAAGAACCTGCCCTTAAAAGAACAGTCATAGGAGGTAGAAAGCAGTCAGAGACATGTAGACCCTCCTACCCTCCCCACGATATAAAGGCTGGCCACAGGAGGTAGAAACGAGTCATTTGAGGGAAAAGACACTGTTGTCAAGAGAAAACTACCATTTCAGGTACAGACCCCCTGCTTTAGAAGTAGTCACGAGACAGAAAGCAGTCCGAGGATGTGCTGAAATCTACACTGTAAAGTTCAGCCATAGGAGGTAGAATGCAGTCATATGAGGCAAAGACCCAGCCCCTTTGGGAGCAGCCACTGCAAGTGCAGACCCCATGCTGTAGTGAGAAGAGGCAGAATGCAGTTAGGAGGTGCAGACTCCCTCGCTACAGAGGAGGTAGAATGCAGTCCTATGTGGCAACGATCCCGCCATTTACAGCACAGTTATAGGAGATAGAGACCCAACACTATCGAGCAGTCATGGGAGGTAGAGACCACACACTACTGTGAGCAACCATAGGAGATATAAAGCAGTCCTAGACTTTAGAGCGTGCAGCCAGAAGGGAGAAGGCAGTCAGGGGTGCAGATCACAAAGCCATCGAGACCAACCACAGAAGGTAGAATGTAGCCCTACGAGGCAAAGACCTTGCCCTCAGTAGAGTAGATATTGGAGCCGCAGACTCCACAGTACCGAGAGCAGTCATGGGAGGTAGGATGCAGCCAGAGAACATGCCGACCCCCACGATAGAGAGGCCAGCCATAGGAGGTGGAATACATTCATATGAGAGAAAGGTCCCGCCGTCTACAGAACAGTCACTGAAGGCATCAGCCACAGGGTAAAGTGAGCATTTATATGAGGTAGCATGCAATACTATGAGATAAAGACCCCCAAACTACAGAAAGCAGCCACAGGAGGCAGATACCCCCAAACTACAGAGAGTAGCCACAGGAGGTAGAGACCCCCAAACTACAGAGAGCAGTTAGCAGCCACAGGAGGTAGAGACGCCCAAACTACAGAGAGCAGCCACAGGAGGTAGAGACGCCCAAACTACAGAGAGCAGCCACAGGAGGTAGAGACGCCCAAACTACAGAGAGCAGCCACAGGAGGTAGAGACGCCCAAACTACAGAGAGCAGCCACAGGAGGTAGAGACCCCCAAACTACAGGGAGCAGCCACAGGAAGTAGAGACCCCCAAACTACAGGGAGCAGCCACAGGAGGTAGAGACCCCCAAACTACAGGGAGCAGCCACAGGAGGTAGAAGACGTGCTGACCCCTCGCTATAAAGGCCAGTCACAGGAGGTAGAATGCAGTCAGAGAACGTACAGAACACCAAGCTAGAGAGCAGACTAGAGAGCTGCCATAGGAGGTTCAGGCCTCCAAGATACAGACAGCAGCGACCGGAGGTAGACAGCAGTCACAGGGAGTGCTGAAAACCCGCTCCCATGCCATACAGAGAGGTCAGGAAGCAGTTAGGAGGCAAACTGTGCTACAGAGAGCAGCTGCGAGAGTGAAGTAAGTCAAAGAATAGTCAGTCTTTACAGACCCATTCGATAGAATTTGCAGCCAAACGTGATTAGAGCTGGTGCAAAGCACTGTGCAAGAGGGAGCAGCCAGCGGAGGGAGGGAGCAGCCAGAGAGGAAAGGGAGGGAGCAGCCAGGGAAGGGAGGGTGCAGCATAAGTACATACCGCGACGATACAATCAGAGCAACTAGAGTGCAGCCAAGGGATGGACAGTCCCATACAAAAAGAGAACAAGTCACAATCCGATCAGGGAAGCTGCAGAGAGGACCGAAAGACAGTCATCTAAGAAAAACCAACCAGGAACCATAAACATACCGCTGCTCTGTCAAGAGTAGCCAGTGAAGTCACACAAAGCATGCGTAGAGAGAGCCAGTCTCATTCCCCAACTAGAGCGCTGCCAATCACACAGAGCCCCAGGGGGAGCAGAAAACAAAGGGAGCGCCCAGGGGTATAGGGAAAGCTGCGAGAAGGCACGCAATGACCAACACTTAGAGAACGCAGTCAGTGCGGCCTCTTATTAAACATGAGACAATATGTACAAGGAAACGCTGAACGTGTCTGGAAAGTAGCCATAAGAGATATATACACACACTGGCCCCATCAAGAAAGCAGCCAGTTGAGGCGCCTCAGACACATCAAAAACGGCAGCCAAGAAAGCAACATTATCGGAAAGTCAGTGGAAGCCGAGAGGTAAGTGCGCTCTCACCCTGATGAGACAGCATCACGAGTGAACACAGCCCTAGCCATGTCGAATATGCGATCGGCAGGGTCACAGAGACCTGGGCCCACCCAAGAGACCTTCGTTTTACTGGGAATGAAGCCAAGTGAGGCACGGTCGCTGCCATCGGAGAGAGAACACAGACTGTCTGTCTCTCGGCGCTCCCTGGAGTGCTGCAGAGCGCGCCTACTGCCAGCGGAAACGGACAAGACACACTAGACAAAGAGATCTTACCTTATCCCTCTTCGGCCAGTGCACGATGGGCAGCCCCGTCAAGGCAAGCTTCTTGGGGTCGTTGGCGTGTTCCTCCAGCAACTTCTGAAAAAGGCCAACACAGTAGGGTGAGAGGAGGCATAAGAACCCTGACGTCACTGCAGATCACTGCTCATGTCTAAGCCTCTATGGTGACGGCAGCCTTCAGCCTGTGATGACTACTCTACCACTGCCATCTGCCTCAACATGCAAAGTCACTCCGAGCACTGAAGCGGCCCCTGTGCGCAGACCACAAGATGCAGACAGGAACCGAGTCCAACCGGTGCCAGACCCGCCCCTAACCCTCCACGCAGAGCTGCAGCCGCTGACGACCCCCGTCTGCCCTGTGCGCAGACCACACGCTGCTGACAGGAACTGCGCCCAGCCGGGTCCAGGTGCGCCCCTAACCCTCCACGCAGAGCTGCATCACACGCCGCAGACACTCTGGGCACGAGTGTCAGGCGCAGGGAGCCCTGCTGCACACGCTGAATCACGGGCCCGCCCCGGGGACAGGGACAGTTTACACTGGAGTTCCTGGCTTCAGACCTCTAATCACACGTCTGTCCCCATGGGCGCAGGCAAGGAAGCTGCCTTACACTGGAGCTCCTGGCTTCAGAGCTCGAATCACACGCCTGTCCCCAGGGGCGCAGGCAAGGCAGCTGCCTCACACTGGAGCTCTTGGCTTCAGAGCTCGAATCACACGTCTGTCTCCATGGGCGCAGGCAAGGCAGCTGCCTTACACTGGAGCTCCTGGCTTCAGAGCTTGAATCACACGTCTGACCCCGGGGAGAGGGAGAGCCGAGCAGGCTAGTGCCTCAGGGGAGATGGACAACAGGGCAGCCTAGAGCCTTACACTGGAGCTTGAATCACACATCTGTCCCCGGGAGAGGGACAGCCTAGTTACACTGGAGCTTCAGAGCTTGAATCACACCTGTCCCCGGGGAGAGGGACAGCGGGGCAGGCTAGGGGAGAGGGACAGCCTAGTTACACTGGAGCTTCAGAGCTTGAATCACACACCTGTCCCCGGGGAGAGGGACAGCGGGGCAGGCTAGGGGAGAGGGACAGCCTAGTTACACTGGAGCTTCAGAGCTTGAATCACACACCTGTCCCCGGGGAGAGGGACAGCGGGGCAGGCTAGGGGAGAGGGACAGCCTAGTTACACTGGAGCTTCAGAGCTTGAATCACACACCTGTCCCCGGGGAGAGGGACAGCGGGGCAGGCTAGGGGAGAGGGACAGCCTAGTTACACTGGAGCTTCAGAGCTTGAATCACACACCTGTCCCCGGGGAGAGGGACAGCGGGGCAGGCTAGGGGAGAGGGACAACATAGTTATACTGGAGCTTCAGCGCTTGAATCTCACGCCTGTCCCAGGGGCGCAGGCAACTGCCTTACACCCTGGCCTGCAGTAAACCGCATTCGGCCGCCCCCGGGAGAGGAACAGCGGGGCAGCCTAGAGCCTTACACTGTAGCTTCCGAGCCTGAATCACACGGAGAGGGACAGCAGGGCAGACTCCTGCCTCACCCTGGTCTCCGGGCCGCAGTCCCGCCCCCAGCTCGGGGGAGGGCAGGGTCAGCGCCCCGACAGAGGCGCTCCGCCGCAGGCTCCCAGCACACACTTCCCGGCTCCGACAATGAGGAGCAGCGAGCCTGATCCGGCTCAGCTCCCCTCCCCCACGCACACACGGCCAGCTCCCAGCAGTGCATTGCAGCGGAAGGGGAACCCGCTGAGGCCCGCCCCCAACCGGCGTCGCGAGCAGGGGGGCGGGATCAGGAGCCGGTGGCGGCCCCGCCCACAGCTGGCGCCACGAGGCGAGGGGGCGGGGTCAACAGCAGAACTGTGGGAAAGCCCCGCCCACAGCTGGCCACAAGCCGAGGTTGATCAGCAGAAGGCAGGGGAAGTCCCGCCCCCCGCTGTCAGACGAGCCTAGTCACAAGGAGGAGCGATGCCTCCTGGGGCAACAGCAGTCGTCAGTCGCCGGCGGACGGCAAGAGCAGGACCCACAGAAGAGTGGGAGGCTCCGCCCACAGCTGGAATCACTAGCGGAGGGCAGGAGCCAACAGTAGGGCGAGAGTTCTAGATGCACACCACAGAACCTAGGGTCAGAAGGCCCCGCCCATAGCCAGCGCCGCGAGCCGTGGGGGCGGGAACAGCAGCACCCGGGAGGGGCGGAGTCAACAGCATGATCCAGAGATCCCGCCCACAGCCGGTGCAGAGAGGGCGGAGCTAACAATACTTAGAGATCCGGCTTTTCCGGGCGGAGTCAACAGGGGCCTGGCGAGCCTCCTACTCGTAGGCGCAGAGGCCCCGCCCATGCAGACTCCCAGTGGCTAACTCGGGCTCGAGGGCGGGGCCTCTGGGAGTACAGCCTCCCGACGCTCTCCCTGCCTGTCCACTGACAGGACGCACCCGCCTCTGCAGACGCCATGACTCAGCAGCAAACCAGCCGCCTGCAACGTCACTCCCACAAACCAGCAGCATGGACACACTGACTGTCACACAAGCAGCTCCTCACCTGAAGCCGTCGTCCACCAGCCTACATCAGCACCCTGCAGCCATCGCGGCTGTCCACACTCTCTGCGCCTGATCTAAACCAGAAGCACCAGCGGCCAGCAACCTGACAACACAGCATGCCTAAAGACCCGCGCCAAGCTGGAGCCAGCGGTCTATCCCTTATGACCAGGGCCACTGGAATTATGCGGCAAGAAATGGCACATTATGCGACACATTTTAAAATAGTATTACTTCATTATTTAGTACTTTTTAAACTTGCTAATACTGTCTGGGCATTAGTAATATCAAATATAGCAATAAGCAACAGAAAGGTGACCAGTCAACCTTTGCAAAAGGCCTTCCACTGCACGGCAACATGTACCGCTGCGTATTTAGTAACTTTTGAACTGCTTCAGCAAGAAACTTTTTTGGGGTTAAATCTGCAGATTATGCAGCCGTTTATGGATTATGTGGCTAACCCACACACATATATATATATATATATACATATATATATATATATATATATATATATATATATATATATATATATATATAAAAATCGCTGTGGCTGCACAATTCCACTGGCCTTGCATATGGCACACCCAAGCAAGCGGGCAAGAGAAGATCTGTGGTCCTCGGGGACCACCATCAAAATCTTACTAGCCATGTCTCACAGAGCATGCGCGTTCCTGCCCAGTAATCAAACCACACTTATGCACTAAGGGCCAGAATTGCAGAATAAAATATTTTTTTTTGCCAAATCGGGAGGAGCTGTCAAGGAAGTCATTAGGATTCACCCTACTAGTCGAGGCCTGCACAATGAGGCTCTCGGGTGTAGGGTGCCTATTCAGGAAGTCTTCCTCACCAAGTGCAGGTCTATGTCACGGGGCTATTGGCCAGCTAACTCACGGGCAATACCAAGGCTTGGACCATGTAGCCAGCGAGGCATCAGTCATAGAAACATTGGTTGGTAGCAAGGACTCTGACAAAGTCGGCCCTGGCTGAAGAATTTCTGTTAAGACATTTGTTTTTGCCTCAATGGAGGGCAACAGCAGATCTAGCAGCTGCCCTACAGGCTACTGATGTAAACAAAGTGATTTCTTCTATTGGAGGACCATGTGGCAAGTCAAGATCTGCTTCAGGGCAGGTGGATAGCCTACTGACATTTTATAAATCCAAGAATATGGCATCATCAGTAGAGTATGAGGGGAGTAATCCATCACCCTCCTCCTCAGTGTCACATGGGACTTTGAGTGTTTCTTGTATAGGGACAGGCTCCGAGCCAAAAAGAGAATGGAGCCTCTGCTGAGAGTTATCGCGGAAGAGGCACCAGGGATAGTCAGCCTACATAATAATTGGTTGCACTTTTGTCATCTTGCAGCATGACATCGGTTGAGCTCAGGTCGACGTCTGTTTGGGGTCAAACAAGGGCATCAGAACCAGGTTTTCTATCACAACTGGTAGAATTAGTATCTATGTTGGCGCAACAGGAAACATCAGGGATCTTTGGGCAGGTGCAGAAGTTTCTATTGAAGTCGGTATAGCCCCAGTACCAGGTCCCAAGGGGACAGACTGCGTCGTAGAGGATGCACTGGCAGTAATCCAAGTGAAGGTCCCAGCGCTTCCATGGGTCCCAAAGGCGCACCATGAAGAGTTGGAATCACACTAAAGATATGCAGCTTAAAAGCCCCTATCTACCGTGGGGTCGAGGATGGCCCAAATAACGTGTGCTGCATTGGGGACAGCTGAGGAATCAGGTCTTAAACCAGGGACTGCGAAGGAGTGTGGTATTTATCTCGACACCCATGTGGCTTTACAAAACAAGTGGAGAGAGGAGCTTCGGATCACCTTCAGAAGGCATAGTACAAAAAGAAATAGCATCAGCACACAGGGTAGCACATTTATGTGGCTCTGCTACATCGTTTCAGGAAGGTATGGAGCCAATGCAGTACTGCAAGACTCCACATGCCGGATCACTGCTATTGAAGGTCTGGCACTTGGGGAAATTCTAAACGTGAGAAATCTGCAGTTAGAAATATCCATCAGAAATACTACTCCTGCCTTAAAAAAAAAAAAAAAAGGAATTTACCATACAACCTGCTCAAAGCAAGTTGCCCTTCCCACAGTGCCATTTTTTGAGAAACAGCCAACCTCTAGACACATCTACTCAGTGCCCCACCCAACACCTGCCAAAAACCATCAGGCTGATAGCCCCCGCCCTACAAGGTGCAGCCTGCCACTATGCTATAACCCACCATACCTCCTCAAGGAAACAATTTTCTAAGTAAGTAGTGTGCACCACGCTTTGACTGTTCTAAATCTACCACACACCGGGCCCAACATCATGCTTGTCCTTGGCAATGGAAATATGAGCATATGAAGCACGTTTCTCTTTCGGCAAACAATCAAGAACAACTTACTGGAAACCAGTTTACCAACATGGTCTTCAATCTGCTATGACACGCTTGGTGTGCCCCTCCAGGTTTTAAAAGACAATTCCAGGACCTCGGATAGTCCGAGCCAGGTCTAGGCATGTGAGGACACTTAGATTAGTGCCAAAATAAAAAGACAGGACACCAGGTATGTAGGAAAGTGCCCTTAGAGCTTATGACCCTAAAATTCCCAAAGGGATTGTCCCCAAATATGAGGAAGGTGATGATACCACCAAGTGGTTCACAGCCTTTGAGAGGGCTTGTGAAATGAGGAAAGTTAAGAAGTCACACTGGGGAGCATTACTTTGGGAACTGTTATCTGGTAACTGCAGGGACAGACTTCTGACCCTTACTTGGGCAGATGCTGAGTTCTATGACCTCATGAAGGGCACCCTGATTGAGTGCTTTGGACTCACAACTGAGGAGTATAGGATGCGATTCAGGCAGTCCTGGGTTGATTTCATAGACTACTCAGTAAAAACACTAGATGGTTGGTTAACTGGAAGTGATGTGCAGTACCAGGTTCAGGTTTATAATCTGTTGATGACAGAACACGTTAAGTAATTGCACAAATAAAACGTTGCATTAGTATCTGGTGGACCTAGGTCTAATTTCTCCCCAACAATTGGGAAAGAAGGCAGATCATTGGGTCAAGACTAGGGTGACCGAAACTTCCACTGGGGGTGACCAAAAGAAAGGGGTTAAAAAACCTCCCCAGGGGAAAGGTGGTGAGAACCCCCAAGATAAAAAGCCTGAGTCTTCAAAAGGGCCCCAAAAACCTGCACAGGGGGGTGGGTCCCAAAACTCCCCCAAAAGATTAAAAAAAAAACAAGAGTCTTCTAAAGGCACCCAAAATCCTGCTCAGGAGGGTGAGCCCAGAAGTCTTCCCAGCCTACTGGTGGGTATATGGGTACAAATTTTGATCCCTTAAAAGCTTGGTGAAGCACCTGTAAGAAGGTTGGACACCAAACTGGAGATTCTGCCTGTCCTAACAAGAATGCGCCTAGTCCACCTCTAGTTAGTACTGGCAAATCTCCAGATGGGATCAGCAGTGTGCCCAGAGCAAATCAGCGTTCATGCTGAAGCTGTTCTAGTTTCGGGAGAGTGAGTTGGCCACTTTAGCGGTCTTGCCCCTAACTTAAACAAGCATTGGCATAGCCAATAGGTCTTGCCTTTGGGACCTTATAAGTGTTTAGTTATTCAGCACAATATCCTTTGTGCAACAACATTAATTGTTGCACGCCTAAACACTTATATGGTCCCAAATGTGAGACCTATTGGCTATGCCAATGCTTGTTTTATTTGATATGGTTTTATATTAATTTTTTAAAAACCATAGAAACTATATCTAATGATGCTACATTGAGTGCATAAGAAATGGCAGATGAATGTCAAGTGGGAGAGTGATTGAGAGAAGAGAGAGTGAGAGGATAGAGAATGAAGGGGAGAGAGAGAAAGAAGGGTAGAGAAAGCGACTAAAGAGGAGAGAAAGAGAGAGAAAGGGTGGACAGAGAATGAAGGGTGGAGTGAGAGAGGAGAGAGAGTGAATTAGAGAGGGGGAGAGAGAGAGAAAGAAAGAGAAAGAGAGTGGGGGGGAGAGAGACAGAGGGAAGAAGTGATGGTCAAAAAGTAACAGCCAATGTTGCCTTGCCCTGTGGGAGAATAAAATAAAACCCCAAAAACAGCAGACTGAGTGAGAGCTAAATACAGTTAATAAGGCGGCGAATAAAAATATAACTAAAATACTGAGAAAAGGTATGGTTGCAACAAAAGATGGACGCGCAGAAGTGTGAATGGTAGATTGACTGTGAATGTATGGATGCACCGAAAAACTAATACATTAATACATTGCTAAATGCCTCTGCTTATGTCGCCTTGTCCTGTATTAGCTGTTCGTTTCAGCAGACAGCAGTGCACGAGGGAACAACGAATGCTGTCGTTTTAAAATACATCCATGTTACATAGAATGTGACAATAGACTTTTTTTAAAAAGTTTGATAAATCGATTACTGACTTGAGCAAAATACACAAACTGTCATTTAAAGCTAATAACTAGACAGCGCTGTAATAAGACCGCTCGAGAGACTCCTTGTCTGCTGTGTAGATATTTCCAACCTGCAGTCCAAAGAGGATGAAAGCGGAGGAGCAAATACAAAAGAGAAAGAATGGAAGAGGGAATGGCAGATGGAGCTCAAGTGAGAGAGAGAGAAGAGAACGAGAGGAGAGAGAGAAAGAAGGGGATAGAGAGTGAATGAAGGGGTTAGAAAGAGAAAGACAGGGGTGAGAGAGAATGAAGGGCGAAAAAAGAGAGAGGAGAGAGAATGAAGGAGAGAGAGAAGGAGCGAGACAAAAAGAGTGGGGGGGGGGAATACAGTGAAGAAGTGACGCGGAAAAAGTCACATCCATTTTGCCTTGTCCTGTGCACGAAGAAATAAACAAAGTAAATAAAAAAGAAACAGACCGACAAAATTAGAGTTAATTTGGCTGTGAAGAAAAATATAAGACAAATAGCGATAAAAGTTGAAAGCAAACTACTGAGGCAATGATTCCAACAACCCAAAAACACCAGAGAGAGCACGAGGTAAAAAGCGATGTGAAAACTGCCACAGTAAATCCAAAACACAAATGAAATGATAGCCGTGTCCATGTGAAGAAAAACTTTTTTACATTTTTTTTTTTTTTTTTTTTAAATCCCTCCATTTTTTTTTTTGTAGTTCATTTTACACGCGTTTACCCATACTGTAGATAAAATTACGGCCCTTTAACAACACTGTGGTAAAGATCTACCAGTAGAAAGGACAGGCTTATGGGGGATGGAAGTGTTAGGAAGTAACCGTAAACAAAGTCTCCGCAGAGGGGAAACAGGAATCAAGCAGGATGGCTCTGTCTGGCTTGTGCCACAGTGGCGCCTCTGGTCTGTTTCCTGCTAACACTTCTTAATTTAGCATTGTAATGTAAGTGCTAACAAGCCGCGCTGTCTGCATGCTTGAACAACAAAGTGCGCGAACCACAGAGTGAGTGAATGGCTAATAAAAAAAGCAAAGCCGTGCACCAGTGACTGAATAACTAAGGCTTTGAAAGCAAAGAGGATATTTCAAAGCACATTTACTAATGCTGACATTTTAAAGCAATGTGGATATAAGGCTAATATTTGTAGGCAATGCAGAATTGTGACAGAGTGCGCGAAACACTGACGAAGCGATGTGCAAGAGGGGAATGTAAAAGAGAGAGATGCGAGGAAAGAGAAGAGTGGGACGAGGTGGGCAAGAAGAAAGAATGAAACATGGAAGGGTGGGAGAGACTGAAAAGCAGCGAGTCTCCTGGGATCCCCAATGCTGCCCGGCGCAAAGTCACCTTTAATCCACTTTGGATTCACTATCTAAAATAACGAGGCAGGCGCTGGAAGGCAAGAAAAAGGTTTATTACTCTTAGAGGAGACCACTTCAACTGCTGACACCAGGATGTCTTCAGGGAGGTGTTCTACTGGCAATGCTTCTGACTCTTCCTTTTATACAGTTTTACACAATGTATTTGTTTCTTTTATCATGGTTACAAGCTTGGAGTCTCCGCCCCGGGCAGGTTGTCACACAAGCCTGACATTGTTTTATCAACATGGTTACACAAGCCCAACATTAACTCTCCTCCCACCCAGGTCAAAAACAGACAATTTAATTGCAGCTGGACCTTGCTTCAGGGTCTAAAAGCGAGTGAGACCGGCCAGATCTAAGAGTCCGTTCTGTTGATAAGAACAGGTCCCATTGTTGGCAAAAAACCAGTCTTGCTGTGTGTAGTGCAATAAACCATGTTTGCAAGAGTCTGTTTGGTATTTGTAACCCGTTTGTGCAGGGATGAGAGGAAAGACGAGTTTGAGGCAGCAGGTGATGTTGATGTTTGTCGTGGAAATAGTTTATAGCCCCCAGCACACATATCAGGTTTGGTCAGAGAGTCAGAAGGCTGCTAGAGGACAGGGTGAAATGAAGGTGACCAACAGAGTACAAAATGGCTGTGGTAAATCAGAATGACTGTAGTTTATGTGCACGTAGGAACTTTCATCAGACAAGATGGCGCAGAATGTTCATGATTGTGTTTTGTTCTTAACAGTCGCCCCTTTGAACATAACTAGCCATCTTGTCAGTCTATTTCGATCTCCATAATGTCCTGTATTTCTTGTTCATACATTACTCTCATTTTTGTTAACTGAGTGTCCATAGTCTTAGGGCGCAAGGCACTTATGCAAAGAGAACACAAAGGTGGTATACAGTGTACACCCAAACAGCAACCACATATTGCCAATACTGGGACCAAGAGAAACATTGATATTTTCCAACCCCAGTCCTTTAAGATGCCCCAAAGCCAACTTCCAATTGTCCAAGTCTCTGATCCTTGATGAATTTCTGAAGACAGTCTGTGGAGATGTTAGACTGCTTCATAGACAGAGGGTGAATTATCAGGGATGTATATGCAGCAACTGGCACCAATGATGCGACATGCTCCTCCACGATCCGCTAGTACCACGTCCAGGACCATGCGGTTTTGTAGGGCCACCAGACGGACCGCTTGAAGCTCGGCAGTGTTGTTGGTGAGGATGCCAGCTGTGACGTTCAGGGCGGTTTCTACCGCTTGAGACAGATGTCTGATGGCTCGGCTGTTTGCCATCGGACCCCATAGCGGGACGAGCCCTTTTGCTGCGTCAACGAACTGTGATGCGGCAGAGTCTGCTTGATCAGTGTCTTTAGAACGCTTTTCTCGATGATGCTCTGCAGGGGCTGTGTAGGTCGGTGGCAAAACAAAGGCGATGTAGCACGTGCCCCCCAGTTTCTTGGGAGCCAGGTGTAGGCTTTGGTTCCACAGACAAAGTACATATTGGGTGATGCAACAAATGCTGGAGGATTGGCAGTGTTCAAAGTCCTTACAATGTTACAAGTGCTGTGACCCACATTCTTAGTCCCACGGCCTTCAATGCATACAAGGCCAGAGACGTTCACCACAGATAGGGCCACAGTCAGTGTTGCAGCAGTTCTTTTCTTCAGGTAGGAAAATGTGGCTCTGACAGGATTATTGAACACTTGTATTTCCACTCGTTCTTTGGAGGGGACATTCATTGGGAATGTCGTATTGGAGGTGTGAGGGCAAAAGGGAGCTGCTGTTCTTCCTGTTTGGTTTAGCCAGAACTCGTTGTAGAACTGAGCGATTGTCCCATCGGAAGTGGCATTGTCTTTGTAACTTTCTTGTAGGAGCATCATCCAGGCAAGGCAAGATCCATGAACAGAAAAGGGTGAAGGGATGAAAGGGATGGAATGTTCAGTGGCATGTGGTAGCAGCCCACAGACCCAACAGTTAGTGGCATTGGTGGCAAGATTGTGCTGGTGTAGACTCTGTACGAAAGAATTATTCCAGAATTCTTTGCGTCGTTCTCGGAGATGTGGCGGTAGTGATACCAGGTAGTGTTCTTTCTTTGTGATTGGTTGCATGGTTGGTGACAATGTTCTGTATGCAGGTGCATTCTCTTCAATGATCCAGAGTGTGACCATTAGCAGGAGGCAGGTGAGAAATGCAGCTACAAGTGCAATTGTCTTTGTACTGTGCAGTTCAAAAGTCTTGGTGTCTTTGCGGTGGCTTTGCAGGTGTTCCGTTTCTTCCATCATCTTCGAGGAGCTCACCAACTGTTAGGACCACAGACTTTTGTCTGGTGTTTTTCCTGGTAGCGTCGTTTGGCTGTGCTACCGATCTGAGACTCTGACTCAGTTAGTGGCCTGGTTGTTGGAGCTCCCCCTTTTCGTCGATCTTAGGTTGTACCCTTCCTTGGATGGCACCGTGGGGTCGGGAAATTCAGACAGTTGGAGGGTGTCTTCTTGTGGGTAGCAACTCAGAGCTGGTCGGTCTTTTGCGAGTACTTCCTCTTGCACCTCCACCTCTTCACAGGTTGCCAGCGTTGGAGGGACTTTCTTGCAGTGGTGGGCGTGCAGCCAATTTTTTTTTCCTTCCACTCGGAGGGCAGTTCGAGTGGTGATCAAGACTTGCCAGGGGCCCGTCCACCTGGGCTCCAGATTCTTCGTTCTTTGGAAGTTGCGAACTAGGATGAAGTCCCCAGGCTTTATCACATGTCCTGGGCCCCTGGATATGTCAGGCAAGGCTTGCTGCACCTGTTGGTGGATAATTGTTAGCTCGTTTGTCAATTTATGCAGATAGTCTGACATTAATATGTTCGGGACATCGTTAATGGAGGTGGGTCTTGGTGCCGCCCAAATGATCATAGGCCTGCCGAAGACCACTTCATACGGGGTCAGTCTGTTTGGTCGGGGTGGAGCGCATTGATAGCAATGCCAATGGAAGGGCGTCGGGCCATTTCAACCCGGTTGTGGCAACTATTTTGGCTAGCTTTAGTTTCAATGTTGCATTGTGTCTCTCTACCAGGCCCGCTGATTGGGGGTGGAAGACGGCATGGAATTTTTGTTTTACCCCCAACCCTTTCAGTATGTTCTGTATCACTTCGGCTACGAAGTGTGGGCCGTTGTCGCTCCATAAAATTCTGCAAAGGCCGTTCCCGGGGGAAGAATTCTTTCAACAATACTTTTGCAGTGGCTATGGCAGTATTGTCGCGGGTGGGATATGCCTCCACCCATTTGCTAAAAGCGCACACAACCACCAGGACATATTTTAGACCATGGCATCTCTCTAGTTGGATGTAATCCATTTGAAGGACTTCAAAGGGGTGATCAGGGACTCCAAACCCTCCCCGTGGTACTACTGTCCCTTTCCCTGGGTTGTGTTGTAGGCATACTATACATTGTTGTACTAGGCGCTTTGCAGATTCTGTTATCTTGACATTATGCCATACTCTTGTGATTAGTTCAATCATGGGGGTGGAGCCTATGTGTGCTGGTAAATGTGCCATGGTCAATATGGGGATGAGGTAGGCATTGGGTAACAGCCATTTATTTCCGTCTTTAGTTCTCCAGCAATTTTCCTCGTCTTTTAGTCCCACCTTTTCCCACTCGGTCAATTCGTCTAGTGTGCCTGTAGTCTGTATGTCCCTTACAGTGGTCCTAGCATCAGTCCATTGTTCAGCTTGTGACCTGGTCACATACATTCGTGTCATGGTTCTGTCTTCTGCTGTGGCTCGGGCAGTAACGTCTGCTAGCGCATTTCCCTGTCCAATGAGATCTGTCACTTTCCTATGTGCTTGGCATTTTATCACTGCTAGCTTTTTGGGGAGGAGGACTGCTTCCGTCAAGGCGGAGACTAAATCTCCATGCAGGATGGGTGTACCGTGTGAAGTCAGGAACCCTCTTTCTTTCCATAGAATCCCGAAATGGTGAACCACCCCGAAGGCGTACTGGCTGTCGGTGTATATGTTAACTGTCGTGCCAGCTGCTAAAATACATGCTCGTGTGAGGGCAATGAGTTCTGCTGCCTGGGCGGAACGTTGGGCAATACGGGCTGTTTCTAGAATGGTTCGGGCTGTGGTGACAGCGTATGCAGCTGAGGTGGTGCCGTCGGGGAGTTTGATGCACGAACCATCCACCCATAGTTCTCCATCTGGCTCTAGAAAGGCGGTGTCTCTGAGGTCTACTCTACTTTTTGTTTGTTCATCGGTTAGTGTCACACAGTCGTGTAGTGGAGCCACGTTAGAATCGTTCTCGGGTAGGGGTAACAGTGTGGCTGGATTGAGGGTGGTGCATCGCTTTAGGGTAATGTGCGGTGCTAGCAGGGTCAACTCATATCCTGTCAGTCGGGCGCTAGTCAAGTGTTGGGTTTTGGTCTGGTTCAGTAGTGTGTCGACTGCATGGGGTACTAAAACAGTGACTGGATTGGAGAGCACTATTCCTTCGCTCTGGCGTATTGATACCGCTGCAGCTGCCACAGCGCGCAGGCACGCTGGCAGTGCTCTGGCTACTGGATCGAGGGTGGCAGAAAAATATGCACAAGGGCGTTGTTTGTGACCAATTGATTGTGTTAGGACAGACAATGCACATCCCTCCCTTTCGTGTGTGTAGAGGACGAATGGTTTGGAGTAATCTGGGGTTCCTAGGACTGGTGCTGAGCAAAGGGTATTGCGTAGTTCTTTAAAGGCTGTCTGGCATTCGGGGGTCCAGGGGAGAGGTGAGGGGATGTCCTTAGCTAGGAGGGAGAGAAGGGGTTTGACAATGAGGCTAAAGTTCGGTAACCACTGTCTGCAAAACGAGGTGAGGCCTATCAAAGAGCGGACTTGCTTCTGATTTTTGGGGACAGGGGTGTCTAGAATTGTCTGGATCCTGTCAGGCGTGAGTTTTCTCCCTTCTTTTGATAAAGGCGACCCAAATAGGTCACTTGTGATTTACAGAACTGCAGTTTCTTTCGGGAGACCTTGTGACCATTCTCAGCAAGGAAATGGAGTAGTTTGATGGTGGCTGTGACGGCTATTGGTATGGTGTCTGCTGCTAGAAGGATGTCGTCTACATATTGTATTAGTGCCACTCCATCTGGCAATTGTATGGCGTCCAACTGTCTTTTAAGCGCCTGGCTATAGATACTTGGGCTCTCAGTGTACCCCTGAGGTGCTCTACAAAATCTATACGAACGGGAATTTAGGGTAAATCCAAAAGATAGCGGCTGTCCTCGTGTATAGGTATGGAAAAGAAGGCATTCTTGAGGTCGATCACAGTGAAGGTGGTGGCAGTGGAGGGGATTAAAGTCAAAATTGTCGTGATGTCGGAAACTACTGGGTATTGTGGTACTACGATTTTGTTTACCTCCCGCAGGTCAATGATGAAGCGGTAGGCTTTCCCATCTCCCTCTCCCTGTCTCTTTACAATCGGTAGTATGGGACTGTTACAAATGTTGCTCACTACTTCCTCTACCACCCCTGCCTCTACCAAAGAGTGTATGATCTCTGTTAGTGCTTTCTCACCCTCTGGCGATATTTTGTACT
This sequence comes from Calotriton arnoldi, assembly GCA_963921515.1. Taxonomy (NCBI): domain Eukaryota; kingdom Metazoa; phylum Chordata; class Amphibia; order Caudata; family Salamandridae; genus Calotriton; species Calotriton arnoldi. The sequence continues at coordinate 838,694 of CAWUFW010007388.1, read as the reverse complement.
GCGGTACCTTCGGTAGGGTTGCGTCCTGTCGTATTGTTACGTGTACTGGGTCAATCATCATTCGTCCTACGTCTGAATCAGCCCTAGCCCATAAGTGTGATGGCAAAGTGTCCAGTAGGGATGTGTCAGTCTCAGAGATGGAAAACATGTGCTGAAAAGGGTTCTCTCTATGGCGTTGGGGGTTGTCATACAGGATGACACGCACTCCGTCTGGTGAGCATCTGATAGTCGCATGGAAGTGTTTCAAAGGTCGAGGCCCATAATGGCGTCTGGGGTGTTAGATGAGAGGAGGAATGTCGTTTCGACGCCATTGCTGTCAAGATTAAAAGGGATGGGTCGGGACAAAGGGTTGGTGGAGGGCGTACCGTCAAATCCTATTGAGGTCACATGTGAGCCTGACAAGGGTGCCCTTGGAATCAGTCGTTTGGATAGTGCACTACGTGTTGCTCCTGTGTCTACCAAAAATGGCGACCTTGTGCCCAGGACCTCAGCGGTAACATAAGGGCCTTGCTGATCAACGCATAGCTCGACTGGATCCCTCCCTTGCCCCTGGCTGTCCTATGCAAAGTCGTACGTATTGTCATAATGTCTGTTGGTACTGATTCTGTCTGGGATGGTCAAATGCGTTCACTCTTCCTGGCCTTTCCTCGCTTGCTTCACTCGCGTACCCTCTCCCACGTCCTCTTCCTCTCTGTCCACTTGCTATTTCCCTCGCCCCTCTGCCCCTAGCAGCTCCTAACAAAGCCGGGCATTGGGATTTCCAGTGTCCATATTTTTTGCAAAATGCACATTGATCCTGTCCTAGGTCTTGGCGTCCTACATATGATGTAGATGGATTGTTCCTAGGTGGCTGTACTCTAGGGGTATTCTGCTGGTTTCCTCCCCTATATTGCTCCCCTCCTGTATTCGCCCCCTGGAGTTGTGCTATCATTACCCTTTCCTTCAAGTCCTTCTTTTTCCTTTCTGTAGCCCTGTCATTTTCGTTTCTCTGATGCTCGTAATACTGGGCCATTTGGAGAATGGCCGTCGGTTTAGATGCTGCCCAACTACTTTCGCTGGCTTGTAGTTTCTGGGATACATCTGGCAGTAATCCTTTGACGTAGTTCTGCACAAATAAGTGGTGTCTGGTTGCGGTGGACATGTCTTGTCCACTGTAATCAGAGAACACAGTTTCAAATCTGGAGAAGTACTCTGAGACGTCCTCTTGTGGTTTCTGGCGGCATGCGGTTACTATGGACCAGTCTATCTTTCTCTGGGATCAGCGTTTTCACTTTCTGCACTATTTTGTCAGGGAGGTCTAATATTGCTTTAACTGGTTTTTGACCAGGGTTCCGCTGTTTATCTAGTGTGTCGAGTTGTTCCCAGGTATGACCAAACAGTTCGGTATGGTTTACTTTCTTAACCTGTTTCCACACATCTGCTGGCAAACATAACCCGAAGAACAAGTCTATGTCGGCAAGTGTCATTATTGTTGATCCCAGAGCGGTACCTAGCTCGGCGTAAAAGGCGGTGGGGTTCTTTCGTAAATCCGGCAAAGATTTACGGAAGGTCAGGATGTCCTGTCTGTCCCATGGCTGATACACCCAATTGTAGACCACCCTTCCTCTAGCGTCTTGATGGTTTATATCGTCATTAGTCCCTTGTCCTCTAGGAGGTACCCAGTAAGGGGCAGCTTCTTTTATTGGCATCATGCTATCTGTTTTTTCCACTGGGGGTCCTGCTACCTTAGTTGTCCTGTCCCTATCTATCTGTCCTTGTTCTATGAGGTGACGCAATACTTCTAGTGTGGATGAAAATAGTTCTGCAACATCGTTGTCGCCTTCATCTCCGATGTCTACCTTCCTGTAGAGAGCCACTAATCGCTCGGGCCCTACGTTTTGGTACTTCTCTTCATATGCAGTAAGGGTGTGGTAACAGAGACGTACAATAAAGTATCGTTTGCGGTTTTCAACATAGGAGTCGCATATGTCGGTTACGTGTTCTTCTGTTTCTTTCTTATCTGAGGGTTTTAACTATTTTATCAATGCCTGCTCGCTCATTTTTACTTAATCGCGGGACCCTGGGCGCTCCTATTTCCTTGGTTCCTACCTCTACTACTGCCTCCTTTGATGAGGCATTTGGTGTGGGTGGCTCGGTGGGAGCAGAGGTGGTGGAGACTGAGGCGATCGTGCCATCTCCAGCTATACTTTGGGGGTCCTGGCGTTGTACTACGGGATGAGTAGGGGCATAAGGGGTGGCATGTATATCATTGGGGGACCTAACAATAAATCATCATCTACCCCCTGTTTTGCTGGTAACTCGGGGTAAAGAGTTAAGGGCGTTCTAACAGGGCATTCACCTGATATTTTTGATTCCTGTTCCTTTTTATCGATTTCCTTTTCTTTTAGTTCTTCTTCTAACTTTTTACAGGCTTGGTAAGCTGATTTTCGCGTTTCTTTATCTTGTCTAGCTTCGTCTCTTTTCTTTCGTTGAGCTGCTTCTTTTCGCCATAAACCAAAACTATCAAACATGGCTGGTCTAGCTTTCTTTTTGTGGAGAGCTAATTCTAACGTTTCTATTTTAGCGGGATCGAAAGATCCCGTCAGTGGCCACTGATTTACCTAGTCCTTCCTAGTGTACTTATGCCATAGTTTGCTATAAGCTACGGTGGCTAATCCATATTTCACGTACATGTCCTTGTTAGGGGTGCCTTCCGGCGGTGCCGGATGACTGACCTCTAACAAACGGTCCGGTCCAAAACAATCAAACAATCTAGAGAAAACAGGCATGACGTATTTAGCGGTCAAAATGAATATCTCAATTAATGTTAGACAAAAGTCTGCACTACCTGTCCTTCGCTGTCTGCAAAGAGAGAATATTCCTATTCTACGTTGTTTGCAAGCAGGGAATGTCTCAAATAACTCAAAAAGGAATACTAGTATTTCTATCAATTAATCAATTTAAGTCATGTTTTCTCACGACCTTACCCGGACCGTATGGACAGTTCTTAGTCTTTCCCTTCCAGCGCCTGGTTGTCCTCTCACTCCAACAATCAATGCGGCGTTCCTGTAAGGCCCCAGTCAGGACCGCAGGTCACTCGAGAGAGGTCCGTTCGCAACCGGTGAAGTTCAGTCGATTGGCAGCCAGACGAGGGTCTCTTTCAGGCAGGTGCACTCCAATCATTTAGTCGTTCACTCTGTCATTAGGACCTCTCTACTGGACCCACGTGTCTCTGATGGGCCCCCCGTTGGGTCGCCAATTTGTGAAAAGCAGGGAGTCTCCTGGGATCCCCAATGCTGCCCGGCGCAAAGTCACCTTTAATCCACTTTGGATTCACTTTCTAAAATAACGAGGCAGGCGCTGGAAGGCAAGAAAAAGGTTTATTACTCTTAGAGGAGACCACGTCAACTGCTGACACCAGGATGTCTTCAGGGAGGTGTTCTACTGGCAATGCTTCTGACTCTTCCTTTTATACAGTTTTACACAATGTATTTGTTTCTTTTATCATGGTTACAAGCTTGGAGTCTCCGTCCCGGGCAGGTTGTCACACAAGCCTGACATTGTTTTATCAACATGGTTACAGAAGCCCAACATTAACTCTCCTCCCACCCAGGTCAAAAACAGACAATTTAATTGCAGCTGGACCTTGCTTCAGGGTCTAAAAACGAGCGAGACCGGCCAGATCTAAGAGTCCGTTCTGTTGATAAGAACAGGTCCCATTGTTGGCAAAAAACCAGTCTTGCTGTGTGTAGTGCAATAAACCATGTTTGCAAGAGTCTGTTTGGTATTTGTAACCCGTTTGTGCAGGGATGAGAGGAAAGACGAGTTTGAGGCAGCAGGTGATGTTGATGTTTGTCGTGGAAATAGTTTATAGCCCCCAGCACACATATCAGGTTTGGTCAGAGAGTCAGAAGGCTGCTAGAGGACAGGGTGAAATGAAGGTGACCAACAGAGTACAAAATGGCTGTGGTAAATCAGAATGACTGTAGTTTATGTGCACGTAGGAACTTTCATCAGACAAGATGGCGCAGAATGTTCATGATTGTGTTTTGTTCTTAACAAGACGGGGAGAACGAAAAGAGGTGGGCGAGTGAGAGCTATGAAAGAGAATAAAACGAGGAGTGACTAGAAAACTGCGAAAGGAAAGTGAATGAAAAGTGCGCTTTAGCTATGGCGAGGAGAAAGAGGAGGGAGTGGGAGATACAACGAAAGGAAAGAAGAAACATTGTGATGTGTGTGAAGGGATGTAGAAGGGCCAGAGAATGATCCGAGGAAGGAAAATTATAGAGGGAGAGAAAGGGAGACTAAGATACAGAGAAGAGAGAGAAAATGAGGTGAGTGGAGAACAGGAAGGATGAAAGGAGAAAAAAAGGAGTGAAGAATGAAACAAGAGGTAAAGTGAAAGAAAGTTTATTTTAAAACGCTGCAATCGCTGCAATACATTTGAGAGAAAGTTTATTTAAGGACTCTGCAAGAAGAAGTAAACAAGTGGGAGGGGTGGGGGGAGTGCACGCGTGCACACACAGGAGACCACTCTTGCAGCTGGGCGGGCTTGAGCCTTGAAGAAGTAAACAAGTGGGAGGGGTGGGGGGAGTGCACGCGCGCACACACAGGAGACCACTCTTGCAGCTGGGCGGGCTTGAGGCTTGAAGAAGTAAACAAGTGGGAGGGGTGGGGGGAGTGCACGCGCGCTAAGCAGCAGCTGTTTGCTCTTTTTCAAAGCACACACTCGTGCTTGTGGCGCGCCGCTGCGCACTCCCGCAAGCTGTATGCCGCCACAAGTACGAGTATGTGCTTGGAAATAGAGCTGTACGACGGCTAAAGGTCTCCTATGCAGTGCATGCGCGCTGCGTAGGCGAGACCTAAAAAGTACTTACAGCACCCCTTAGTGAATGGGATTAGAGTAGAAGCCCTGAGGTAAACGGGTGCCAATGTCACTATGGTGAAAGATACACTGGTTTCCCCAGGACAATACACGATTGATAAAACCTATCCAGTCACCAACGCTGACAGCCTCACAAAAGACCATTCCATGGCTATGGTGCCAGACCGGGAGGAGGGGGCAGAGGAGTTTACTGGTCTGAAACAGGTAGTGGTCTCTCTAAAGCTCAAAGCTGCCTGCCTGCTTGGAAATGACCTGACGACCTAAGCATAGGCTGAGGTAGAGCTGAAAACCCATGCAGCCATGCTACAAATCCCTAAGATAGTATGTGATAAAGACAAGAGCACAAACCCGAACACAGTCCTGGTTTTGCGAGAGTCTGGGAGAGCGCGAGAGAGGATCGGTACCGGCAATAGCGGCAGCGGAACGAAGCAGTGCCGCGGGAGGCCAAGAGCTGTGCTCCGCGACCCGTGAGCATACCGGGAGCCGCATCTGTGGCCGCGAGCGGAGCAGAGCCGCGGGAGGCCAAGAGCTGTGCTCCAGGGGCCGCATCTGGGGCCGCGAGCGGAGCAGAGCCGCGGGAGGCCAAGAGCTGTGCTCCGCGAGCAGTGAGCAAACCGGGAGCCGCATTTGGGGCCGTGAACGGAGCAGTGCCGAGGGAGGCCAAGAGCTGTGCTCCGCGAGCCGGGAGCATACCGGCAGATTGGGATCCTCAAGCGCGGAGCGTGTGGCGTGTGGCAGAACGCCTCAGTGAGTCGCAGAGAGGTCAGGCTGCCGGGCCCTGGAGAGCTGCAGGAAGTGTGGGGCACTTGGTGAAGTGCAGCTGGGAGGCCGCTGCGAGGAGGAGGAACAGAGGGAGCTTTAGGAAAAAAGCCCCGTCTCAGCCCCGAACGAGCTGCGGTGTGAGCAAGCCAAGGAAGGGCTCCCAGTGACGCCCTGAAGTTAACCAAGCTGCAGAATTGGAGGAGGGAAGAAAGTGACTGGGTGAAAGTGACCTGTAAGAGTGTGGCTAAGGATAGAAAGCCCCCCTGTTGGGCCTGCAGGGCTAGGCTAAGCGGGAGGCATAAAGACCGGACTCAGCTCACACTGACACAAAAGCCCTCCATTGGGGAAGAGAGTATGCAGAATTTATAGCATCAATCAGCACTAGAAGTAAAGTAATTGAAGGGCAGGATTAACAGATCACGTTCTGAGTGGCGGAGCTGTCTAGCCCCAACTCCTCAAGAGCCTGTTACCTGCTTACCACCTGCCCTAGTAAGGATTGAGAGGGCAGGGTGGATCAAGCAGCCACAGTTTTAATCGTGCAGAGAAATTACACAAAGGGGGAAAGTGCGAAGGTTGAAGGCATACCATCTTGCCACACTACTTTAGACCGAGAGCGCGGTAGTGGTTTGAAGCAACTCCAGAATGAGAGCTCAGGCAAGCTTGGGGAAGCGACCCAATTAGACTGGGTGTGGCTAACAATTGTCAACAGAGACCAGCTTTCTGAGGCTCCCAACCTGCTCACTGCCATATTTACACTACATTTCCCACTCGTATTCGGCTGCGTGTGCAAGGGATATAGACAGAACTTCTGCCGCAGTATGGCATATAAAAAAATGAGATCGCGAACAATTTTCATGAAAAGACTAGGAACAGAACAAGCTATAAGAAGGAGCGCCGGAAAGATGGCCCGTCCTCAAAATACTGATACGTACCCCGGAATAATTAAATATTTCACAAAACAAAATATAAAGGAGCAGGAGCAAACAATGTAATTAAGCAAAAGAATTAACAAAAGAAGATGAAAAGATACCGGTGGTCTCTAACAGCATTACCCAAGGGCAAACCGGGCGTGAAGAAATCTCAAACAATAACTCTAAAAGCTTGGAAGAGTCAAATAACAAAACTATAAATATAGAAACAGCAAAATTAGAAGCTCATCAAAATCATAAAATTACAGAATTCAATATTACTTGCCCAGACATAAGCATTAAAGATCTGGTTTTCAGCATGGATCCGCAAAAGGAGAAGCCAATAATCCAGAATAGCACCCCACTAAAACCATTTGACCCAGAAGACTCCCTTTCTCACTCACCAGATTTCTTATTTTTAAAATCTATTGATCCCTCTAATGAAAACATATTGATGTCCCAAGCCCTAGTCACACTTCAAAGAATTTTGGAATCAGTTCTCTCCCATCTAGGGAACATTTTGGAAAATTCAGACCAGATGTTGGACACCCAAATAGGAATGCTAAAATATCTAGTAGAAAAAAATAGGAGGAAACAACAACTAAAATTACTATCACCTGGAGAAAAAGAAGAAGAACAAGCAGAGGAAAATTTCCTCACATCAAAAGCCTCCTTACCAACAGTAGTAGACTATGTTAACGAAAGAAACTGCAACCCAAACAGGTCGGAGTAATCAAAAAGTAAAGAAGGAAACAAACATATATAAACAAACTTATTCTCTTAGAAAACTCTTTAAGGACCCAAACGAGACTAAAACTAAACTTCCGAGCACTGCATATTACCCAATCTTTAATAAAAAAAAATCGAAAACCTCATCAAAAGTGATTACTACACTGGTGCCCAAACAAAAAGTAATAGAAAACTTATTAAATACGTCCGTAGTCTCCCCTGTCCTAGAAACAACAATAAAAAAGAGGAGATTAAACGAAAACAACCGGAAACGAGTAAAGAAAAGGGCAACAAGAAGGTTTGCTAAACAAAAGGTCCAAAAAAAAAAAAAAAACAAGGTTCCTGGAAACTCCACCACTCGATTTTACGACCACAGAAAAAGAGGAAGGTAAAGAAACTAAACCTATTACGGAAGAAAGGGAACCGATTTATTCATTTAAAAAGCAAAGGGCAAATTCCATTCTCCTTAACCCCATCACCCCAAGTTTTGTCTCAATAAAGACTGAAAGAGAAACGTGGGTACAAAAGGAAATGCAATCACAAGACCTATCGCCAGGGAAGACGTTTACTAAACCACAGAAGAACCTAGCATGCAGTGTGGAAATTACAGACCTATTTCCCTTGGGTGAAGATCCCTTAAATCGAGAAAGAATAACAAATCTACTCCAAAGGATACAACCATTACAATTACTAGCAAGAAATGAAATAAAATTAGTATCTTTTCCAGAAAGAACGAAAACCACGACAGCTGTCGTAGAATTTTGGTCTCCAATAATTCCGGGTATTATACTAAAAGAAAGCGAGACTCTACACAAATGTGGATTCGATGTGGCTCCAGTAAAAAGCACAAATGGAAAATCAGAAGAAATAGTTACAATTGCAAATCAGCACGTACACAAAAGTCAAAATGGCATCAATAATTCTTTAAATCTTTATAAAGAAAATATATCAGTCTCAATTACGAACGGTGTAAGGAGAAGCTGGACCAAAAATACTCCAAAGAAGGAAAATATAGCCACTGTAAATACATGGGCATGGATCGCAGAGAATCTTAACAGCAAAAAACAGGGACAGGAAAACCAGCGCCCTTTTTAGCAATTGTTTGACCATCTCTTCCTGGAACATTGCAGGAAAAACCCAGGAAAAACTGGCAATAATTACGCAAGATAGTCCAGGGATAGTGGTTTTACAAGAAACCTGGGCAACCCCAACCTTTGACCACCTTGACTATTTTGTATATGACATTCCAGCAGAACCTGTTGCCTATGGGCACGCAAAAGGAGGGATAGCAATTCTTCTATCTGAAGAATATTATTGGGATCAAGAAATCATCCCAATGAGCTTAAAGAATATTCAATGCATTAAGATCAAATTTGGGACTGGCCTGAGCGAAAGCTCGAACAAACTGCTCATTTTTAATGTCTATATTCCTCCGGGAGCTAAAATGGACGCATTAGCGTTAGACATTTTTGAGGGTCTCGAAAAGGTGGTAGAAGATCATGATTTCCCGTCAATTTTTCTAACAGGTGACTTTAACGGGCAAATATCTAACGACCTACTGGAAAAATGGGAGTCCGGAGAAAAGGAAGAAGCTCTGGCAATACCTATCCCACAATTTCCTATAGGAAACAAAGCTGATAAGAGAGGGAAAATTTTATTATCAACACTCCCGATCATGAATGGAGTAATATTAAATGGCAACACAGAGGGAGACATTCCGGCTTCCTATACAAGAAAGGGTAGCCGTAATGCCTCAATTCTTGACTACATGATTTGTAGTCTAGATCTATTTGGCTCAGCCCTACAATTAAACATCAAGTTTGAGACAGGAAGTGATCATGCAATATTACACTTAACAACAGATTTATGCCTGAAACCAACATCTCCGGTGCATATCATGGATTTACAAAGTACAGTACTGGTAAACCCAGTCCAGGGGCAGCTATCATGGAATCCTAGAACATTCGATAAAATCATGCAATTAATTGAGAAGTCAAGCCCATTAAAAACTATTCACTCTACGAATCCAATAAAAAACTTTGAGGCTGTGGTCAATAAACTGGTACAACTGTTGCAGGAAAACTCAAATCAACGAACGACAAAAATGCAAAAAAACAAAAGACGGAACCCAGATATAAAGGCAACGGAATTAAACAAACTAATAAGGGCACAATTTTTGCAATTCTCTGAAATAAGAAAACATGAAATCAATAAATTAAAAAATCGTCGCAGAAGAGATAAAGATAAAATACATAAAATGACAGGACAAGAAATGGGTGGACCTTCAGATAGCAGCAAAACAAAAGGACAAACGTTCCTACTGGAACATAATAGCGTTAGAAACGGGTACAAAAAAATCATTACAAACAAATCCAGTACCGCCATCAGAATGGGAAATATATATAACCAACTTATACAAAATAAATGATAAGACTGAAAGCGAGACTCTAACACAATGTAAGGGAGGAAAGGAAAAAAGTACATATGAGGCCCCATCTTCTCTCCAAATTGAATATTATATAAAAAAGGCAAGAACGTCGGCTGCAATGGGTCCTGATCAAATTCCTATTAAGGTCCTAAAAAACAACCCTAAAGAATGGAGCATGATCCTAGCATGCCTTTTCTGCTACATATTTGGAACAGGGGAAATTCCAAAATCCTGGAAGGGGAGCATCGTAATTCCAATCCACAAGAAGGGTTCTAGGCTGCTCCCCTGTAATTATCGGCAGATAGCTCTCCTGGACGCTACTGGGAAGATATTTGCGGCAGCTGTTTTAGACCATCTCAAAGAGTGGGCATTTTCAACTGGTTCTATTCCGGTTAACCAAGCCGGGTTTAGATCAAAACACTCGGTTATAGACAATATCGCAGTACAGCAAACAATAATGGAAAAATACGTCATCAATAAGTCACAGGTAGTGTATGCAGTCTTTGTCGATTTTTCGACTGCATTTGACAGGGTAGACAGAGATAAGCTTTGGAAAAACTCCAAAAAATGGGAATCCCAGATAATCTCCTCCATCTAATAATATCATTGTACTCTGGGACATGGTGTCAAGTCCAAATGGGGAGGGAGAAGGGTCTCACCCGCCCCATACCTACACCTAACGGCCTGCGGCAAGGGTGCCTCCTAGCTCCCTTACTGTTCTCTCTATACCTCAGTGACCTGCCGGAAAGACTCAATCAGGTTAATAATTTCCCACCTAAAATTGCAGCTTTTAAAATTCATTCTATGATGTATGCAGATGATGTTGTAATTTTGGATCTGACTCCATTCGGTCTTCAAAGAAATCTGCAGGCTCTTACTAAATATACAGAAAAAAATTATTTAATACCTAACGTCACTAAAACAAAAATCGTCCCGTTTACAGGAAGGAAGAGTTATGTCAAGTACAACTGGTCTTTAGGGGGAAAACCGCTGGAAATTGTAAAAGAATATACATATCTTGGGAGAATTTTTTCTCAATCTTTGCACAATCTGCCCCACTTGCAAAACATGGGCCGAAAAGCCGATGTCCATTTAGGGGCTCTCCAACGACTTTATTCCTCCACTGGGCAAAGACACTTCTCTTCTACAAGTATATAGCTCAAAGATTCCCTCGGTATTATCATATGCAATAGAATATATTCCAATAAATCAATGGAAACAACTCTACCTGAAAGAAGGGAAAGTCCTCCGGAAACTGACCAAGACGTCACAAGCTGTGCCGGTACAAGCTCTTCGGCTCGAATTATCATTAGTCAGCTCTTTTGCAAGAGGGATCACTAACATAATAAGATGGGCATACAATTTGGTTCACGCGGATCAAGGAACTCTACGATCCTTGCTAAAAATTGAGACATTTGAGCAAGAATTGCCGAAGTATGTATTTTGTAGAAACGTATCTATCGCTTTTAAACTATCAAATGTTAATCTTGGCATGTTGAAATCTTGGACACCAGCACATTTGAAACTTTTTTTAAAACATCTAACACCAAGGTTAAGTATGGATCTTGATATCCAACGTTGCTCCAAACTACCAATGTATTATTTAAGAAAACGCAACAGTATATTTTTTTTAACTTAAATCACGGAGTCAGGCGAAGTATTATATTACTCCGTCTTGGGATACTGCCTCTGAAATCATTTACTTCTAAGTGGTATCCAAAAGAAAAAGGGTCTAATCTCTGTGATTTATGTAAAGGCGGGGTGCAAGATCTAGAACACGTATTATTTGTTTGCCCAAACGAGACTGTTGTAGAAGCTAGAAAGAGATTTTTAAAACCAATCAGAACAAAGTGTAAAATTAACTGTGTTCAGAATTTGATTTCTCTCTGCAAGGCACCACCTAACGAATTTGTGTGTATTAATATGTACAATTTTTTTAAATCATTTTTAAATTTGTATTAGAGCGATAATTTTATTACCAAAATGTAATTTTAATCGTTAAATATTTGTTGTTCTCAGATGAGAACTAAATCAAAAAACTTGTAAACCCGAACACAGGATAAAAAAGAAGTGTTGGAGCCTGCACCGAAAAAAGGAGATATCAGTGGGTCCTACAGGACCTATTGGGAGAAGGGACTCCTGTACACTGAGGCCAGAGACCCTAAACCATGTGCTACTGGGAGAGTGGTAGTGCCTCAGCTGTATAGAGAGTTCTTACTCACCTTGGCCCATGACCTCACCCTAGCTGGGTACCCAGGTTAGACTAAAACATAGGAAAGGCATGTCAGCCATTTCTACTGGCCCTAGATGTCCCAGAAAGTAAAGGAGTATGTCAGCTCCTGTGTCACCTGTCAGGCCAGTGGCAAAACAGGTGGAAACCCTAAGGCCCCCTTAATTCCACTACCAGTGGTTGAGGTTCCCTTTGAGAGGGTTGGTGTGGACATAGTGGGTCCACTTGAGCCACTCACAGCATCAGGAAACACATTTATACTGGTAGTAGTGGACCATACTGCCAGGTATCCGGAGGCAATTCCCCTTAGGACTACTACAGCCCCTGCAGTAGCCAATGCCCTCATTGGTATCTTCACCAGGGTGGGGTTTCCTTAAGAGGTCGTGTCAGACAGAGGTACCAACTACATGTCTGCATACCTGAAACACATGGGATGAGTGTGGGGTGAACTACAAATTCACTACACTTTACCACCCACAAACCAATGGCCTTGTTGAGAGATTCAACAAGATATTGAAAGGCATGATCATGGGACTCCCCGAAAAACTAAAAAGGAGATGGGATGTCCTTCTGCCATGCCTGTTATTTGCTTACAGGGAAGTACCACAGAAGGGAGTAGAGTTTTCCCCCTTTGAGCTTCTGTTTGGCCATCCTGTCAGAGGACCACTGGCTCTTGTAAAAGAAGGTTAGGAAAGGCCTCTCCATGATCCTAAACAAGATGTGGAGCACTATGTGCTAGGCCTACGTTCAAGGATGGCAGAGTACATGCAAAATGCATCCAAAAACCTTGAACCCAGCAAACGGCTCCAGAAGCTGTGGTATGACCAAAAGGCTGTACTGGTGGAGTTCCAACCAGGGCAACAGGTGTGGATTTTGGAGCCTGTGTCTCCAAGGACCCCCAGGACAAGTGGAGTGGCCCTTACCCTATCCTTGAGACGAAAAGTGAGGTCACCTACTTGGTAGACCTGGGTACTAGCAGGCACCTAAAGAGGGTGACACATGTGAACCGCCTGAATCATTTCTGTGACAGGGCTGATGTGTCCATGCTGTTGGTCACTGATGAAGATCAGGAAAGAGAGAGTGAACCTCTACCTGACCTACTCTCTTACAGTCCAAAAGATGGATCAGTTGATGGAGTTACCTACTCAGAAACCCTCACTGCCCAACAGCAGACTGACTGTAGGCATGTCTTGCAACAGTATGCTGGCCAGACACACAGGTGTACCCATGATGGGGACATTGGGTACAGCTTGCCTGTCAAAACAAAGATCTATCGGCAGTCGGACCAAGTTAAGGAGAGCATCAAAGCTGAAGTCAGCAAGATGATGGAGTTGGGGGTTATTAAGCCTTCTGAAAGTCCCTGAGCCAACCCAGTGGTTTAGTCCCCAAACCTCATCCCCAGGGTGGAAAAACAGAGATGAGGTTCTGTGTGGACTATTGAGGCCTCAATGCCGTCACTAAGACAGATGCTCATCCCATACCCAGGGGTGATGAGCTGATAGACAAGTTGGGGGCAGCTAATTTCTCAGCACCTTCGACTTAACTGCAGGGTACTGGCAGATTGGCATGGCCCCAGGAGCCAAAGAGAAAACAGCATTCTCCAAACTTGATGGGCATGATCAGTATACTGTTATGCCCTTTGGTTTAAAGAATTCCCCTGCCACCTTCCAAAGGTTGGTGAATCAAGTCCTTGGTGGGTTAGAGACCTTGATGATATTGCTGTCTTTAGCTCCTCCTGGCAGGATCACCTGGGGAAGGTTTTACAGGCCTTGCAATCTGCAGGCCTAACTACCAAGGCAGCCAAGTGCCAGATAGGGCAGGGAACTGTTGTATGCTTGGGCCACTTTTTAAGAGGAGGCCAAGTGCAACCTTTACAACCCAAGATCCAGACAATTCTGGACTCAGAGACTCCAACAACCCAGATCCAAGTCAGGGCATTCTTTGGCTTGACTGGGTATTACAGGAGGTTTGTGAAGGGGTATGGGTCAATTGTGACCCCCCCCCCACACAATTTACATCCAAGAAGATGCAAAAGAAAGTGAACTGGACAGTTAGTTGTCAAAAGGCTTTTGACCCCCTGGAAGAGGCAATGTGCTTAGCACCTATTCTCAACGCTCGAGACTATTCCAAGCAGTTCATTGTGCAGACTGATGCTTCTGAGCTAGGGATAGGAGCGGTCCTATCCCAGACCAATGATGATGGCCAAGACCAACCTGTTGCTTACAGTTTTGGAGTGCCATTGAGAGGGAAGCCTTTGCTGTGGTTTGGTCCCTGAACAAGCTGAGACCCTACCTGTTTGGGACTCACTTCCTAATCCAAACTGACCACAGACCTCTCAGATGGCTATTGCAAATGAAAGGTGAAAAATCCCAAACTGTTGAGGTGGTCCATCTCTCTACAGGGAATGGATTTGACAGTTGAACACAGACCTGTGACTGCCAATGCAGATGGACTTTCCACGTTCTTCCACTTAGACAATGAAGACTTTCTTGGGAAAGGTTAGTCTCATCCTCTTTCGTGGGGGGGGGGTAGGGGGGAATGAGGTTGTGTAGGGAAGTGCCCTTTTTGCATGGCTACCCCCTAACAGTTTTCCAGATAACATGATGCCAACTTGACTGAGTGTGCCCTGGGTCCCTGTCAATCATGCTGTGTTCTTTCCCAAAAACTGTATCTTTGTCTCCACAATTGGCACACCTCTGGGCCACATGTAAGTCCCTTGTAAAAGGTACCCCTTGTACCTAGGGCCTTGTGACCAGAGGGCCTCTGAGGCTGCAGTATGTATTATGCCACCCTCAGAGACCCCTCACCTTAACACCCACACACTGCCATAGCAGGCTGCGTGTGCCATGCCCAGTAACACTGCCTCTGGCATAGGTAAGTCACCCATGTAGCAGGCCTTACAGCCCTAAAGGCAGGGTGCACCGTGTAAGGAAGTGGGTTTCTGTTGCAGTAACCCCCCACTTTTTGCCAGACTACTGATGCCCTTTGACTTGATGTGCCCTGGGTCCCTGCCAATCAGGTTCCCAGGGCCTGTGTTCTTTCCCCAAAACTGTACCCAATTGGCATCTCTGGCCACAGGTCAGCCCCTGGTAAATGGTACGACAGGTACCCAGGGCACTGTGACCAGGGAAGACCTCTAAGGGCTGCAGCACTTATTGTGCCACCCTTAGAGGCCCTGTACATATATATATATATATATATATATATATATATATATATACATACATACACGCGCCCCTCACCCCCACCCTTTGCAGGCTGCGTGTTTTGGTGCAGAACAAAGTGAAGAGTCGACATGGCACACACCTCTGTGTGCCATGCCTACAACCCACTGCCCTGGCATAGGTCAGTCACCCCTCTAGCTGGGTGCACTATACCAGTGGTGAGGGTACAGGTGCATGAGCCCTGTACCCCTACAGTGTCTAAGTCCATTCTTAGACATTGTAAGTGCAGTGCTGCCATTAAAAGTATATGGTGCTGGGAGTTTGTCATTACGAACTCCACAGCACCATAATGGCTGCACTGAAAACTGAGGAGGTTGGTATCAAACTTCTCAGCACATTAAACCCACACTGGTGGCAGTGTGGGATTTAATGAAAAATGCACACAGAGGGCATCTTTGAGATGCCCCCTGTAAAACGACCAGCCTCTGGTGGGTTTCCTGACTGGTACACACCAGCCTGCCACCACGAGACATGTATTTGGACCCCTAGGGTGGGAGCCTACGCTCCCTGAGCCCAGAAACGAAGCCTTTCCTGGGCGGAGGTGTTCACACCTCCCCCAGGCCAGGAAGAGCCATCTCTGGCAGGGGAGCTTCAAAGGCCTGGCAGCCTTTGTAATGCGACCCCCAGCATCTCCTGCTATCAGGAGCAGGCCCCCTTCCTGTCTCCCCTCCCTTTCGGCGGGAAGACAGGCGGGAAAAACTAGCCAGCCTAGGAGGTGTGCCCAGCTCTGCCAACTCCACCCCTCAGGTGGGGGAGGCGAGGTGAAGCCCACTCTCCAGTGCTCGCCATCTTGCAGATGGCAGGCACTCCCCAATCAGGACTAGGGATTGTGCTCACTCCCCCACGTGGGGTGAGCACACCAAGGGTGTAGTCACCCTAAGGTCAGTAGCCCATTGGCTACTGACCTCAAGAACCCTAAAACGCCCCCTAAATACAGTATTTAGGGGGCAGCCCTGAAACAAGAGATCAGATCCAGAAACGACAAGAAGAAAAGAAGAAGGACCGAACTGCCGTGCAGCCTGCTAACAAGAGGAAGACAACAACTGACTTGGCCCCAGCCCTACCGGCCTGTCTGCCCTCGAACCTGCTTCCTGCGAAACCCGGTGTGTCCTGCATCCAGCAACCTCAAGAACCCAGGAGGACCTGCCTGCCTTCACTTCTGAAGCCTGCTTCTCCAGTGAACACCGGATTTGTTCAAACACAGCAACCTCTGGCAGCAGCCGGAAACCGCGAATCCAGCCCACTCTGCACCCACCGACCCCGGCCTGAGCTCGAGTGGGAAAACACCAAGAGGAGGTCCCCCCGGCGATCCTGACCCGAGATCCGGCGACTCCTGACCTGCCTCAAGCCTCCAGACGACGCCTGCAGCCTAAATCCAGAGGGCCCCCCCTACTGCGACCAGAGCGGGTAAGAAAATCTGACCCTAAAAGGCACCCCTGCTTCCGGCGCCCCACGGCCCTGTGTGCCCCAACCAACGGTGCCTAACCAACGCTTACCTATCCAACTTACCTCTCAAAGTGGTGGTCGCATACAGGAGGTCCTCGTCCAAGAGCCTGCAGTGTGTTTCCAAACCGGAGGTTCTCCATAGACTACAACAGGGCTCCCGACGCCAAAACAGCACCCTGCACCCAGCCGCCCGAGTGCCGCTGAGGGTGCCCTTTTGATACCTACTTGTTTCCCCATTTGCACTGAGTCTACAACCAGGAGCTTGGCTCCCACAACCCAGTGGCCTGCTCGCCAGCCGCCACTAACCGGAGGCCCCCTATCCCCCATTGGATAACATTGGGCCTTAACACTCTGCACCCGGCCGTCCTAGTGCAGCTGAGGGTGTAACAAGAGTGCATCACTGACACTGGGGGACCCCTGAGTCTAACCCCAGAAACTTAACTCCCACAGTCGAAAACTTACCTTCAAACCGATAACTTGTTTTTCCTCCATAGGATAACATTGACTCCTTTTTTCTGAAAAAACGACGAAGTGTGGAGTTTTGGAAACTAAAAATATTGCTTAAAAATTGTATGAATAACCAAAACGACTTTACTCACCTGTTTGCAGGAAATGTCCCAGTGCTGGATCTAGGATCCAGCACTGAGGTTAGAAAAGTAACGCGAAAGTAACTTACCTGCACTTTACAGGAAAAGTCAATCAATTTCAATGTACTGTTCGAAAAAGTTTCTAAGTGTCGAATTTTGAAAACTGAAAATATTCTTTAAAAATCGTACAAACTACAAAAACGTAATTACTTACCTGTTTTAAGTAGATGTCCCAGTGCTGAATCTAGGAGTCCAGCACTGGATTACAAAAGTAACGCGAAAGTAACTTACCTGCAATTTACAGGAAAAGCCTATGTATTTCAATGTACTGGTCCAAAAGTTTCTAAGTGTGGACTTTTGAAATCTGAAAATATTCTCTAAAAATCGTACAAACTACAAAAACGTAATTACTTACCTGTTTTAAGTAAATGTCCCAGTGCTGAATCTAGGAGTCCAGCACTGGATTACAAAAATAACGCAAAAGTTATTTTACCTGCATTTACCTTAAAAAGCCATTCATTTCAATGTACTGCATTTACTAAGTATTACAACCTACTGCATCCCCTGTAAATCAAATCGAGTACAATCTTCATTGCTTTTTAAAACTGTGTACAACAAGTAACTTATTACTGAAAAGAATTGAATGCTTACCTGTATCAGGCTTGCGTGGTTCTAAAATAAAACAGTATATTTTTTATACAAAAACAATTGGCCTAGAGTTCAGTTCTTGAGTGTGTGAATTCATTTGCTGACTGAGTGTGTACATCAAATGCTTAACACTGTCCTCTGATACTGCCTTACTGCTCGACCAAGCTACAACTATTAGAGAGTAAGGTTCTATCTAACTTTAACCTCTGCCTACCTTTGGGGACTCTTGGACTCTATACACACTGTACCTCACTTTGGTGCAGTATATATAGAGCCAGTTTCTTACACACCATACCACAGCTGAGGGCACAGCTGCTCGAGCAATATGCCTGTACAGTGTCTGTGCCATTCATAGATATTGTAAGTGCAGTTAAGCCATTTTGAGTACATGGGCTGGCAGTTTGTCAGCACAAACTCTACAGCTCCATTATGGCTTTACTGAAGACTGAGAAGTGTGGTACCAAACTTCTCAACACATTAAACCCACACTGATGGCAGTGTTGGATTTAATGTAAAATGCACTCAGAGGGCATCTTACAGATGCCCCCTGAAAAACAACCAGCCCTGGTGAGCTCCTGACTGGCTACCAGCCATCTGCCACAACTAAACAGGTTTCTGGCCCCCTGGGTAGAGAGCTGTGGTAAGTTGATCGTACGCTTTGTTTGTCTTTGAATTGGAGATTCGTGCCACCATTGTTGCTGCGCGTAACTATGAGCGTGCTTCACGCGCTCTATCTTCCGTAGAGACAATCATCTCAACACGCTCCACGTCACACGCATATCACGTTTTTGACGTTTTTGGCGGCCATCTTTGAAAGTTGGGATATCCTTGCTTCCTTTCTTAAGTTTATAGGATCTTCCAGTTCATCGATCTTCGTTGATTGTCTACATCTTCATAACTACTTCTTCATTTCACATCTCCTTCACTTCGGAGTGCCATCGTTTGTCATCGTTCGAGTGGCAGTTTTACTGAGTGGCAGTTTCTACTGAATTCAAGTAAGGATCTTTCATTTCTTACTATGAATGAATGAATGAATGAAATGATATTTGTAAAGCGCGATGGCTACCCTGAGGCCTCCCAGCGCTACGGACGGAAACAGCAGAAGACCAAGCAGGCACAGTTAGACACCATTCCTGAAGAGGTATGTTTTTAGAGATTTACGGAAAGCCTGCAAATTGGGCTGACTGCGAACTTGAAGTGGGAGGGCATTCCAGAGTATGGCAGCGTTGTGGGCGAAGGACCGTCCACCACATCTGGCTCTAAAGATTTTGGGGGGTGAAGAAAGAAAGGCGGTAGATGAGAGAAGGTTTCTTCTAGACTGATGGGGGGTAATCAAGGATTGGACTATGGCTGGACCCTTCTTCCAGTAGGCTTTGTGGGCCACGCACATGGCTTTGAACTGAATCCTTTCTCTTATTGGCAGCCAGTGCAAGGACACAAGGGCAGGTTTGGCGGACTGTCGGTGGGGGAGCTGTAGAAGCAGGCGAGCGGCGCAATTTTGGATGGTCTGAAGCTTGTTTATGGTATATTGGGGGGCTCCCAGATAGAGGACGTTACCATAGTCCA
The DNA here is from genome assembly GCA_963921515.1 of Calotriton arnoldi. Taxonomy (NCBI): domain Eukaryota; kingdom Metazoa; phylum Chordata; class Amphibia; order Caudata; family Salamandridae; genus Calotriton; species Calotriton arnoldi. The sequence goes on along the minus strand of CAWUFW010007388.1, from coordinate 819,302 downwards.
GGCGGGAGAGGATTAAAGCCTGGACCATGATCCGTCTAGCTGGGAAGGGGGGAAGGATCTTACGCAGCATCCTGAGTAGTCCAAAGCAGGTGGCCGCAAGTTTAACTGCTTGATGGTTAAAGGTGAGCGAGCGGTCCATCCAGATGCCGAGACTTTTTATCTGGTCTTTCGGAGCTGGGGCAGGTCCAAGGCAATTAGGCCAGAGTGAGGCAGAGTTGAAACAGGGGGCGTTGCCCAGGAGCATAAGCTCCGTCTTGTCCCCATTGAGTTTAAGGCATGAGAGTTCCATCCATTTGGCAACCTCTTCTAGGCAGTGGCCCAAGGTGCAAGATGACCTCTCGGGGTGGTTTAATGCCACCACGAGCTGCGTGTCATCTGCGTAGGTGACAATGTTTATGCCAAATGGATGGACAATCTCAGCCAAGGGTCTCATATAGATGTTAAACAGTGTGGGGCTCAGGGAGGAGCCCTGAGGAACCCCACAACTGAGGGGCAGCTGGTTGGAGACAACTTCTCCTTCAAAAACTTTAAAGGATCGCTCACTCAAAAAGGATTGTAACCAGGTAAGCGCGCTACCGGAGACTCCAAGATTTCTAAGTCGGACAATCAGAGTTTTATGATTGACAGTGTCGAAGGCGGCACTGAGGTCAAGGAGGATAATCACTACATTACCCCCCTGATCCATGATTGTCCTCGCTTCCTTGGTTGCTGCGAGGAGGGCGGTTTCCGTCCCAAACTGGGGGCGGAAGCCAGTCTGAGAGGGGTGGAGTAAATCATTAGTTTCCAAGAAGTTCACCAGGATGTTGTTAATGTGCTTCTCCAAGATCTTACTCACCCAGGGCAGGAGAGAGATAGGGCGGTAGTTAGAGAAGTCATCCTGATTAAGATTGGGTTTCTTTAAGAGGGCTTTGACCATAGCGCATTTCCGTGCCGGGGGGACTATGCCTGATGAAATGGAGGAATTAACAAGGTCAAGAATAACCGGGCATATAAAGTCGGTGGCTAGTGTGAGGGTCTGTGGGGGAGCCTGATTTCAGTTTGGTCAAGATTGGGTTCATCAGTGCCGAATCAAGGAGGGGGAATTGATTCAGAGAGGGTTGGATTTCAAGTTGTGGTTCTGGCACGGGTGACATACTATGAAGGTTATGTGAGGAAGGGAAGGACATGTATATGTTTTGAATTTTCTGTAGAAAGAAGTCTGCCAAACTATTGCAGCGTGTGAGTGCACCCTCAGGTGGAGGCAGTTTTACAGGCAATTTAGTGAGGGTTTTGGCAATGCGGAAAATTTCCTTAGGGGAATTGGCTGATAAGCTGATCTTATTATCATAAAAAACGGCTTGAGCAGTTCTAATTTCCCGTTTATATGATCTGATTGCCTCCCTATATTCTAATTTGGAGAGGTCAGAGTAGTCCTTTCTCCAACTCAAACAACATTCTACCTCCACCTCCTTTTTTTTAACAAGTGCCAGGCAAACCCATTACTCCTTGGCACAAATGGTTGAGGGTATTTTCTAATTACCTCGAGGCAATTGATGCCATTGAATACTCACCATCCAGGAAAAGAGCTATTCTGTTTAATAATCTGGGAACTGCTGGTCAACAATTATTTGATAACTTACCTTTTGTACCTCCATTTTCCGGTGATGACAATTGGGATGTGTATCGTGAAGCACTTGCACGCTTAGGAAAGCAATACAAGGATGAACCATCAGTTATGGTAGAACGTCATGTGTTCTTTAAACGTAAACAAAAATATGATGAATCAATTGAGGATTATTTGGCTACTTTACGTGTTCTTGCTGCCAAATGTGAGTTTGGGACCAATCTTGACATTTCACTACGAGATCAACTTGTGTTCAACTGTTACAACAAGAAGATACAGGAGCGCATTCTCACTTGCAAAAATCCCACTCTAGATGAAGTTATGGGAATTGCTAGGAGTATTGAATGTTCTGTTATTTCATCCAAAATTCTTACTGAAGATGCCAGTTCTAATCCCATAATTTCTCCTAGCACAAGTGTCATGGCTCTTTCTTCAAACAGTGTGAATGAACCTGATGTTAATTTAGTTGCTACTCGGTTTAAAAACAAAAGAACAGTTGAACGAAAAGATAACGTATTTTGTTACAGGTGTGGCTCAAAATTCCACGTGGGCAACTTTCCTAATTGTCCTGCCCTAGGTAAACGATGCATTAACTGCAAGAAAGTTGGGCACTTTCATACTGTTTGTAAAGCAGTTAGGCACAAAACCAAAGTCAGTCAAATTAGTACTGAAGATGAGGCAATTTGTGATGCGTTAAATGTTGTTTCTCTTTCTGTTGAAGTTAACATGCTGTATGATAAAGTGATCAAAGGACCAATATGTGAAGTACTTATTGGTTCTATATCACTACCTATTACTGCGGATTCTGGTTCGCCAATTACTATCTTAGCGGACAAAACTTTTTACAAATTATGGAATAACACTGTATTGTCTTCCCCTGATGTTAATCCCAAAGCATTCGGGGAGTACGATATTATTATGTGTGGATATTTTTGTGACACTATCAGATTTAAAGATAGGGAAATTCATACAAAGATATATGTCGCACAAAAAGGCAGAGATATTCTTGGATGGCGTGATCAAGCTGGTCTTGGTATTTTACTGAGACCTGGCCATTCTGAGCCAGTGGTTCTCGGTGATATACCCATACTTTCAGTAACTGGAATTCAATCGCAGGATTCCTCTTTACTCCATTTGTTGGATAAATATAATACTGTGTTTAACGAGAAGATTGGTCTGGTCAAAGGTTTTGAACATTCTATAAAATTGAAAGAAAATGCTATTCCTATCATTCAAAAAGTAAGACCTGTACCTCTCTCAGTGAGAGAAGATTTAAAGAATCATCTTGCTTTATTGTGTTCACAAGACATTATTTGTCCCATTGAGTCTTCTGAATTGGTTTCGGCTGCAGTAGTTGCACGCAAATCCTCAGGAGACATCCGTCTCTGTGCGGATTTGAGAGTGTTAAATCGCAACATCGTGGTGGATTGCCATCCTTTGCCTCGTATTCATGATATGCTAGCAAAAATGGGGCATAGTAAGTTCTTTTCCACCATAGATTTACGCTCTGCGTATCATCAAGTTCCATTGTCTGTAAAGTCTCAACCTTTAACTACTTTTGTTACACCATTTGGTGTTTACATGTACAAAAGACTTCCGTTTGGGCTGGCGTCAGCTGCTAGTATATTTCAGAGGTTAATGGACCAATTTTTTGATGACATTCCAGGCATTCAGGCATTCCAGGATGACATATTAGTACATTCTGAGGCTATTGAACAACATTACATTCTTTTAGAAAGAGTTTTAAACACTTTGCAGACACATGGTATGACTGTTAATGTTAAAAAATGCAATTTTCTCACTCAAGAAGTGGATTATCTTGGTCACAACATTTCTAGTGTTGGTATTAAGCCCAAGACCTCCTTGCTTGATGCTATCAAGAATGCTCCCATCCCTCTAGACAAGGACTCCTTGAGAGCGTTCCTTGGATTAAGTGAATATTATGCTTGTTTTGTTCAAGGTTATGCTTTGCAAGTGCAACCTCTAAGAAATTTGCTTAAAAAACATGCTAAATTCCTTTGGTCTGAGGACACTCAAGCTGCTTTTAGCTCTGTTAAAAATTTAATTATAAATGCTCCCGCCATCAAACCCTTCACACATGGTGTTGAAAGCATTATTACTGTGGATGCCAGTGCTAAGGGTCTGGGTGCTGTTCTTAGTCAAATCGTGAATGGACAGGAATGCACCATTGCTTTTGCGTCTCGCACTCAGTTCAGCTGAACAGAACTACAGTACCATCGAGCATGAGGCGTTAGCGTGTACCTGGTCAGTTGAAAAGTTCAGAATGTACATTTGGGGGACTAAATTCCAGCTTTACACTGATCACAAACCTCTTATGTATATGCTGGGAGATAGTTCTTCAAACAAAGCTTCTTCGAGACTCATAAGATTACTTGCTAGACTGCAAGAATTTAATTTTGACATCAAATATTTACCAGGAGGTAAAAACGTACGGGCTGATTGTCACGTCTACCTTTACCTGGAGTTGATGACACTGTCAAGAGTGATTGTGATTTTGGATGTGTTTTTTCTATCGAGGATGTAGTTCATAACACTAAAATTACCCAAGAACAATGGTTTCGTGCATTTGAAACTGATGACTCCATGCAAAATGTCAAAAAGTTTTTAGTCAAAGGTTGGCCACTGGACAGAAATATTACTTTAGAGGAAAGGAGTTTTGCCCAAGTTGCTCCGGAATTATCTTTTTCTAATGGCATTTTATTAAGACAGGACAAGTTTGTTCCTCCCAAGGGGCTAAGAGATATTATAATTTCTTTAGCTCATGAGGGACACTTGGGGATCACGGCTACCACAAATAAAATTAAACAAACTTATTGGTGGCCCGGTATAGATAGCCAAGTTAAAAGTCACATTGACCAGTGTCCGCAATGCCTGTGTTCTGACAAGCATTGGAAAACTTCTAGTGCACCCCTTTGCCCTGTCCAATGGCCTAGTGGCGCTTGGCAAAAGATCAGTCTTGATTTTGCTGGTCCTTTTTCTGTTTTCGGTAAGGACAAGAAATTTCTTATTGTTGCTGTAGATTATTTCTCAAAATGGATCTACTTTGCTTTTGTTAAAAATGCTGATGCCAACTCAGTTGTACTGTTTTTACAACGCCTATTTTGTATTGAGGGCACGCCCAAAGAAATAATTACTGATAATGGTTCCCATTTCATTGCACAGGAGGTAAATTTGTTTCTCACTAAACTTGATGTGAAGCATATTTTAGTTCCTCTTTATAGTCCATCTTCCAATGGTCTGTCTGGTGGAACGTGCCAATCGCCTACTTAAAGAAGGTGTCCAGACTGCTGTTGCAAATGGTTTGGACATCGCAACCTTTTTGTTTCATAAAGTATGGATTTACAATACAACACCCCATAGTACCACTGGTGTCTCTCCATATGTTTTACTTAGGGGTCGCTCTCCTATCTCCAAGCTTAATCCTGCATGGTTAATGGACAAGTGTACTCACCCTGCTCTAGATTTGAACAAGGTCAGAGAAGTGGTTAAGCAGAAACAAGATGCTTATAAATGTAATTATGATAAACGCATGCATGTCAAACACAAGGTGTTGAGTCCTGGAGATTGGGTTCTCATAAAAAAAAAACCATTAGAGTTTCTAAAGGTCAGTCTAAATTTTCTTCTCCTGCTCTTGTGTTAAAGGTTTCTAGAATGGCAGTATTGCTTCAAGACAGGGGATGGTGGAACTTAAATGCTGTAGTCAAAATTACATCTGAACAAGCAGCTATTATCCATAAAACTAGATTTAACAAAAGTGATAGCTTTAGTGACAACTGGTATGGAGTTGGTGATTTGACTACTCCAGTTGTCACTGATTCTTCTTCTTATTCTTCAAATTCAGGTCAAGGTGATGGTGTTTCTAGTAATCCCACCTCTGTGTTACATTCACTTCCTATTTTTCCTGTTAAAGGGGAAGGTGATGGGATAGGTTTGGCGAGTAGGAGCAGTGGCAGAGTTAGAACTGTTCCTGTTCGTTTAAGAGATTATGTTGTCTAACTTTGTTCTTTCCCATAGTGCTTACAGTGTTTTTTTTCTATTAATTAATTCGGTAAGCTTCTTTTACCTTCTTTCATTTATATAAAAAGGGGGATGTGTGGTAAGTGTGTTTACTATTTTATATAATAAGTTTCCTTTCATTGTATACCACTTTATGGAATTGTAGTGTTGTAAGGTTCTTTATCTTATGTAATGTATTCTAGAATGTTGTCCTGTGATTCATTATCTTGCTGGCTGCTTCCTGCATCTGTCGTGGGTTCTTAGCTTGGAAATAAAGCTATTTACATCGATCAGAAAATCCTCCTGCTTCTTGGATTTCTTTCCGTATACCCCGCTACAAGAGCCTTCCACTCTCTGGGTCCTGAAACAAAGCACACCCAGGGCAGAGGTGTCATGCCTCCTCCCCCAGGATGGGCAGGGTCTACGAAGGAGAAGCATCAAAGGCTTGCTGCCTGTGTTGGCTACCGCCAGGCTCTGATGCTATCAGCAGCTGGCTCCCACCGGTTCTGACCCCCACTTTGGGCGGGAGTATGGGCGAAAAAACCTAAGAAGAAAGGGAGGTGTGCCCACCTTTGCCAACCCCACCCATCGGGTGGGGGAGGCGAAGTGAAGCACACATCTCAGTCCCCTCCATCTTGGAGATGAGAGGACTCCCCCAATCAGGATGAGGCAGATGATCCCTCCCACTGGAGGATGGCATAAGGAGGGGTGTAGACAACACAGGGAAGGGACCTATTGGTCCCGACCTGCACACCCCTGTAACACCCCTAAATCTAGTATTAGGGGCTCCCCTGAACCTTGCTCCCTAGATTCGACACCCTGAGAAGAAAGACCGAAGAGCCGTGCTGCAGAGAAGAGGACGACGAAAACTGCTTTGGCCCCAGTCCTACAGGCCTGTCTCCCGCTTCAGAGACCCTGCGAGCTGAAACCGGCGAGCCCTGCAGCCAGGAGTCAACCTAGGACTCCAGATCCAGTTGGAACCGCGAGTCCTCATCACTCTGCACCAGTCGCCCACAGCCGGAGTCTGAGTAGCTCAACTCCCCAGCGAAGTCACCCCGGCCATCCTGACTTCGGATCCAACGTTGGACAACCTCCTTGTTGTATTGAAGACGCAAGGCAGAAGTAGGTTGAAGTAAGAAGCTTTATTCAAACAGCCCCAACACATGTGAACAGCTCCTCAGCTCTGCGAAAACCTCCAGACCCTCCTAACGGTTACACTAGACAGTAACGACCTTAACGGTAAGTGGAACGTTGGGGAACCAATGGTTAAGCCAGGTTGGCAGCTCGTGCCATAGCGTGAAGGTGGACAACGTTATTCACTGTCGCGTGCCATGTCCATGGCACGCGGCAGTGATACCGTTACAACACATCTTCCCCTCTTAGAACAAAACAGAAATGATGGGTTAGTCACAAATAAAGTCGTCAAATTTTTGGGTTTGCTGATGGGTCTACCAAATCTCCCTGAGACACCGTGACTGTCAACCCCTACATCTGAGTCTGAGTGTGAATTAATTTCATCACTCCGAACAGGCGGGAGGTGATCAGTAGGTGCCAAGGAAGTGGGAACAGCATCATCATCAGATCCATTGTAATTAGCAAGCAATTCGTCATACATGTTTGATGACCTGTTCGCATTACCTGGTTCATCATAATCTACCCATAAATCATTATTGACATTACTAGCACAAGGCTGAATCATTCTTTTACCGTCATAACTACACTTGGCTAGTCTGTTCATGTGCCACACTTTGCCATCACTAAGTTTGACAGAACATTTAAACACTTTACTTATCCGAATAGGTGATGAGTATCTACTTTCCCCCTTCTTCACTTTCCTTTCAAAGCGAACTTTGACCAGATCACCCACATTGAATGTGTGATCCTTGACACCATAACGATTGTCATACCATTCTTTGTAACATTGTTGTGCCTTTTCAATGTTGTTTCTAACAATTTCCGGTGACCATTCAATCCGTTTTGACGAATCCATCCAACCCAAGTCCTTGCTGATGGGTTTCCTGCTCCTCATAAGAACAAAAAGAGATTGCTTGGTACTGGTATTGGGTGTAATTCTGTAAGCCCAAATGAGCTTAAAGATCTCTTTTTCCCAGTTGAGATTACTGTTTCTGGAAAGTTGTATGTTCCCTTTCAAAACTCTATTGAAGCGTTCCACAAGGCCATTCCCTTCTGGATGATATAATGAAGTTGTGTTGTGAGTTATGCAATTTCTTTTGAGGAATGATAGGAATGCTTCAGATGAGAATTGAGGTCCATTGTCCGTGAGAATGCACTTGGGTAATCCTTCACACATGAACAATTTGTCCAGAAATGAAATGATACTCGTACTGTCAGCATGGGGAACAATTTTGATTTCCGGCCATTTTGAAAAATGATCCATGACCACTAGAATGTACTTTAGTTCACCATCGTGGCTTTCTATGGGTCCTGCAATATCTAACCCTAACCTTTCCCAAGGCATACTGGGGGATGCTAAGGGATGTAGGGGAATTTTGGTTATTTTGAGACTTTTGTCGGAGTCATTGCAATCTTGGCAGTCTCTGACCATGACTTCAATTTGCTTATCAACCCCTGGCCACCAATAACTGTTTTTAATTCTGAGTTTGGTTTTTGAGATGCCTAGATGACCAATGTGGCAGAGTTTGAGGATTCTTTTTCTTAGCAAGTTGGGGGAATGGCTTTTCCCATTCTGAATAGGATGTTGTTCTCATAACTCAATTCATTCCTTAGTTCCCAGAAAAACCTTATCTCTTCTTTGAGAAGTTTCTTGTCAGGCCAACGAGTGTTGATGTACTTGCATACTTGTTGAAGAGTGGTGTCTTTCAACATGTGCTCCTTCTATTCAGTTTTAGTGATACCTACAAAATCCACATCAAACAACCAGGCTACATTTCCAATGTCATCTTGTTCATCTTCAATACTTTCACAAGGTAAGGGTAGTCTACTTAAAAAGTCTGCTACCTTGTTTTTGACACCATGCCAGTATTCAACAGTGTAACAATAATCAAGTAATTTAATTGACATCTTGCTAAGTCTGGGGAGGCATTTTGTAACCCTGCAGCTGAAAGAATTTTGATGAGGGGTTTGTGATCTGTGCGCAAGATAACATTATAACCCCAGACATACACTCTGAAGTAGTTGAGTCCCCATGAGCAAGCAAGCATTTCGCGTTCAATCACTGAATATTTTTCTTCGGCTGGGGTTAGGGAACGAGACGCAAATGCAACAACCCATTCATTGTTTTCGGGGTCTTTTTGTGATAGGACAGCACCTAGCCCTTTGTTGCTGGCATCAGTGGTTACAACAATTTGAGCCGTGGGATCAAAACCTTTGAGAAAAGGTGCACTACTAATTTCTTTTTTATGTTGTCAAAAGCAATTTGGCATGAATGGGACCAAGTGAATTTCGTCATATTCTTAAGAAGTTGTCGAATGTGGTAAGTTTTTCAGAAAAATTTTGTATAAATTTCGAATAGTATTCAGTTAACCCCAGAAAAGCTCTCACATCATCTTTGCTGGTCGGGCAGGGTGCTTGGAGAATAGCTTCCACCAGACTTTTTTTTGTTCGGATACCTTCCTGACTTATACAATGACCCAAATAGTTGACACAGGATTGAGAAAACTTACATTTATCAAGTTCAACAGTTAAACCATTACATTTTAAAATCTCGCATACATGTTTTAAACGTGCGTCATGCTCCGTTTGGTTGCTGCCCATGATCAGGATATCGTCCTGAAAAAACTTAATGCCAGCAGCATCTTCAAAAATGGTTGACATAACTCTTTGAAAGAGTGCTGCGGCCGACGCCAAACCGAACGGTACCCGAGTGAAGCGATAACAACCAAACGGAGTGATAAAGGTAGTGAATTTCTTGCTATCAACATGTAAAGGTATCTGGTGATAAGCCGATTTTAAATCAATAATCGAAAACAATTTCATGTCTTTAGTTGCGGTGAATATTTCATTAATACGTGGGAGTGGAAATTTGTCAACAACAATGTTCTTGTTGAGGTCTCTTAGATCAATGCAGAGTCTGATCTTGCCATTAGGGCGTTTAACCACAACTATGGGAGAAATCCATTCTGCAGATTCCACTTTCTCAATGACCCCTATGGTGACCAACTTATTAAGTTCAGTTTGTACATCATCTCTGATGGATAACGGTAGGTGTCTTACTTTATGAATGGATGGTGAAGAGTTGTCTTTTAATTCAATTTTGTGTTCAAAACAATTAAGTAATCCAACTTTTCCAGAGAAAACTTCAGGGTATTGAATGAGTAATTTATCACCAATTTCACTATTGTCACTAATCGACAAAACAGGATCAGCACTGTTGGGATTGAGAATTATTCCCAACTCAGCTTGATCATACCAACCCAGGACAGATGGTCCTTTTTTTGCAACAAATAGTTTGCATATGGCTGTCCTACCTTTGAATTCAAATTCCAGTTCACGAGTGCCAATGAATTCTATGTTTTCTCCCGTGTAACTTTTAGCAATAACATTAGATTTTTCGAGGGAGGGTCCAATTTTGTTTACAAAAACTTCTTCCACGTGTTGTCATTGACAATTGTGAACGGGGATCCAGAGTCGGCAACAACATTCATCGACACCCCACCCATATTTATTTCGCAAATGGGTTTCTTAATTTTCGTGGAACTGATACCTAGGATGTCATATTCAATAGAAAATATGTAATTGATTTCATCAGAGTCATCTTCTTGCGAGTCTTCAGAAGTCACAATATTTTCATCAAGAATATGTTGGACAGGCTTGCTCTGTTTATAAGACTTCCTATTACAACATTTGGAGAAGTGACCAACCAACCCACAATAGGTACATCTCTGGGATCTAGCTGGACACATTTTGAAATCAGCAAGATGGAGGGGAGACCCACAACAATAACATTTCCTATTGGACAAATCATTTGCATTTTTAAAGTAAGATTTTTCAGGAGTGCATACACCTTTGGAATTTGCATTAACATTTGTCTTCTTGATGTTACCCTTACTTTTGTATTTGTTAACCTGTGATGAATTAACTAATTTAACTTCTTCAGGTTCCTCAATTATAGCTTTGGCACATCTTCCAGTTAATTCAGCTTTTTTACTAAAGCTACGACTTCTTTAACGGACATTCACCGTTAACCCAAAGTTTGTCCTGAATGTTGGGGTTACTGGCATGCATTATAATTTGATCCCTTACAAATTCTTCTTCTAATTGCCCAAACCTACAAGTTAAGGCTAAGGTATTCAAGGCTGCCACATATTCATCAATACTCTCATTTTTACCTTGCTTTCTTCTGGAAAATTTATAGCGATCTACCGCAACACAGACAATGGGTGAATAATGAGCATCGAGATCCTCCAAAGCGTGCTGAAAAACATCATTACCCTCCCTGACTTTTTTCTCTATCCGATTATATGTTTTGAGTCCACCCGGACCAAGACAATATAATAAAACTTTCTTTTTTTTTTCTGAGGTGAAATCTTCATCCTCAACTGTTTCAATATAATTGCAAAAGTACTCTTTCCACTCTTTCCATGGCATGGAAGGTTCACCTTTAAGTGGAAGAAATGGTTGTGGCTGTGAAAGATTCAGGGAGCTTAAAGCACACATACTGATAACAGTTGATTGTAGTAGGGTGGAACAATACTGTCAAATTGAAGGCAATGAATCGCAAAATGAATGAAATTGCAAAATACTTTACAAAGCTGGCGTGGAATAAGCTAGAAACAAGTGTGCTTATCACCAGAAGATGCACGCTATGGATGTCATTGCATGAAGAAAGAGAAACATTCAATCAATGCTGCAGTTGCTGATTAGAAATATTCATTTCAAATGGTAAGTGCAGAACTTGGAACAAGTGTGCGTATCACCTGAAGATGCACGCAATAACAAAAACAAGGAATGAAGGCAAGGAAACACTTACATAGTGCTTCCGTCGCATGTGAGAAGTGTTCACTAATAATGAAAGCGGCACGAATGCGCTTGAAGAAAGGTGAAAGGTTTGAGGATTCCAGCGTTCAATGCCCAGCAGTTGTTTGTTTTATTCTTTAAACAAATTACCCTCAATATGGCCGACCGACGTGGGTTTACGTCGATTTTAAGAGGGAGTGGGACGCGTTGTTTTGATCCTCAGGAGTGTCACTGATGACGTATACTACGTTGCGTCATCATTCCGCTGTGAGCTTCCACAGGTTCAACATCGCTCCGTGTAAACCATCAAGGAAAACTCTCACCGCATAGAATGAATCGCAGAATGCCGTCCAGAAACAGGAGGGCTCACGGAAACCAGGATACAGCGGAGAGGTTCTCTTCTGGCCGGATGAAGGAAGACTGGAGTTGCTGTGCTGTGCCACTGCGAAGTAGATTTTCCGAAGACCTTGCGACGGTTCCTTGCTGAATGTGAGGGGCTGTTGGTAGTTCGCCACAGCTCGTCGCCACTTGTTGTATTGAAGACGCAAGGCAGAAGTAGGTTGAAGTAAGAAGCTTTATTCAAACAGCCCCAACACATGTGAACAGCTCCTCAGCTCTGCGAAAACCTCCAGACCCTCCTAACGGTTACACTAGACAGTAACGACCTTAACGGTAAGTGGAACGTTGGGGAACCAATGGTTAAGCCAGGTTGGCAGCTCGTGCCATATCGTGAAGGTGGACAACGTTATTCACTGTCGCGTGCCATGTCCATGGCACGCGGCAGTGATACCGTTACAACACTCCTCCGACCTTCTCCTCGACGCCTGCAGCCTCAACCTGAAGGGTCCCCCGACCACGACCGGAGCCGGGGAGAAAAACACGGCATGAAAAGACAACACTTCACCCTCAGTCCCCAGGCCTTGGGGTGCCTGACCGACTGTGTCCTGGTGTCCAGCAACTCTCCAACTTCACCCTCCAGTCGTTGGTTCCCTTCATCCAGTCTTCTGGCTCCAGCCTGCAGCCTTTTTCCTCGACAGACGACCTCCATTGGTTTCCATTGGGGGCCCGACGTCTACTTTGCACCCTGCTGCCTGTGTGCCGCTGGAGGTGCGCTCTTGGTGTCAACCTGTGGCCCCCTTGGTGCTAGCCATTGATTCCTGGGCCCTGGCCCAGAAACCACAGGTACCTACATGCAATCTGTGCTCTCCCTGGCACCCCTGTCTCCTTGCATTGGGCACAGACCCCCCCCCCTTTAACCTTTGCACCCGCTGCCCCTGTGCTGCTGAGGGTGCACCCTTTGTGCCTTCTTGACCCTTGCCCAGTGTTAAGTGCCACAAACCTGAGACATAACTCTTAAATCAAGTACTTACCTGTAAGTTACTTACCTATCTTTCCTCCCATTGCATTTAAATGTGTGTTCCTGTAAAATCAAAATGTGATACATCTAAATGAACCGTACTTACCTTCATTAAGTATTGTTTGCAAGTGATCACTGCTTATCCTGTAAAAGTATTGCATTCTTTACTGTAGTTCACAATAACAGCATTACAAGTATTTGCACTATGTTGCTCCTGCAACTAAGTAACTTGTTTCTAGCAAATTAACTACAAAATAACTTTTTATACAAACCAATTGGTCTAAATATCATTTCTTGTATGAGTGTGTACAACAAATGCATAACACTACCCTCTGATAAGCCCAACTGCTCAGCCCAGCTACCACTAAATTGAGAGTAAGATACTATCTACTTTTACATCTGCCGTACCTTTGGGGACTCCCTGGACTCTGTGCACACTATACCTCTTTTTGGTATAGTATACACAGAGCCACCCTCCTACAAGGTATACACACAGTCGGGCACTCACGACAGGGGAACCTACCCGTATACAATGCAAGGGACAATCCTGTCCCAACACCTATAAACGCATGATCATCCCTGCTATAATATCCCTGGTTGAAGTGCGCCTAGCCCTCTGAAAAGAGCAGGCCAGTTGTAGTGTAACTGGTATTTGATTTAAGAGTATTATGTCATAAAATTACTTAAAGTTACTCAGCATGTTTTCATAATAAAGTCTTATACCTTATTCGTAATAGAATAATGCTGCTGACACATTACATTTGTTGTTATAGAAATTGAGATCCTCCACCAAACCATCCTTGGGATCTCCATATAGTAAACCGGGGAGGGACTCGCTGTTCTCTTATCTTTCTCACCTGTTACTAAGGTCGCTATCATCTCCACGCAGCAATACTATGGCTTAAGCCTGTTTTGACAACACACCCTCTTTGTTCAAGCCAGCAGCCAAGTCAGTTAAGTAATAGACGTCACTGTTTTTTTCAGAACCGTGAAGGTTCTGGGCTCCTTGTATTCTAGAATTACTGTACAAACAAGCATCACAATCAGTTATGTCTTTCCTGGTTGGCAGACAGCACTGCCTTCCTTGTGTTAGCCTGCTTTCAGCAGTTCCAGGCTAGTCTGAAGGCTGCTTTTTCCTTTTGCAACAGCTGCACCATCTTGCATGTAAAGGCAAGCAAAGAACACTTGTGTGTGACCTCAGTTTTCCTACTTAACCCTCTATCCCCAAAGTATTCTAGCTGAAGAAAGTTAATGAAAAAAAGTTAAAATGCGCTAAAGCACACACACTTGTGTAGCACTGCTCAGTATGTGAAAAATATGGACAGCAGGAGATATTCCATTTACTCCTCGACAGTTGCTCCAATGCATCATCATGCTCTTGAAAGTCTTCTTGAACTTCTCTCATCTAATACTTACTGGTGACTTATGATGGAAAACAAAATGGTTACTTACCTGTAGGAGTAGGTTTATAGCTAGAAGATCTTTCTGGATGCACATTCTGTGCAATATTCAGCCATCTAGTGGTTGGGTCCGAAATGTTCTGTTTTTTTCCCTATGGGCGTTGTTGATGTCGACCACCATCTGGTGTCATGTGCTTCCTCCAATGACATCACACACCCTCACCCACAAGACCCTGCACGTTGTTGCCATCTTTAGATTCTTTTTTTCTTTCTTTTTTGGCAACTTGCTAGTGTTGTTTGACTTCCCAGAGATCAGTCTCTATTTCCCTCCATTTATGTTCCAAATCACCTAACTTCTTGGAGAGGTGGGAGAGCCGCTTTTGAATCCAGAAAATTCTTCAAGCTGCAAAACTACTCCTACAGGTAAGGATCCATTTCGTTGTGCAGCTTCAATATTTTCTGGATTCACATGTTCTGCATAGATTTTGTATTAGTATTCCCTTCCCTCAGGAGTTTAGGTAGAAATGAGTAGGTGTTTGTGAATAGATGTTAAACATTTGTTGTCTGACTTGCACTTCGTTAGTTTGAATATCCACACAGTAGCGCCTGGTGAACATGTGTACGGAAGACCATGTGGCTACTGTGCAAATGTCATTAACCAACAAGTTGGCAATAAAAAGTTAGTTATTGCTCTCTTCTTCCTTGTTCAATGCGATCCTAGTCACTCTCGTAATGCTACACCTATTATCCTGTAGCATATTTGGATCATCTGAACAATCCATCTTGCAAGAGTTCCCTTGTTTACTGGTGGACATTTGCTTGCTTTCTTGTAAGTAGTATATCACTGCCCTTATATAATCCAGCATGTGAAGGGCTTTCTCCTTCCAATTTTGTTTTTTTGAAAAATGCAGATAGCTTGGTTAACATGAAAGTGTGATTACTTTTGGAAGTCATTTTGGATTTTTACTCATCACTATTCTATACTTGTGTATTTGCAAGTACGACTCTTGCGTGGTCAGAGCTTGTAGTTTGTTTACTATTCGGAAAGATGTGATGGCTATGTAGAAAGCAGTCTTAAGCGTTAAAGTACTTCAATCCTGCCTTGCATAATGGTTCAAAGGGCAGTTTTATCAGCTGTACACCAGATTTAAGTTCCATAAAGGTGTTGCTACTATGTTCACCCCTTCCAGAAGACACTTCATCTTGTAACACCTCTTAAACATGCCACTATGGTTGACAAATGTTCCTTAAGTGCGGCATGGACAATCTTTCATCTAGAACTCATGCAAGGTACTTGACAAAATGATAGTCTCCTGTGCCCAAATGTCTTTGTGTCCGTTCCTATTGCACCTGTGAATAAACCTGCTCTATTTGACTGTGCAACACCTTCTTGTGTTAGCTAGTCTGACCTCTTTATGGGCTTCCATTGACCTTTGTGGCAACCCTAGATAAACAAACTAGGTCTACAGAAGCCATAACGCTAGGCTGAGGGTACCCGGTTCTGGGTGGTACACCGGACCCCTTTGAGTTGAGCAGGTACAGATGGGCTGGCAGTCTCATCACTGCCCTGTGCCATTTCCACAAGGTCTGAAAACCAGGTCTGTCTGGCCCATTGTGGCGCTATTAGAATTAGGTTCACCTGAGCTTGTTTGCACCTGTCCAGTACTATCGTTGTCAGCAGGATTGGTGCAAAGGCGTATGGAAATTTTTCTCAACAGTCTATCTACAGGGCATTCCAGCGACCAGTAGTGTGTGTACCTGGATACGAAGTGTTGACATTTCACATTCTCCACAGTTGGAAAGAGATCCACTTGTGGGTTGCCAAATTGCTCGAAACTGTTTTCTATCTGTTGCTTTAGCTTTTACTCATGAGAGGCGCTTGCACATCTGCTTAACCTGGCTGCGTGTTTTGGATCACTGGCAGGCAGATCTCTGTATGACTCATATCTCCTGTGCCAGTGTGACCTTGTTCCCCAGTTTGAGATAAAACATTGTGGTTCTGTTGCCTGTTTGGATCCGAACTGTCCCCCTCCCATATTTGTGCTTGGAATGCCTTCCAGACTAAAAAAAGGATTGTCTTCAGTTCCAACACATTTATGTGCTGTACTGCCTCTCTCAGGTTCCATAAACCCCCGACGTTCAGTTTTCCCATGCGAGACTCCCACCCTATATGGGATGCTTCTGCTGTGATGGTTACAGAAGGAGTAGGGTGTTTGAAAGGTCGCCTACAGTGATATTCCCTATGTTCCACCACTGTTTCGCCTGTATTTTCTCAGTGACAACCACTAGACCTTCCCTGCGTCCTATGACCATTGATGCTGTAAGCACTCCTGGCAAGGTCTTGTTTAGCCTGGCATGGAGAATAAGTGGAATGCAAGAACCATCATGCCCTGTTGTTTTCAACTGTCCTCACTGGCAGCCTGACCCTTCTGGTAAACGTGAATCTGCTCTGTTACTGACAAGATCTTTTTTGCAACTGGGTAACTTGTCTGGACCTTCGTCGAAAGTGTTGTTGCTCTTAGATATTGCCATTGCGACCATGCGCTGTGTAAGCCGGTTTGCAGCACGAAGGTGACATTGTGATGTGACCCACCCCCCAATGATTTATTTTCTTGGGGCAGACCCCCTTCTAAATTGTCTTCTCGACTGAAGTGCCTTTTTTCATTCTTTGTAATGAATAATTCACCGCAGATCAAAAGAGACTTTCACCAATGAATGGCATATTTACCACTGCTGCCTGTACTTCCAGCTTGAGCCCCGATATTCTCAGCCAATCGTGCATTTCCTTTGGGTGGTTCCCAAGCACAGTTGTCTCTTTGTTGTGTCTGCCGCATCTAACGCAGACATCAAACCTATATCAGCAATGGTATCGCCTTCTTGGATAATATGTGCTATTTTCTTGAGCTGCTCTGGGAGGTGCTGCATGAGTTCCCTTTCCTCCCATTTTTGGTGGCCATATCTGTTGAGCAGAGCATTCGTACTGGCGATGCACCATTGCACGGCAGAAGTCTCTTCATTCTTCTTCCTACCATGTCCACCATTTTGCTCTCCTTATCAGATGGAGGTACCATTGCTACGGGTACATTGGCTCTTTTACAGGCTGTGGCAACAATGACCAAGTCTCCCACTGCATTCCCCTTGATGTAAACTAGATCTTTGAAGAATGTTCTTTTTTTAATCAGCTCTTGCTGCCTTAACTGCTGCTGATTCCTTAAAAACGTTGTATCCTCGGTCTAAGACAATGGGCAGCATTGGACTTGATTTTCTTCATTGAGAGGGCAAAAGTGTCTGCTCCTCCTTCAACTGTACCTTACAGGTGTCAGCAGATCTTTTGAGCAAAGTGTTGTACAATACCAAATCATCTGAAGGAGAGGACCTTGAGGGAAATGACTCGACTCCTTCCTCTGGGTTCTGCTACGCCTCTTCTGTTTCGACATCGAGGTATTGACTTTCATACTGGCCCTCGTCCTGCTCACCTTTGTAGTCAAAGAAGACTTTCTTTGCTCCTTCTTGGGGTTCTAGTGCCGAAAGGGGCCCCAGCACTGTGGGCTCCTCATCTTGTACTTTTCCACCAGAGTTTTCTTTCGAATTAGTGAATCCCTTAAGGAGTTTTCCAACTTGTATTTCCTTTTCTTCATTCCAGTCTCGAGGCAATGCCTTTTCTTTTAGAAGTTGAGGGCCTTTTGTGTCTAGGGTAGCATCAAAGCTTTCCTCTCCGATGTTAAGGACTCTTCTTGCCAGCTCCACTCCCTCCCAACTCTTTCAATTGCCTGTCTGAGTCAAGGCAGGGTCAGAGGGTTTCCTGAAAGCGGTGTCTTTTGACCTTGACCCATGAGGTTCTTTTGCTTCCCCTCAATTGCAGATGACTTTGGACCAATGGATTCTTCGAGAGCTAAGAATCAGAGTGTCTCCACTCGGCCTTGGGGATAGGGGAGTGTAAGAAAGTGCCTTCTTTTTGCATGGTTGCCCCCACTTTTTTCTAAACTGCTGATGCACTTTGACTGAGTGCGCCCTGGGCTCCTGCCAAACAGGTACCCAAGACCCATGTTCTTTCCCTAAAACTGCATTGAAAACAAAACCCAATTGGCACTCTCTGGCCACAGGTCAGCCCCTTGTAAATGGTACCACAGGTGCCAAGGGCACTGTGGCCAGGGAAGGCCTCTAAGGGCTGCAGCACTTATTGTGCCACCCTTAGAGGCCCTGTACCTTTACACACACACACTGCCTTTGCAGGCTGCGTGTTTTGGTGCAGAACAAAGTGAAGAGTCGACATGACACACATACCTGTGCGCCATGCCGACAACCCACTGCCCTGGCATAGATCAGCCACCCCTCTAGCTGGGTGCCCTATACCAGTGGTGAGGGTACAGGTGCATGAGCCCTGTACCCCTACAGTGTCTACGCCAATTCTTAGACACTAAGTGCAGTAATGCCATTAAGAGTATATGGTACTGGGAGTTTGTCATTACGAACTCCACAGCACCATAATGGCTTTACTGAAAACTAGGAAGTTTGGTATCAAACTTCTCAGCACATTAAACCCACACTGATGCCAGTGTGGGATTTAATGAAAAATGCACACATAGGGCATCTTAGAGATGCCCCCTGAAAAACGACCTAACACTAGTGTCCAGGCTAAGTGGCTGCTCACTAGCTGCCACCACCAGGCATGTTTCTGGACCCCTGGGTCGAGAGCCTGCTGCTCTCGGGGGTCTGAAACAATGCACATCCTGGGACGAGGTGCCAAGCCTCCTCCCCCAGGATGGGCAGGGTCCACGAAGGGGAAGCTTCAAAGGCTTGCCGCCTTTGTGAGCTTCCCTAGGCCTCTCGCTGCTTCCAGCAACTGGCCCCCACCGGTTCTGACCCTCACTTTGGGCGGGAGAATCGGCTGGAAAACTAAGTGAGGAAGGAAGGTGTTCCCACTTTTGCCAACCCCACCTTTGCCAACCCCACCCCTCAGGTGGGGGAGGCGAGGTGAAGCACAACTCTCAGTCCCAGCCATCTTGCAGATAGGGGAACCCAGCCAACCAGAGTGAGGCATATGCCCCCCTCGCACTGGAGGGTGGCATAATAGGGGATGCACCCACCCCAAGGAATGGACCCATTGGTCCCAACCTTTACCTACCTGTAACACCCCTAAATCTAGTATTTAGGGGCACCCTGAACCTTGCCTCAGACAAGAACCGGCTAATAAGAAAAGGAGAACCGAAGAAGCCGTGCTAAAGCTAAGAAGGAGGACGCCCACTGACTTGGCCCCAGCCCTACCGGCCTGCCCCCACCTGGAACCTGCAGAAGCAAAATCCCGGAGTGTCCTGCAGCCAGCAACCTCAAGAACCCAGAGGACCTGCCCTGCCTTCCACAGAAAAGACTCTGTCTCCCGTGAGCACCGGATTTGCTGACCCACAGACTCTAGCTCCGGCCAAATCTGCGAGTCTGCACCCGATGCCCACGGTCCGAGTTAGAGGGGCCCAACACCACGTGGCCTCCCCGGCGATCCTGACCTGAGATCTGGTGATCTCTGACCTGGCTCGAATCTCCCAGCGAAGCCTGCAGCCTCTTTCTAGAGGATCCCCCCCCCACCCACGACCGAAGCTGGTAAGGAAAACCCGACGCCTAAAGACACCCCTGCACCCGAAGTGCCACGGCCTTGGGTGGCCCAACTGACTGTGTCCCAGCATCCCCAGGCATCCCAACTTACCTCTCCAACCGGTGGTCACCTCCAGAAGATCTTCATCCCCGAGCCTGCAGTCTTTGTTGAAACCGGAAAATCCCCATGGAAATCAACAGGGCACCCAACACCAAACCAGCACCCTGCACCCAGCCGCCGCTCCCACAACCCTGTGGCCTGCTCGTGAGCAGCCACCAACCAGAGGCCCCGTATCCCCCATTGGATAGCATTGGGCCTCAGCATTCTGCACCCGGCTGCCCTAGGGCCGCTGAGGGTGTTTTGAGAGTGCATCCTTGACCCTGGGGGAACCCTGGTTCTAACCCCAGAATACCAACTCCCACAACAAAGCACTTACCTGTTAACCGATAACTTCATTTTTCTCCATAGGAATACATTGACTGTTTTGCCTCGAAAAATTTTCCTTTGTGGAGTTGGTTTTGTATTGAACTTTAAGAAAACTGCAAGGAACTAAAAACTGCTTACTTACCCTTTCTGTAGGAACTGTCCCAGTGTGATATCTAGGTGTATGACACTGAGTAGAAAAAGTAATCCAGAATGTAATCTGCAAAGTAATTCAAAGTAATCAAACAGTAATTTCCACTGTATTGAAAGCATTTACAAACCTGTAACAAAGTCATTTTCATTCAGCTTGCTTGTATTGTTCAACCTGCCTTGAAAAGTATCCTATACACTTACCTGTGCCAGGCTTGCTTGGTTCTAGGAAATAAATACAACTAAATATTTTAATACAAATCAAATTGGTCTGAGTTCAGTCTTTGAGTGTGTGACATCATTTGCTGATTGAGTGTGTACAACAAATGCTTAACACTACCCTCTGATAAAGCCTTACTGCTCGCCCACACTGCCACAACTAGAGAGTAAGGTGCTATATACTTTTATCTCCGCCTACCATTGGGTTTCCACAGGACTCTGTGCACACTATACCTCATTTTGGTATAGTATATACAGAGCCAGCTTCCTACAGGGAGGGCCTGATGTGTTACCTGCTGTTTTTTAGGCTCACTGTCCTCTTCTTTTCTGCAAACATTCGCTCAACCTCCTTGACTTTGGAGCATTTGACTTGCACCAACATTATGTCTTCATGCGTTTTCTCATCACTGGACAACGCCAGGTCCTTCAAGGGAGACAGCCTATGCTGGGATTGCTCCATTGGGTAGTATAATCACCTTTGTTTTTCTTGAGTCTTCAAGGTCTTTGGTTGAAACACGGCACACACATTGCAGCCCCCTACACTGTGATCCCTCTGCAAACTTTTGAGAAAACGTATGGTGACACTTGGGGCAATATCTAAAGGGTGTATGCCCCACACCATTCTCTCTCGTTCTCCAGCCACCCGGTTGATCAAATCTTTCATGAAATCCCCAGTTTCGGTTTTCTTTGCTGCTTCTCAATTCCCTTGTAGTCCCTCAATGATCCTGTTGATTTCTTCGCCTCTTCCATTTTTTCCTTCGATGTCTTCCTGAAAAACTCGAATTTCCCGATTTCACAACAGAGCTCTTGATCGTGCTTTAAGATCCAAAGGTGGAAAAACGATTGTGAAGATAGCAAACAGAGGCTACCGGGGCATATGTCTGATGTCACTGGAGGATAGATACAGTACTTAAATGTTGACAACACCTTACCAAAAAAAAAGAACAAAGAAAAAACATTCTAGGCCCAACCACTAAATGCACATCATGTGAAGTGCTGCAAGATATATAGGTTATACCAATCTCCTGTTACATGGTCTCCATTTAGGTTGACATGAAAAACATTTAGTTAGTTCTTTTAGAAATCTATCTTGTAAAAATATCCCCGAGCTTTGGCTAACACAGGCAGTGCTGTGCTTCTCAATCAAACTGCTTCTAATCTTCCTGCATAGTAAACAACCAAAGGTTATACCGGTTACCAGAAATCATAGAAAATCTAAGGAACTAACATGACCTATCCTATCTAAAGATACTCCAACCAGTGGCAGGGTCTGACATCTGGATTTACAACTCAATTGCCAAGTAAGATACAAGGAGCAAAAGCAACACATTTGTATGCCATTTCCAGGTCAAGAGAAATTATAGAAAACACACTGTTTCAAAGACATAACACCTACCCCAGAATTTTGTTTGGGGTGCCTCTCTGCTACCTCCAACATTTCCACCAGAATTCCCCTTCTGATAGGGTCCATTAACCTTGGGCTCTTTCCTTTGCAGTCACCTCAGAATAAGTGTAGTTGCTTTTAGACGTTTAGGGCTAGTGTGAGGTACCCTCTTTACCATGGCATTTTGCCGCTTGACTATTCTGCTTGTTTTGTCCTACTTGGTTCAATACTGACTTATTGTGAGGAAATAGGGTATATTATATAGTGTGATTGTGTGACCTCAATGTGTAATACACTTACCAACCCCTTTAGGACCAGTAGGTCTCGTTTGTGAAACCCTCAGCTCAAACCTCGGTACCTGTGGCTCGGAGCAGTCAGGCTTACACAAAGAAACAAGTGTTCGGTATTTAAACAGCACCAAAACAATTTCAGAAGAAATACATTTAACACTCAAGAAATCTGTCATCAATTTATAAAAAAAATAGACCGTATTTTTCTGTGTATTTAGACACCAAAACAAAAAAAGAGCCACTGGAGGTTTCCAGAGATACAGATTTTACAACAGCCTTCTGCCCTCCTGGGGAGAAATGTGAACGACTCCCAGGAAGGGTAACAATAGAGGCCTGACACAGGATGAGGTGTTAGCTCCTCCAGGCAGGAAACACATGGGGCAAGCTTCAAATGGGAAACCTCCTTTTGAAGGGCAAATGACAAACTTGGGAGAGGAGCCAAGGGACAGGGTGGCACTAAGAGCAGAGAGGGCGAGCTGGTTGCTAAACTGGGTGTGTAGCCCCCAGATAGCCACACCTCTGGGGTGGGCTGCTGAGCTCTAGAGACCAAGAGAGGGCTCTGCCATGTGGGAAATGGGCAGAATGATGCATCCAGGGATAGCCAGATATCATACGTCACAGGAAGTGGTTAGCAGGAGGGAGGGAACCTGGTAGATTGCCTACCAACCACATCCTGCACTGAGGGCATTTTCGGAGCATAAAAAGGGCACCCCAGGCATCCCGAACTCAGATCCCAAAAGGACGAAGAACCAAAGAAGAACTGCCCTACTGTACCAAGGACTCAGTGAAGAGAGGCTGCACCAACGTGAACTGTGCCTGCTGAACCTGATGGCTAGCAAAGGAGAATGGACAGTGCCTGCAGTGTCCTGAACGTCGAGTAGTAATCGCAGGAGCCCAGCTGAAGCAAGAGACTTCAAGGGTCAGTTGGCTGGCCTCCTGTTCGCAGCACAGGGCCAGAACAGCTGAAGAAGCCTGCTGGGGCAAGTTGGTGGCTCATTTTCACATCACCACCGTGGAGCACCAGCGACCAGGACCAGACGCTCAAAGGTGCACCCAAGTCTGCTGGACCCGGGAGAGTCAGAGTGCAGTTGGTCACCCAGAAGGCAAGCTACTGACAAAGGAAGGATAATGGTGTGACTGCGATACTGGGCGACTAGTAGTGCAGTAGCAGCTGGACTTCTGCCAGGACCAAGAGGACTTCGGGGGAAGTTGACCTCTGTGGCCAAGACTGCCTCACCACGTTTGTGGACCAATGAGTAGCTGCAGTAAGACCCCTGTTGACAGCACTGCATCCACAGCATCCTTAATCCCTTGCATTAGGACCACTTACATATAAACTCATAGAAAGAGGATAAAGTGCCTGGTACTAGCTGAAGACTGCTCCTCCCATCGAGGTAACTGTTTGAGGACCTTTCTGGGGTCACCCCCAGTATGGCTAACTGCAGGGTTGGTCGCCTAAAGTACTCGCACTGATAATTACCAAAGCTTTTCTTGAAAAAATGTGTGTCAAATTTAATGAATTTGCCAATGCTTGTTCGCAGTTAAGTGAAAAGGGCATATTTACTTTACTTTGTAAAATCTGTATCTCCGGTGGATCATTTTCGTTTTGGTGTCTCAAAATAGTCTAACTTTATAAACTGGTGTCAGATTTCTCAAGTGTCTTGAGCATTTCTCCTCAATTGGTTTGGTGCTGCGTAAATGCTTTACACTTGTTTCTTTGTGTAAGCTTTGCTGTTCAGAGCCATAGCTACCCAAAGTTGAGCTAGAGGGTTTAAAAAATGAAACCGACTGGTCCTAAAGGGCTTGGTAAATCCCTTATGTTGGGTGGACGCACAACCACACCACATAATACATCCCATTTCCTCATATTGGTGCCTAGTGATGGGATCCAGAACTTGTGTTTAGCAGTATCATACAGTTGTTTAAGTTTAGGACCACTGAGAATCTGCTACGGTGGACACCAAGAAAACGTTCTTGTGCCTCCCGAGCGTTTGTTGAAGTTATCGTTGACTCCAACAGACTGTTTCCAATGGATTTCTAAAACTTTTGATGGAGTTGGGATAAGATTTAGTAAGTTGTGGCAAAGTTCGTAAAAGTTCAAACATCCTGAGAAAGTTTCTCACAAAGTTTGAAAATGTTCATGCAGCCACTTTTTCTGCAAGGACGCATGGAGCTTAACATGGCCAATTAGTCCAACCTTAAGAGGGATTAGCGGAGGGAACTCTGTAGGGACATGAGAATCAACATGGGGGACAAAGTCAGGAAGAACGAGTTGATCAAGGCCAAAGAGCTTAGGAGGAGGCCCACAGAGTGCCTCCATACCTGGAAAAGGAATTGCCCTAAGGTAGTGGGAAAGAAGATGACCAGGATGATGGGCTGAGTTTCATTGATCAAACCAGTGGGGCAGGTGGAAGCCTACATGTGATCATTTGCCGTGAATAGCAATCATTCCATTTACATCATTGCTTGAGGCAACAATTCACATTTGTCAATAAGATGCAATTATTAGAATTATCCAATGCATTTGGGGTTCAGAACCCCTGTTTAGGGGTAACTATAAACCAAAAGAAAGAATGTCTGTAATACTCAGTACTGTCTAGAGTACTGACACTGTAGCTCATGCTAGTGAACCACGAATCCAGGTCAAACAATGTTATCAATCAGTGAACCACTACTCAAACTATCGATTCCAGTGTGTCAAAAATTGCAGTGCCAGAAAGAAACATGAAATAACCAGAAACTACTTATGCTTGTAAAAAAAGTGTGCACGTCAAACATTGGCGGTGCTCAGATCAAATGCAAATGATCAACAAAAATACTTGTGCGGAAATTCGCCCTAACATTGTGCCTTTACACTTGTACACCACCATGCAGTCTGTCATGAAACAAAATCAAAGCCAACCATGAATTGTGAGCCCCAGTGTGAGCAGTTACCTGGACTTGTAACTACTGGCGCTCTGGAGACGCCCAGTGCAAAATCGGTGAGTCTCTGACAATATTATGCGGTGTACATGTCTACCTGGAAGTGATCACGATACCTAGAGAGATCGGCCTACGTCTCACTTCAATGAACACGCCCTCACTTGCCCAAGAACGTAAGCTACCAACTGTTTGTGAAAATAGGTCGAAAAGCTGTAAATGGCAGTCAAATATAAACAGTGGACACAAGCGCGTGCGCGCAATGATTACAACTGATTGCATAAAAAAATTAAATGAACATGGCTTTTTCTGTAGACAGATCACTTATTGTAGCTGACTGCATAGCCCAAGATGTGAAACAACTGAATTAGAATTAATGAACGAATCAGTGATAAGTTAAATGTATAAAGAAAATTGAATAAAACCAAGGCTGAACTGACCACTATCAACTTGCTAACACATGCCAATTCTAAACCTATATCACCTGACGTCTATAAAAGAAACATAAAAATTCTAATTTATCGTTCATGCTGTGTGGCTGTAGAGTGTCCAATGTTTTTTTTTGTAATCCAAAACACTCTTTGCGAAAGTCTCTTATGGTTATTAATCCCCAACTGTGGCGTCACCACTTCTGAAACCGCACTCGAGATATGGTGTGTGCTTTTTCAACCCAATGGGTTGCAACGCTTGAATTCTTGTTATTCTTGTTTTTATTCCTGAAATTACTTTTGTGCACTGTGATTCGAATTTTAATTTTTCTTTGTTTTGCCGATATAAAGCATTCCGCAGGGATATTTGAAACAATACACAACATTCTTAATTTTGTAATCGGCTGAATGTTTAATATGAATGATGTTTCCTTTCTTTGGATGGAATACATTGTTGCCCAAAATTACGTTGTTGCAATAAATACAGTTAAAGCATTTATGCGTACCTCGAAGGTTTTCCAACTGACTGGATGTATTGATAGTGAAAAATTATTTTATATTCTTAGATCGATTGTATTCAAATAAAGGTTGTTCACTGAACAATCCTTGAAAATCTAGTTCTGACTGTAAAATTTCCCATTGTCTAATATTGATTTTTTTATGGCTTCCGATTTTGTTGAGAATTTTGATGCAAAACCAATCCTTTTGGAATCTGGTTTGTGTGTTTTCTTCAGCAAAGTTTCCCTCTTGATAGTTCGTATTGCTGTATGGCTTTGTCCAGTATTGCCGGTGGGTATTCTCTGTTTTGAAACCCGGGGTTGTTCGAGTCAAAAACGTTTTTCAAAACCTTAGGTTCGGAAGGAATACGTTTCAAGCGAGTGTACTGAGATTATGGTAAATGATGTTTTAAAGTTGGAGGATGGAAACATTGGAAGTGTAAACTGTTGTTTCCGTCAGTAGGTTTCTTAAATACTCTGGTTTGAATGCCCTCGGGCATCAGATTCACTAAGACATCCAAAAACTGAATCTCCACTTGGTTAATGTGATGGGGTAAATCTGACGTGGGAGTTTCTGGAATTGAGAATGATGTTTTCTGGAGCCTCTTTAGTTCCATTCCAGATCAAAAAGACATCGATGAATCACACATTTAAGATCAGATGTTGCTGCCAGCTCTCATCCCCAAGAATGAATTGGTTCTCAATTTTGGGCATGAATATGTTAGCGTAGTTTGATACCCCAGAAAAGCCCACTGATGTTACGTTCTGTAGGCGAGAAAATGTCCCTTGCCATTCAAAATACCTATGGTACAAGGCAAAATGTAATAATTCTAGAAGAAAAACTTAATTGGTTCTAATGCCATCTTGCTGAAGTAGGGCCCAATCTACAGCTTCATTGCCTGCATTGTGAGGAATGGAGGTGTACAGGGCATTTACATCAATGGTACAAAGCAACCAATCTGGTGTCTGGTTTCGAGACAACTGAGATAATTTATTGACGAAAGCTGTGGTGTTTTGAATAAAAGATTGCCATTCCTGGACTATGGGTTGTAGAAAACCATTTAGTTATTGTGCGACAGGTTTGTGTAGGGATCCACACGTTGAGACAAAGGGTTTGAATGGAGAGTCAGTGGGATGTTCGTGGATCTTCGGTAACATGTATATATGGGGTCTACGAGGAAATTCTGTGGTAAGTAACTGTTTTTTCACGGATTCATTCCAGGTCTATAGCCTTGTTTAAAATCTAATTTAGGAGAACTTGAAACGACTCAGTGGGGTCGGTGTCTAATAACAATTTTGTGCTTGCGTCTTCATTATGAGCTTTTACCTTGCTTTCAAAGTA
Source organism: Calotriton arnoldi (assembly GCA_963921515.1). Lineage (NCBI taxonomy): Eukaryota > Metazoa > Chordata > Amphibia > Caudata > Salamandridae > Calotriton > Calotriton arnoldi. The sequence goes on along the minus strand of CAWUFW010007388.1, from coordinate 791,749 downwards.
TGTGAAATCCATTACCACCAGGCCACCACCTTTGTCTGCCAATTGGAAAACGAGGAGTTTGTTGTTGGTTAATGATTGACGAAGACCCCCCTACTTCTTGGTCAAGTTTTTTAATTTGCGTTGGTTGAAATTCAAATATTCCATGTTGTTTTTAATCTATTTTTCAAAGAAGTCCAAGATTTAATGGGATAAAGGTGACATGAAGATGCTTTACATCTTTTTATCTCTGGGGCTCAACTGGTTTGTCTTGCATTTCAAGGGTGTTGAAAAAATATTTTACACTAAAGTTTCTCATTAATTTGAAAAAAAGCTTTCTCGGTTTCAACCAGGTTAGTTCTGAAGGTTGTTCCTTTGTTCAAAACCGCTGTTTGATGAGGGGTCAAATAAACTGGCAAAATGTTAATGCCAAAATTCTTTTATGACTGCGTAAGTTCACTTTGTCTTTTTCTTTTACTTATTCTTGCTTTTCTGAACTTGGTTCAGGTCTGTTGGCTGCAGGGCTTATGGATAAAATAAGTAGTTTTGGCCTGAGTGCTGGATGTCCCACTGGTGGATGGTTTATCCATCTGTGTTTAAGATCTGTAAATTGGTTGACGGTTTAATGAAACGTCACTCTCTATTTTACAGTGAGAACCAGATTTTCAAGGATTGTTCAATAAAAAAACCTTTATTTGAATACAATTGTTCTAGGACTATAAAAGAAATTCTCATTACCAACACATCCAGTCAGTAGAAAGAAGTTCGAGGTACGCAAACATGCTTTAACTGTATTCATTGCAACAACATAATTTTGGGCAACACTTATTCCATCCAAAGGAAACATCATTCATCTTAAACATCAGGGCTCGAAAAATCATAAAAATATTACTAGACCTGCAGGTCTAGTAATTTGAAAAATCTACTCGACCTAACAGTAATGTATTTGACCTCTGTCTCTGAAAGCAAGCAAATATGACAAGATAAGATTTAAAGGCATCTTTATTGCTCATTCACTTTGTGAGCAGTAAAAATGACTTTAAATCTTGTTATCTTGTCACATTTGCTTCGCTTTCAAAGACAGGAGGTCAAAAGTCAGTTTGTCTTCCTACTCGCCATAAATGGAGAGTAGGCCCCAGAAATGGAGAGTAGGCCCCAAAAATAGCTCGTCCTGAATAAATCTGGCTTGCCATAACGAGCAGGCAAGTGGATTTTTCGACCCCTGAATGTTTAACTGATTGCAAAATGAAGAATGTTGTGTACTGCTTAAAATGTCCCTGCGGAATGCTATATAGCGGCAAAACAAAGAAAAATTAAAATTAGAATCACAGAGCATAAAAGTAATATCAGGAATAAGAACAAGAATTCAAGCGTTGAAACCCATTGGGTTGAAAACGGACACAATATATCTCAAGTGCGGCTTCAGAATCTAGAAGTGGTGACCCCACAGTTGGGGATTAATAACCATAAGAGACTTTTTTGCAAAGAGAAGTGTTTTGGATAAAAAAAAAATGGACAATCTACAGCATCATGTCATGAACACTAAATTAGTCGATTTCTTGTAAAAACGTCAGGTGCTATAGGTTTAGTATTGGCATATTTTAGCAAGTTGATAATGTTCAGTTCAGCCTATCTTGCCAAATGGGGGTGCGCAGCTCAAGAAGTCCAATAGGCAGATATCAATAGAAAAAGAACTTCTTTATTTCAAATTTTTTAGGGCCATCAGATATAGACGCTCCAGCAAGATAGTTTCTGATCTGGAGCACAGTGACGTCAAACAACGGCTGGCGTTGGGGTGGTTTGCACGGCGAACTTATCTATTGGAACTGGCGTGAGGTGCGGCATAGGAGGTCCGCCGTTGTTTCATTTGGATATTTAATGTTCAGTTCAGCCTTGGTTTTATTCAATTTTCTTTATAACTTTTCACTGATTCATTCATTTATTTTAATTCAATTTGTTCACATCTTGTGCTATGCAGTAAGCCACAGTAAGTGATCTGCCTACACAAAATGCCATGTTCATTTGATTTTTCATGCAATCAGTTGTATTCATTGCACACCCGCTTGTGTCCACTATTTATATTTGACTGTCATTTACAGCTTTTCATCCTATTTTCACAAACAGTTGGTAGCATACGTTCTCGGGAAAGTGAAGGCGTGTTCATTGAGGACGTAGGACGTTCTCTCTAGGTATCGTTATCACTTCCGGGTGGATGCGCACACCGCATACTATTGTCGGGGATACGCCCGTTTTGTATTGGTGTCTCCAGCGCACCAATAGTTACAAACAAATCCAGGTAACGGTTTACACGGGGGCACACAGTTCATGGTTGACATTGATGATTTTGTTTCATGACAAATTGCATGGGGGTATACAAGTGTAAAATCACAATGTTAGAGCGAATTTCGATTTTTGTTTATCATTTACATTTGATCTGAGCACCGCAATGTTTGACATATGTGTGAGAAGCTGGGTTTCTGTTGCAGTAACCCCCCACTTTTTGCTAGACTACTGATGCACTTTGACTTTATGTGCCCTGGGTCCCTGCCAATCAGGTTCCCAGGGCCTGTGTGCTTGCCGCCTTTGTGAGCTTCCCCAGGCCACTTGCTGCTTTCAGCAACTGGTCCCCACTGGTTCTGACCCCCACTTTGGGCGGGAGAACCGGCGGGAAAAACAAGTGAGGAAGAGAGGTGTGCCCACCTCTGCCAACTCCACCCCTCAGGTGGGGGAGACTAGGTGAAGCACAACTCTCTGTCCCCGCCATCTTGCAGATGGGGGGACCCAGCCAACCAGAGGGAAGCATATGCCCCCCCCTCCCACTGGAGGGTGGCATAATAGGGGAAGTACCCACCCCAAGAAAGGGACCCATTGGTCCCAACCTTTACTTACCTGTAACGCCCCTAAATCTAGTATTTAGGGGGCACCCCGAACCTTGCTTCCTCAGACAAGAAACCAGAAGAAGAAAAGAAGAAGGACCGAGCAGCCGTGCCGAAGCTAACAAGAGGAGGACGCCCACTGACTTGGCCCCAGCCCTACCGGCCTGTCCCCACCTCGAACCTGCTCCAGCGAAATCCTGGTGTGTCCTGCAGCCAGCAACCTCGAGAAACCCGGAGGACCTGCCTGCCTTCAATCCCAAAGACTCTGTCTCCCGTGAACACCGGATTTGTTCAAACAACGGACTCCAGCTCCGCAAGGATCCGCGAGTTTGCACCACTCTGCACCTGACACCCACAGCCCGAGTTCGAGTGGGCCAACCCCAAGAGGAGGTCTCCCCGGCAATCCTGACCAGAGATCCGGCAACCCCTGACCTGCCTCAAGCTTCCTGCCGACGCCTGCAGCCTCAAACCTGAAAGTCCCCCCAACCGCGACCAGGAGCTGGTAAGAAGATCAGACTCTAAAAGGCACCCCTGCACCCGATGTCCCACGGCCTTGGGTGGCCCAACCGACGGTGCCTAACCAACCCCCAACTTAGCTCTCCAAGTGGTGGTCGCACCCAGAAGACCTTTGTCCCCGAGCCTGCAGTGCTTTTGCAAACCGGAGACTCCCCATTGAAAGCTACAGGGCTTCTGACGCCAAAACAGCACTCTGCACCCAGCCGCCCCAGTGCCGCTGAGGGTGCATCTTTTGTGCTGGCCTAAACCCCCATTTGCCCTGAGCCTAAGTCCAGGAGCTTTGCTCCCACAACCCAGTGGCCTGCTCGTCAGCAGCCACCAACCGGAGGCACCCTATCACCCATTGGATAACATTGGGCCTCAGCACTCTGCACCCGGCCGCCCTAGTGCCGCTGAGGGTGTAACAAGAGTGCAACCTTGACCCTGGGGGACCCCTAAGTCTAACCCTAGAATACCAATTCCCACAACAAAGTACTTACCTTTGAACCGTTAACACTATTTTCCTCCATAGGATAACATTGACTGTTTTTCTATGAAAAGTTTCTAAGTGTGGAGTTGGAAAATCTAAGAAATCCTTTTACAAATGTACTAAATACCAAAAACGCTTTTACTTACCTGTTTACAGGAAATGTCCCAGTGTAGTATCCAGGTATACTACACTGTGTAAGAAAAGTAATCTGAAAGTAATGTACTGGTCATTTTACTAAAAAGCCCATTCAAAGTATATATACTGTATTATCAAAGCATTGCATTTCTCAGTAACAATACTGTAAGTCAAAACAAAGTGCATATACAATTACAATCCAAATTGTTACAACTGTATATTTACTGCAAAGTATTACCACTTACCTGTGCCAGGCTTGCTTGGTTCTAGGAAATAAAATAACTAAAAGAATATTTTTATACAAAAACAATTGGTCTGAAGTTCAGTCTGAGTGTGTGAATTCATTTGCTGACTGAGTGTGTACAACAAATGCTTAACACTGTCCTCTGATACTGCCTTACTGCTCGACCACACTACCACAAATAGAGAGTGAGGTGCCATCTACTTTACCTCTGCCTACCTTTGGGTGCCACTGGACTCTGTGCACACTATACCTCACTTTGGTATAGTATATACAGAGCCAGCTTCCTACAATATGCATAATTTTTTCACGAGCATAAGTAGTTTTGTTGGTTATTTCATCTTTCTTTCTGGCACAGTAATCGTTGACACATGCTGGCATCTATATTTTGAGTAGTGGTTCACTGACCAGTGCTCACGTTTTTTCACTTGGATTCTTGGTTCACTAGCATGATCACTACACTGTCAGTTCCCTACACAGTCCTGGGTATTACATACATTCTTTCTTTTGGTTTATAGTTACCCCTGCAGAAGGGGTTTTAACTCAAAATGCACTGGGTCATTGTAATAATTGCAGCTTATCGACAAATATGAATTGTTGCCTCATTGAGTGATGCAAATGGAATGATTATGATATTCATGGCAAATGATCACATGAAGGTATGAGGAATAAATACCAAGTCAGCAAAAGAAAATTTGGATTTCAGTTATTATTCAAAGATGTTTTATTATTTGCTGAATTCTGATTGAACCCATGGGTCTTGGGACTGGTCAGTGGGCACACTGCTAACAATATGCTCATAGCAGAATCCTACCCACATATGAAGGCAGCACTGACTGGACTCACCCCTGAAGAGTACAGACAGAAGCTGAGGACAACACAGAAGGGGCCAGCACAGACATGGGTTGACTCTGTTGACACTTCAGTTAAGGGACTAGATGGCTTGGTTAAGCGACTTGAAGGCCTCTACAATTTTATTGTCAAGGGGCAAATTTTAACAAGTCATTCCGAGAAGTTGCACCAGCATCTGGTGGATAATAGGCTGTCTAGCCCCAGGAAACTGGGCAGGACAGCTGATGAGTGGGTTCGTACTAGGGTCCCCAAGAAGTCCCTGGGAGGTGACCAAAAGATAGGAGGTCAGCCCCTCCCACCTCCCCAGGGGAAAGAGGTGGATAAAGATAAAAAGGATAGCCCCATAGAGTCCCCTAAAGATGCCAAAGCAATGGGGGGTGGGGGTGGAGCCACATCCCATTCCAAGGGGAGATGGTATCAGGGAAAGACGTTTGATCTCGCAAAGGTTGGGGTATGTCTTGACTGTAATCAGCCAGGACACAAGAAGGGAGATTCAGCGTGCACCAAGAAGGCACCGACTGGTGACCAGGCCAAAGGGTTGGCTAGTTTAGGGATGGGTTGGGAAGTTGCCCCTAGAGATTCCAAAGGTGACACAGAGGCCACCTTATTTTCCAAAGAGGGGGAGGACATCGAACCTTTGACTCACTGACCTGCTCGTATGGAAACATACAGGCAGAGGACAAAATTCAATGGGGTGGAGGTGAAGGCTCTGAGGGATACAGGTGCCAGTGTGACCATGGTGATGGCAAAACTGGTTTCCCCAGATCAGATCCTACCGGGAGGTGCACAAGATTGTCAGTGCTAACAATGTCCCAAAGTCCCATCCCATGGCTGTGGTTGACTGAGTGCGGAGGAGTTGCTGGCCCCTGCTATGCCAGTGGAGTGCTGGGCAATGACGTAGAAGCTTCTACTTGGGCAGAAGTAAAGAGGACCACCCATGCAGTAGTGCTGAGTCTCCCTGAATGGGTGTGTGTTACTACCAGTGTACAGAAGGCCCTGAAAGAAAATCAAGGGATCCTGGAGCCTGAAAAAATGGATCAGGGTCCCTAGAGTCAAGAGGAGGGGCAGGAAGACGAGCCACCCAGCTTCCAAGAGTCCACAGGCCCAGAAGGAGCCCAGTCCTCCGGCTGTAGGTCTGGTGCCGGACGATGGGAGTGTTCCTGATGACTTGCCAGACCTGGCAGAACTCCAAGGTGCAGGGGGACCCCTAGAAAGGACCAGAGTAATGAACAAAGCACATGTCCTACTCTTCACGACCTGCGACAGTTAACTGTCAGACATGAACAAGGGGATACCAGTGGCACCCATAAGGTATACTGGGAGTAAGGAGTCCTGTACAGCAAGCAAAGGGACCCCAAACCAGGGGCAACTGAAAGACTGGTGGCCCCCCCAGCAGTACAGAGCTCCTCCTTAACCTGGCCCACAATATCCCCTTAGCTGGACACCAGGGGCAGGCCAAAACCTGGGAAAGGCTGGTAAATCATTTCTACTGGCCCTAGATGACTGGGAAGGTCAACGAGATTTGTACCTCCTGTGTCACCTGCCAAGCCAGTGGCAAGGCAGGGGGCAAACCAAAGGCTCCTCTGTTACCACTACCAGTGGTGGGCACATGGTTTGAAAGGGTAGAGGTTGATATTGTTGGTCCCCTCTCAAAAGCCCAGGAATCCCAAAAGCCTCAGGAAGTAAGTTTATCCTGGTGGTTGTGTATGAGGCTACCAGGTATCCTGAAGTTATTCTCCCTAGGACAGCCCCTGCAGTAGGTCGAACCCTCTTTGGAATCTTCACCAGAGTTGGGTTACCTAAAAGAGGTTATATCAGAGGCACACATTTTATGTCTGCCTACCTGAAAGCTATGTGAAATGAGGGAATGGTTTAGTTGAAAAGTTTAACAAAAGCACAAAAGGCATGAAAAAGGGTTTTCCTGAAAAACTCAGGAGAAGATAGGATGTTTTTTTCCCATAACTGCTGTTCGCCTACAGGGAGGTTCCCCAAAAAGTAATTGGCTTTAGTTCCTTTGAGCTACTCTTTGGACACCCTGAAAGGGGTCCACTTAGCTTCGTGAGAGAAGGTTGTCGGAGACCCCTCAAAGAACCGATGCAAGACATAGTGGACTATGTGTTTGACCTTCACTCCATGATGGCGGAGTACATGAAGAAGACATAAGAATTTGGTGGCAAGCCAGGAGCTTGTGAAGCACTGGTATGACCAGAAGTCCTCAATGGTGGGATACCAACCAGGACATTTGGTGTGAGTCTTGAAGCCTGTGGCACCCAGAGCACTGCAAGACAAGTGGACTGGAACATACCTCATCTTAGAGAAGAAGCGGGAAGTCACCTACTTGGCAGACTTTGGTACCCCAAGGAACCCTCACAGGTGAACAGGCTCAAGCTACATCATGACAGGGGAGACATCACAATGCTGATAGTGACTGATGGAGGAGAGGGGGGGAAAAGAGTCAGCCTCACCCAGACCTCTTATCCCCCAATGCCTAAGACGGAACTGTGGAAGGAAAAGAGTAGTTCTCTCATCCACACTGTCAGACCAGCGGCAAAGGGCCTGTGATCAATTGCTGAGGCAGGTTGCTGGGCTGGTCTGACATGGTGTACCCACAATGTGGACCCTGGTGACAGCTTGCCTGTCAAGTGTAAAATATACAGATTGTCTGACCATGTCAAGACCAGCATTAAGGCGGAGGTTGACAAGATGTTGGAATTGGGGGTGATATAGCCCTCTAGTAGTCCATGGACCAGCCCAGTGGTAATGGTGCCCAATCCCAAAGGAGGGAAGTCTGAGATGAAGATCTGTGTGGACTACAGAGGACTCAGGGCAGTCATCAAGACTGATGCTCACCCCATACCAAGAGCTGATGAGCTCATTGATAAGTTGGGGGAGCTATATATGTGAGCACATCCGACCTCACTTCATAGTATTGGCAGATGGCACTCATACCAGAAGCTAAGGCGAGGTCTGCTTTTTCTACACCTCAAGGCCACTTTCAAATTAAAGTGATGCCCTGTGTGTTGAAAGCACCACTTTCCAGAGGTTGGTGAACCAAGTACTTGCCAGCCTGAAACATGGGAACCATGTCCTTAATGTTTCGTATCCTCTGTGGAGGAGCGAAAGCTCTATGCAAGATGGTATCTGTCATGGTTCTGGGCCCATGACCCGCGTTCTTTTCTGCCTGATTCCTCCTATGTAAGGAAGACGGTATGTATGAAGTGTGTACTTGTGGTGGCTTTGTCCTCATCCATGTTTTACTTGCCTTGCCGGCCATTCCTGCTTCGCCAGCGACCCGTTCCATGGCCGCGTGAGTATAAACACTGCCAAAACCGCTGCAAGGTTAGCAGTGCCGCCCATGACCTTCTACACCCTTTCAAGGTCACAGCAGGGAAAGATGGACTTACAGGTTGCACTGCATTTAAATCTGCGTCCGAAGACGCTGCTTCGTATCTCACCTCGATTTCCAGGAAGTCATGGATTACATGCCCTCGAACAGAGCACCCGCTCAATTGGTGGAAATATCTCTTCGGCGGCTTTGTGAAGTCGCATACTATTGCTTCCCCGCTACCTACACCAACGTGCCCGACGCACAGATCTGCAAAGACTCATTTTTGTTTTTGCCCACAGTGAGTAGTAGCACATGGAGCGCTCGCATTTGCAATTACCCTACTAGCATTTCTAAAACGCGCTGGAAGCGCCTGTCTTGGCATTGCGTGACTCGCGCTTGGAGTGTATATTTTCGCATTGACACATGCGCTTGGAGTGCTTACAATTAATATTTGGATACTTGTGCTTGGAGCATTTAATTTGGCATTTGCAACTCGTGCTTGGAGTGATTACAATCGGTAATTGACCCTTGCGCTTGGAGCGCTTATTTTGGCATGTGTTATACGTGCATGGAGCATTTGTACTTACACATATGGCCTGCACTTGGAGCGCTAACTCTGGCTCATGAGCACACGTACATGGAGCACACACATCTCTCGTTTCTTTTGGCATACCAGCACAGGATGCGCTGGTTCATTCATAATACCATGTTTCAAAGCATGTTACTTTTGATTCCCAAACACCCATGAAGTGCGCGACATAAGGAGGAAGTACTTAGTGAAGTCTGAGTATTACTTGTTGAATTCCGGGATTATGAGATATTATATCATGCTGTGGAGGGGGGTTGGGGGCAGGTTGATTAAGTGTGTGTGCGCGCGCATAGGCGTAAAGCATATAATCATACCCTAATACTATTTTGTTATTTTAGGATCCTTCATCCTGGGTGGTTCCAAGACCTATTGCCTTCTTTGCTTCAGCATACACCCAACATTCATCATTCACTAATTCCTCATCCTCATGTAGAAATCAGGAATTGGGGGCGGGTGGTATAACACAAGATTATTATACGTTTCCCTAGTTTCTGACCCGGTCTTATTTTTAAGGTGCAGCCACAAAGAAATACCACTTACGAAATATCCAGGACCTTCTCTCCTGAACACCAGGCTTCTTCCTTGTCCGGTTGATACACATACACATGTGGGAGGAAAGGGACGGTGGAGATGGTTCATATCATCCCTGCAAGGCCACACCGCAGGCTCAAGGTAAGGTTTGCGGAGGTCTGACAGTATCTGGTACTGACCCAATAAACATGAGATGTTGGAAGGGCTCTAGGTGAGAACTGGAACGACTGGTCAAAAATCCCAAGTCAAATAGCAGCAAAGTTATCGAAAGGAGGTGGTGAGATAACATTGGCGAACTGGCTTTGATTAGCTAGATGTCCAGTTATGGCCTGAGATGGACCACTACCACCGCCATCACCTTTGTGAGAACTCAAGGTGCTGATGTTATCCCAAAAGGGAACACTGTGAATTGGCAATGAGTAGAACCCACCGTAAAGCGCAAGTACTTGTGTGTGACTGCAGGATCGGAATGTGTAAGTATGCATCCTGCAGATCTAACGACACCATCAAGTCCAAGGCCTTTGGAGCCTAAGCTAGGGGCAGCAACCTGAATTTGTCCTTGTAAAGGAACCAGTTCAGAATTCGGAGGTCGAGGATCGGATGAAGACTACCATCCTTCCTGAGAGGCAGAAGTAGCATGCCTGTCCCATTTCTTGCCCTGGCAGAAGCTCAAATGTTCCCTCTCTGCAGCAGGACTGCTACTTACTGATTCAGGATCCGCTGGTGTTCTTTGAAGTCATGAGAAGGGATATGGGGGCAAACAAGGATGGGGCATGCGAATCTGAAGGACCCAGCGATCTGATGTATCAGATGGCCAGGCTAGAAGGAAAAGGGACACTTCCTCCCAGAACATGACTTGCTCCTTCACAGTTGAGATACTGCTTGTTCTATGGTGGTGCAGGGGAAAAAGAAAAGGAAGTAGTAGATAGGAGCTGCTTAGCAGGCCCTTTTCCCCGTCCTCTGTTATGAAGAAGGAAAGGGTATTGTTGCCGTTGCTGGCCTTGTGCATACTGTTGCTTCAAAAACCCCTGGCAATGGGACACTGCTTTCACAATGTACGCAAAGATAGATTGTAGTCCTAGAGATCTGGCTATGGCCATGCCTTCTTTAAAATATTTCAGGGCAGTATTTGCTGTTTGGTCACCAAAGGGCATGTCTATTAGGGCGCTCAGAATGTCTGTGAAGAACCTTGTAGATCAGAGCCAGGCATGTTTTCACAGGGTGACAGATAAACAGATGGCCCTTAGCTACAGTTAGCAGTGTTGAGGCCAGCTTTCATAATATGTCTAGATGCATCTTGCTCATTTTGTTTTACCACTTCCGAAAGTGATCTTTTAGGTGGTCTGGTAGGTTGGGTGAAACTAAGGCTGCCATACCTCAGGGGCCATGTGTATACCAGCTAAGCAGACATGCATCATTAAAGGATCGGATGGTGAGACTTCCCCTGAAAAGGATTTCTTCCCCATATCCTCTAGCTTTTTTCGATTCCCTATCTGGAGGGTGTGCTGAGAAAGCACCTGGGTGGAGGCTGAAGGTGCAAGAACTTTATACCACCAAACTTTGGGTGTGTGGACAGATAAACAGGATCACCAGGTGCTGGTCTGTACCGGCGAGTAATGGTTCTGTGAACTACTGGGAAAGATGAAGGCTTAGACCATTTCTCCTTTGTTTCAATCAATGCTTCATTAAATGGAAGCTAGGCATCACTGGCGTAAGAAGCCATTTGATAGACATCTGTCAAGATATCAGGATGGTAATCTACTGAATAACTCAAGAACTTCTGCAGTCTTTCTTAACACAGAATGGAAGAAGCCATCTCAGGTGGAGCAGGAATTGGTAACAGATTTAGGTCAATATCTGGGGCTGTACTAAAACTACTTATAGAGCTACTGTGAATGAATGAATATCTTTATTGTATAAAACTATATTAAAATATTCATCACAAAATAAATATATATGTGTTAAAATCACAAACATATCTGCAAGTATTCCATAACAGAAACATTTCAATCACACTTCCTTAAGGCGCCAATAAGCATAATCTAAACATGTAGTTAATTTTCCAATAAACTGGCAATCTGTTGTGGAAAAACAATATGTAACAGCCTCTTTGACAGATCTACAATTAATTACATTAAATGCTTTTTTCTTTCGGAGATCTAGCAGACTAGAGCGTAAACAAATAAAGTGCTTAATCGACTCCTCTTTATAGTTGCACAAGTGGCAGGCTTTTGAGGGTAAACAGTTGTTGGTCCAAGCTACTTTGTCAGAGGAAGGAGCATCAGCACCATCGCTTCGCTGACCATCAGAATCTATATTTTCCTGGAAGGTTTGCCACACTGTTCTTCAGGTTGCCTTTGTTCTTCTAATAAATGAAAGGGTTCTCTCCAGGACCTGTCTCTCTTAAAACCTAGCAAGGCCTCTGAAGTAGGTTATGGATTCCTACAAAGCACCGGGTCTGAATGCACCTGAGGTGGAGTCCCCAGTGTGGATCGTGGAGCATAAATGGACTTTGGGGCAAGCCACTGCGCCAATCTATAACAATAGGAGTCAGTGACATTGGGCAAAGAGGAACCCTAAATTGGAGCGGTGCTGGGAAAAACCCACAAGGCACGAATGGCAGGGATGATACAAGACCAAACAGCCTACTGACCTGTCTCATGGGTCTAGCCAGCGCACCAGAGGGGAAGGCCGCCATTCAGTAAAGATCCGTCATAGCTCGCATGTATCCAGATGGATCTGCTCCTGGCATCAGGTATTCTAGCAGATGGGTGGTGGAAGAGGAGGTGGTGACTGCAGTGGAGGGAACTGCACTGGTTCCAGAACTACCAGGGAGGTGCCAGAAAAATATTTACCAACTCCAGCTTTGAGGTAGGTTGAGCCAGAGTAAACTTACTTGCACTTTTGAAACAGCGAGGAGAAAATCAGAGGTTTTTTTCTTCTTATGGTGCAGTTTTTATTTTCTCTTGCGGACTTGGTCAAGGGTGATTATCTTGAGAAGACATTGACCCCCTTCACGACCCCGGCCTTGACCTCATTCGACTTTGGTTCCTACGGTCTTCTTCAGAATGAGCCATAAAATGTCCAGCCCGACATTCCCAGATGGCCTCAGGGTGTGCATCTGTTTACAGAGGGCACATAACGGCGTGTCAAGTCTTAAACAGACATCACAAACCGTCTTCTGTGTCTGTGATGGATATTTGTTCATCGCAATGTGGAGTGTGTTTAAAACCAGAGCATTTCACTGATGACACTGTCCCAACTGCACCAAAAAAAAGGAAAACGTCTTCCCTGTGGGAAAATACCCTCACAAGGTGAGCGCGAAGCTCTGGATCGTGTCAGAATGCATGGAAAAACAAAATGGACATTAGGGCACCTGTACACGTCTGGCGTTGGCCATACAGCTATTGCAGAAATTTTCTTGACCTCAGGATATTTCAAAGGTGAGGCATCTGTAGGCAGTAGTATTCATCAGAAAATGTTCACCACGAGTGTGCCTCACTGGCTGGGTGAAGACGCCCTGTGCTGCCTTTGGGTGCAGAAAGCACTTGAGATGAGCAGAAAGCACTTGCTAAGTTTGTGTGTTCAGATGATTGACCGTCAGGGAGAGCCAGTGCTATAGGCTTCACACCTCCAGACAGAGCACGTGACACCACGACACCCTGCTTGTTGCAAAACCTCATTGTGGTTGTGTTGCTCGTCAGGACCTGGGCAGGCCTGTCCTTGATGGAAGGCAGAAAGGCCTTGATAACCTGCCAGATGACCCTAACCAGAAGACTATTTATGAAATGGCGCTACTCCATCAGAGACCTAAGATCTCTGATCTCCATAGCGGAGAGAGAATGAATTCTGTACCATCATGAACTCAGGAGATAAACGAATGGGCCTGCTGCATGTCTGATTGGAATTAAGGTAGGTTCTGACCTTGCATCTATTGTTATCCCTTCCTGAAGCCTCAGAAGGGGTAAAGGTGTTGGGGGAACTGGTGCACAGGAAGAGCAAGCCCAAGAGGGTGTGTTGTTGCCTTTCTATCTTTAAAACGCTCTAGGGGGGAATCCACCTCATCGCCAAAGAGGTGGGTCTCATTGAAGGGCACATCTTGTTATTGTTATTGTTAACTGGGACTTATAGAGCGCATGTTCACAGACAGGTCTCTTAGCGATATGAGAGAGACTAAACCTCGCCAAGATCAGCATGTACACGCACCGGACTTGGCCTAGGTTGTGCCCCAGGCTTCAGTGAAAAGAAGCATCTTAAGTTTTTTCCTGAATGGGAGGAGGGTAGGTTCCCTACGAAGGCTTTCCGGCAGCCCGTTCCACAGTTGCGGGATCACTACAGAAAAGGCTCTGCCCCCTTTGGAGGTCGTATTGAAGCGAGGGCAGGCCAATAGGCCTGCTTCAGACAAACGAAGGGTGCGTCCTGGCACATAGTTTTTGAGGCGCTCCTTAATGTAAACTGGGGCCCGGCCATGGATGGCTTTGTAGGCAATACAAAGACCTTTAAACCTGGCTCTCTATTTGATAGGGAGCCAGTCCAGCTGCTGCAATAGGGGGGTGGCATATGCCAGTCTTGGGAGCCTGAAGATTAGTCTAGCTGCGTCGTTCATGGTAACTTGGAGTTTGGTTAGCAACTTCACAGGGAGGCCAATGTACAGGGCGTTGCCATCGTCCAAGCGTGACACGATCATTGCCGACACGGCCATCTGTAGTGCAGTAAATGAGAGGAGGGGGGCAAGTCTCCGCAGCTGTCTCAATAAGCCTACACATGTCCCCGCCACAGTGGACACCTGGTTCGACATGGAGAGCTTGGCATCTATTTTTATGCCGAGACTTTTTTACGACCGGAAAGCAGGTATCAGTAACTGCTGGATGTCTTTAGAGAGTACGGTCGAACGAATCAAAGCGTGGCGTCTAAGCACCACACTGGTGCTGACTGCTCTACCTGGGTAGTTGCTTGTATCCAGGACCGATCGAATGGAGTGCATCGCAGAGTCTTGTCCACCTTGAATACGGCGTTGGAGGTTTGGCCGTACATTGTTTGGGACGGTGGGCAAGATATCTGCCACCATGTCCCACAACGTGCAAGTGCATCTACCCAGGAGGCAACTGGTATTGATGGATTTGAGGGCAAGGCTGGCCAAGGAGAACATCCTTTTGGAGAATGCCTTCATGCGTTTTGACTGCCTGACAGGGTAGTTGGAATCATATTGGGGTTCAAACAGCTGGCGGAGGCCAGGCAGGGTCCCCTAGAGCAGGCCTGTGCCACCTTGTGATCTGCCTGTTGACTGAAGGGAATGATCATGGTTTTGTCCAGGTGCCCAACAGTGTGTCTATAAGGACCTCACTGAATGGCAATAGAAGTTCCCGGTTAGTTTGTCCAGGATGAAGCACTTTGGTCAAAACATTGGTGGACAGTAGGAGGAGCAAAACTTCAGCCGCAATCCTCATCACTGTATCAAAGGCGGCAGACTCTTCTGTGGCTACATTTCGAAGAGGCGAGTGGAGGTCAGAGATGGGAAGTATCCAGGTCACTGTCATCCTGCAACTCCAGAAATAGGTTCTCGTCATTGTAAATTTGAGTACAAAAGCCATTGTAGTCTCTGAATTCATGTTGGTGTTGAGGAAATGATTTTGGGTCAGAATATGAATAGTGGCGAGATCGAAGCAACGTAGGTGGAGGGCATTCAGGATTCCTCATGGAGTCAGAAAGGAAAATCTGCAACCCTTCCAGCAGCGTCGGTGCTTGGGACAGTGGTAAGGGCTGAAGCGCCGTGAAAAGCAACAGCGTTTAGTCGGGAGCTGGGGTTGACGTCGGGGCATGTGGCATGGTCTCCGCTGGGGGTGGACCCGCCGACGGTGAACCAACCTGAAGGCTACTTCAGACCTTTGGGGCCCAAAGGCACACCAGAGGGGTCCAGTGAGTACCAAAGATTCGGTTCATGGCCTCTTCAAAGAGTACCGAGACCTAAATAGAATTTAAAGACATACATACTCCACCACCACAGAGAGGCACACACAGCCCAGGATCAGGTCTGTAGCGCTGGCAATGCCTGCAAGATTGTAGCACTTTAAAGTTCTGTAATACCCATGCTCTCTATGGGACATACATGTTGAAAGGTTGGACAGCGGCACACCTCTGGGCAATGTTATCCAAGGTAGAGGAAGCCTGTTCAACAAAGAGGTGGACCAGTCAAACTCTGCACCCAGCACATTTGCCTGAACGTCACCAGGGAGATCCACAGAGTACAACCAAGCAGGGCAAACGTCCTTTAGGACAAAGCCATAATCACGCTGTGCCTTCACAGCGCCGGCAAGAGAACGAATGTGTCTTTAGCACGCATTCGTTCTGCACGCAAGTCGTTACAACGACTTGCTTTAGGGGGGCGCAATGGTGGAGTGGTGTTGGAATTAAATTCCAACACCTTCCCTACTGTTGCGCAGACTGGAGTTGGAATAGTAAATTAAACAATTACAATATCAAGTGCCCTGTAAGCAAAGCATTTAAAACGACTTGCATGCAGAACAAATGCGTGCTAAAGACGCATTCGTTCAAATGATGGAGTTCCGAAGACATGCATGAAAAACGCATTCGGAATTCCGTCATACATTCACCAAGCAGGTCTATGAAGGGTCACAGAGGAACCCACAAACTTGGCCAGGTTCATGCAGTTAAGGCCGGATCTAAGAAGTTGGTTAGCAGCCTCCAAATCATTCAGCAATACCATGGCAAAGTGTTCTCTCAAGTGGCCTGGTAAAAGATTATCTCCATACGTGCCATCTCGCAAAGAGCATAAGAATAGCACGCCAACAGGCATATGGCATTATGTGAATTAACAACAGGCTCACTGATGAGAACAGCTTTTGCAGTCTCCAGTCACTGGGACGCTGTCAAAAGGTGGAGAGTGAAAAGGAACAACCCAAGGAGGAGTATTGAAATCATTAAGTTTCAGGAGACCCAAAAAGCAGCCCTCGTCAGAAACCGAATAACAGTAAAGGGAGTCATCCTCACTATTGACTATCTGTACATGAATATCCTAGACTGAGGTCCGAACAATGCTCGTAGGAGGCCCAAGATTGGCCTTCTCAATGCAGTTTACTGCTACCAAAACTGCACTGTTCCCAGGCAACTCCAATACAGAAGCCAGAATCGGCACCTATGCTGAAAAGAACAGCATGGTTTTAGACAACAACATAAAAGGCAGGCAGTAGTGTAACAGAACACCCGCCCTGCCCCTGAGGCAAGGATCGCTGCAGGGGCGCAGACCACAGTCTAGCCAGCAAAGCTTGGGTGGAAGTTGCCACTTGAGGGAGGTCAGCACCAGGTCCCGGAAAAGCTAGGAGTGAATCTGGCAATGTCAGACATGTAATCAAAACTGAGCTGGGCACCAATGTCAAGCCTATGTCCACTAAACCAGCAAACAGTTCCAAGACGAAGTCGGGAACGTGTCTGACATCTAGATGACTTGCCCTGCAACCTGCAGTGATGTTGAGAGGAAGACAATGTAGGAAGCTGGCTCTGTATCTACTATACAAAAATTAGGTATAGTGTGCACAGATTCCAGTGCAACACCAAAGGTAGGCAGAGGTAAAAGTAGATAGCACCTTACTCTCTATTTGTTGTAGTGTGGGTGAGCAATAAGGCTTTATCAGAGGGTAGTATTAAGCATTTGTTGTACACACTCAGGCAAGAAATGATGTGTCACACTCAAAGACTATATCACACTGGGACATTTCCTAGACAAAAGGTAAGTAATTCAGTTTAGTATATTTGCAGTTTTAGAAGTTTACATACAAACCAAATCCACACACAAGAATTTTTAAGGAAAACAGTCAAGGCAATCCTATGGAAGGAAATGCAGTTAACGGTTTGTAAGTACTTATTTGTGGGAGATGGTATTCTGGAGTTAGAACCAGGGTTCCCCCATAGTCGAGGATGCAAAGTGCGGAGGCCCAGTGTTATCCAAAGGGGGGGGAATAGGGGGCCTCCGGTTGGTGGCTGCTCATGAGCAGGCCACAAGGTTGCGGGAGCAAAGCTCCTACGGGTTTAGCTCAGGGCAAAGGGGAGTCCGAGTTAGCACACAAGGTGCACCCACAGCGGCACTGTGGCGGCCGGGTGCAGAGTGCTGATTTGGCGTTGGGTGCCCTGTTTTTAATGGGAGTTGCCGGTTTTGGATTTTGGCTGCAGGCTCGGTCCAGGAAGACTTCCGGGAAGAACCAACAGCTGGACAGGTAATTTCGAGGGCTTGGGGACGAAGGTGCATTTTGGGTTCTCTCCTCCAGGGTGCAGGGCGGCTGGATGCCGGGGTGTCTTTTGAGGTCGGGTTTCACCTTACTGGGCCACTCGCTGTTGGAGGGGTGGGGGAGGGGGGTGTCTGCAGGCGACATTGAGGAGTCCTGGAGGGATCAACCCACGGTGGACTCGGACTCTGGAGCTCGCAGGGACCGGTGGGGCACCCGGATTCGGGCCGTAGGCGTCAGCTGCAGTGGTGGTTCCAGGCGTCTGGTTTCTTTATCCTCAGCAGGCTCGGAGTCTTTCTTGGCTGTTTCTTTTGAACAGAGCTGCTGTTCACAGGAGATTCAGTCTTTGTTGAAGGCAGTCAGTCCTCCCAGGGGTTCTGGAGGTCGCTGGCTTCAGGACAAGGTGACTTTTGGCGCAGGATCTCTGGAAACTGCAGCTGGGCGTCTTCTTTCGTCCTTCTTCTCCTTAGGTTGTGGGAATCTCTTTTCTTGGTTCAGGGCTGCCCCCTAAATGCACAAGTTACTAACTTGTGTAACAATATATCTGTAAGAGACAGTAGTTAGTGACAGATTCCTTACCTTAGAATATCCCCAGGAGTCAGGCTGGATCCGGAAAGTTTTTGCGTAGCAGTACCCTTGCGCGTCGGTAGGCGGCGTCGTGCGGCTCCGCGTCCGTCGTCGGCGTCGTGATCGCCGGGATGACGTCGCAGGCAGTACTTAGACGCCGCCCTGCGCTGCTGACGTCAGTTCTGTACACGACTTTCCGCGCCAGGAACGCAGAGCCATGCAAGAAGCTGACATAGGTGTCTGAAAAATACTAGGGCCCTGAAAGGGATGTCCTTAACCCTAGAAATCAGTTCGCAGAACGGGGAGGATGGGTGGGGCGGTAGGAATTTGTCACTAACTACTGTCTCTTACAGATATATCGTTACACAAGTTAGTAACTTGTGCATCTGAAAGAGACACGTTAGTGACAGATTCCTTACCTTAGAATAGATACCCCAGCAATACCAACCCCGGTGGTGGGTCTGCGAACAAAGATCAGACAAGGAAGTCCCGGAGGACAGAACGGCCAAAGAAACCGTCCCTCCGGACCTGACTGTCAAGGCAGTAATGCTTGGTAAACGTGTGCAGCGAGGCCCACGTAGCTGCCTGACAGATATCCTGCAGCGGAACACCGCGGCCTAAAGCCGTGGTAGCAGCCGTTGCCCTGGTGGAATGGGCACGCAGCCCAACAGGAGGCTCCTTCTTAGCTAAAGAATAGCAGGCTTTGATACACAAGGTTACCCAGCGGGCGATGGTTCTCTTGTGCACCGCCCGAACTTTTTTGGCGCCCACGTAGCCAACAAAGAGCTGGTCATCCACCCGGAAGTGTTGTGTGCGGTTGATATAAAAAGAAAGCGCATGTTTTGGGTCCAGACGGTGGAGCCTCTCTTCCTCTCTGGAAGGATGCGGAGGCGGAAAGAAGGTGGGCAAAGTGATGGTCTGCCCAATGTGGAAGGCAGTAACCACCTTTGGCAAGAAGGACGGACGCGTCCTAAGAACAACCTTGTCTGGATGGACAGACAGAAAGGGAGGTTTGCATGAAAGAGCCTGGAGCTCACTCACCCGCCGAGCGGAGGTGATGGCCACCAGAAAGGCTGTCTTCAGAGTGAGAAGACGAAGAGGACAGTTATGTAGAGGCTCAAAGGGAGCGCACATAAGAAAGGTATGAACCAAGTTCAAGTCCCACTGAGGCATTACAAACGGAACAGGAGGGAAGAGGTGTGTAATGCCTTTTAGAAACCTGTTAACAACAGGGGACTTGAAAAGGGAGGGCTGATCAGGAAGCCTGAGGAAGGCTGAGATGGCACAAAGATAGCCCTTGATGGTACCCAGGGCAGAACCCTGTTGGGCCAGGGAAAGAAGGAACAGAAGAACCTCAGAAAGAGGGGCAGAAAGGGGATTCACAGCCTTTGCTGTGCACCATGCCACAAACTTGTTCCACCTGCAGGCGTATACCAACTTAGTGGAGGGACGCCTGGCTGCCAGAATCACATTACAAACTTCGGGAGGAAGTGGTATAGGCGGAAAGGCGTACAACAGACCGCAACTCCACTCGTGACGAAAAGCGTCGCCGAGCGAGTGCCGCCTTGGAAATTCCAACGCGCAGAACTGATGACATTGCGCGTTCTCTTAGGTGGCGAATAGATCTAACCAAGGCTCTCCCCACTGTAGAAAGAGTCCTTGCGCCACTTCCGAGTGAAGACGCCATTCGTGATCCATCATGCACCTGCGGCTGAGTTCGTCCGCCCTGGCGTTCAGGGAACCTGCCAGGTGTTGAACCATCAGGAACATGCCCTGATGTTCCAGCCATGTCCAGAGGCGCAGAGCCTCCTGACAAAGGGTCCACGACCCCACCCCGCCTTGTTTGTTGCAATACCACATGGCGGTGGTGTTGTCTGTGAACACCTGCACTACCTTCCCTTTGACAGAGGGAAGGAATGCCTTGAGTGCAAGTCGGATCGCCCGGAGCTCCAGAAGGTTGATATGGAGCCGGGACTCCGCCGGAGACCAGAGGCCTCTGATCTCCGCCTCTCCCATGTGACCACCCCATCCCAGAAGGGACGCGTCCGTCACAACTGTGTGCTCTGGCTGGGGAAGGGAGAGGGATCTGCCCATGACCCATTGCCGGTTCGAGAGCCACCACTGCAACTGTTTTGCAGTCCCCTCCGAGATCTGGACGTGATCGGACAGGTTGCCCTGGTGCTGCGCCCACTGGAACTTCAGGTCCCATTGCAGAGCCCGCATATGCCATCTGGCATGATTGACCAGCAGGATGCAGGAGGCCATGAGGCCCAGCAGCCTCAGGGTCATCCGTACCGAAACCCAGGATAAAGGCTGAAAGATCGGAATCATAGCCTGAATATCCCGGACTCACCGTTCGGGAGGATAGGCCCGAAACTGCGTCGTGTCCAGAACTGCTCCGATGAAAAGGAGCTCTTGAGAAGGAATCAGATGCGACTTCGGCACATTGATGGAGAACCCCAGCGAGTGCAGGAGTTCGGCCGTAGTCTGGAGGTGGGAGACGACTGCCTGGGACGAGCCCGCCTTCAGCAGCCAGTCGCCGAGGTAGGGAAGACTGGAACCCCTGCCCGGCGCAGATGAGCTGCGACCAACGCCATCACTTTCGTGAACACCCGAGGGGCACTTGTAAGGCCAAAGGG
Source organism: Calotriton arnoldi (assembly GCA_963921515.1). Classification (NCBI taxonomy): domain Eukaryota; kingdom Metazoa; phylum Chordata; class Amphibia; order Caudata; family Salamandridae; genus Calotriton; species Calotriton arnoldi. The sequence continues at coordinate 770,793 of CAWUFW010007388.1, read as the reverse complement.
GAGCACGGTGAACTGAAAATGCTCGAGGCCTACCGTGAACCGCAGGTAACGCCGGTGGGCCGGCAGGACGGGGATGTGAAAATAAGCGTCCTGCAAGTCCAACGCTACCAACCAGTCTCCAGGGTCGAGGGCAGTCAAGACCTGAGCTAGGGTGAGCATCTTGAACTTCTCCTTCCGGAGGAAGCGATTGACGTTCCGGAGGTCCAAGATAGGACGCATGTCCTCCTTGTCCTTTTTGGGCACCAGGAAGTAGTGGGAGTAGCAACCACGTCCTACTTCTGGGGTTGGAACATGCTCGATGGCCCTCTTGCCCAAGAGGGCCGTGACTTCCTTCTGCAGAAGTACCAAGTGATCCCCTGACATGCGGTGGAATTGAGGTGGCATGGCTGGGGGGGTGGTCTCGAAGGGGAGGGAGTAGCCCCTTCGGACAATGTCCAAGACCCACCTGTCCGAGGTGATGGGACGCCAGTGGTGAAGGTGATGGCGGACCCTGCCCCTACCGGTGTGCTGTGCACCGGAAAGGAGGGACTAGGAGGGCTTGGAGGCCGCGGACGGGTTGGAGGTGGTGGCCTGACCCGCACGCTGGTTGCCCGAACCGCCACAGCGGTATCCACGTCCTCGGCCACGCGAAGACGCTTGCTGCGCGGGCCGGTGGCTGGGCAGCTGACGTGACTGGGCGCCCCTTCCGTGGCCACGAAAGGCGCGAAAAGCAGAGGTGAGCGGAGGGCGTACAACAGAAAGGCCCAGGGACTTGGCAGTAGCCCGTGAGTCCTTAAAACGCTCCAGCGCATGGTCTGCCTTCGAACCAAAAAGACCGACTCCATCAAAGGGCATGTCCAAGAGTGTATTCTAGACATCACCCGAAAAACCAGTTGTTCTCAGCCAGGCGTGGCGACGTAGCGCCACCGTCGTCGCAAGTGATCTGCCCAGCGAGTCGGCGGTATCAAGGCCACAACGTATGGTGTATTTAGCCGCATCTCGCCCTTCCGCAATGGCGCGGGTAAGCAGTGTCTGGACCTCCTCAGAACACTGCGGCAAAACAGCCGCCACCGAATCCCACAGGGAGTGGGTATATCGGCCCAAAAGGCAAGCGGTGTTGACGGACCGCAAGCCAGCACTGGAGGAAGAAAAGCCTTCTTCCCAAATTGGTCCAGGCGTTTGGATTCCCTATCCGGAGGGGCGGTAGGGAAGGCGGTTTGGGAGGCAGAGGCTTGGACAACCAAGCTCTCGGGAGTGGGATGTTGGGAGAGAAACAAGGGGTCGCCCGGAGCAGGGCGATGGCGTCGGGCCACGTTCCTATCCACAGGAGCCCCTGTGGTGGGTTTGGACCAGGCACCCAAAAGAACGTCAGTGAGTGCATCATTAAACGGCAGCACAGTCTCCGAGGAGGAAGCCGCCGGCTGAAGCACTTCTGTCAGGAGGTTAGTCCTGACGGCCACAGTAGGCAATTGGAGATGTAAGGCTCCAGCTGCTCTACGCAACACCGTTGCAAAATTAGCTCCCTCCTCCATAGCCACGGGAGGAGACAGCATGCCAGTGTCAGGGGAGGTGTCTAGACCACTGGCATCCCCAAGTTCCTCAGCCCAGTCCGGATCATACTCGCACTGTTGTGTGAGAGGGTCCTCAGACCCCTTCCAGCTTTCCTGGTCCTCCTCTTGTTCAAAATATGGAGGAGGAGGGACATTTGGGACCCAAGGTCTCATCGGGCGCCGGAGCCGGCGTCGAGCGACGTCGGTCCGGCTCCATGTCCGGAGCCGGAGAGAGCCGGGACCGACGCCGTCCGGAGCCCCGGACGGCGTCAGGAACGGCACCGGGGACATCGGCGGAGGCGTGGTTAGGTCAACCGGCGTCGATGGGGCTTGCGGTACCACCGGAGCCGCGATCGAGGCCGGAGCCGAGGCCGGGATGAAGGCTGGTGGGACAGGCGACGCCGGGACCGGAGTCGACGGCGGCTCCGGGGCAACCCCATTAGGGCCCGCGGGGCCCGAAGGCGCACCGGAGGGACCTGAAGGCCCGAAGAGGCGGGCCATGGCCGACAGGAAGTCCTGTATTTCGGCCGGAGTCGCCCCCGAACCCGGAAAGGACGGGTAATGCGGGCGGGGACGGTGCCGACTGGGGCCTCAGCCGAGTCGCGAGACCGGCGAGGCGAAGTCTTAGAGCGATGATGCTTCTTAGACTTTTTGTGCTTCGACTTACCCGAGGAGCGCGAAGACTTGGACTCCGACGACCGGCGGGGACTCCGACGACCGGCGGGGACTCCACGACCGGCCCCTCGACCTCTCCCGGGACCGGGGCTTGGTGCGGCGCGGAGCCGACTGCCGGACCTCGAGTAGCTTTCGAGACCGCTCTCGCAAAGCCTTCGGATGAAGTTTCCGGCAGTCAGGGCACGACTTCGTGTCGTGGTCTCGGCCGAGACAGAAGAGACACTCGAGATGCGGGTCCGTGATCGACATCATGCGACCACAGGCGCCGCATGGCTTGAAGCCGGGCATCCCTACGACACCTAGGAGTCGTGAAGACTCGAAAAAGTTAGTGAAAAAATTCACAAAAAAGTTAGTCAAAAATTCACTAGGGCACTGCTCTTCCCGGATCTGCGCTTACTGGCGCGGAAAAAGAAGAACTGACGTCAGCGCGCAGGGGCGGCGCCTAAGTACTGCCCGCGACGTCATCCCGGCGATCACGACGCCGACGACGGACGCGGAGCCGCACGACGCCGCCTACCGACGCGCAAGGGTACTGCTACGCAAAAACTTTCCGGATCCAGCCTGACGCCTGGGGATATTCTAAGGTAAGGAATCTGTCACTAACGTGTCTTTCAGATACTGTATTTCGGGGGCGTTTTAGGGGTCTCGAGGTCAGTAGCCAATGGGCTACTAACCTTAGGGTGACTATAACCTTTGTGTGCTCACCCCACGTGGGGGAGTGGTCACAATCCCTAATCCTGAGTGGAGAGTGCCTGCCATCTGCAAGATGGTGGTCACTGAAGAATGGGCTTCACCACGCCTCCCCCCACCTCAAGGGTGGGGTTGTCAGAGGTGGGCACACCTTTTGGGCTGCTCTAATATTTCCCGCCTGTCTTCCCGCCAAAAAGGAGGGGAGACAGGAAGGGGGCCTGCTCCTGATAGCAGGAGAGGCGGGGGGTCGGGTGACAAAGGCGGCAAGGCCTTTGAAGCTCCCTGCCACAGATGGCACTTCCTGGCCTGGGGGAGGTATGACCACCTCCGCCTAGGTAAGGCTTTGTTTCTGGGCTCAGGGAGCGAAGGCTCCCACCCTAGTGGTCCAGAAACATGTCTCGGGTGGCAAGCTGGTGTGTACCAGTCCGGGAACCCACCAGAGGCTGGTCGTTTTTCAGGGGGCATCTCTAAGATGCCCTCTGAGTGCATTTTTCATTAAATCCCACACTGGCATCAGTGTGGGTTTAATGTGCTGAGAAGTTTGATACCAAACTTCCCAGTTTTCAGTAAAGCCATTATAGTGCTGTGGAGTTCATAATGACAAACTCCCAGCACCATATACTCTTAATGGCATTACTGCACTTACAATGTCTAAGAATTGGTCTACAAATTAGAATGTGAGAATTGGTCTAGACACTGTAGGGGTACAGAGCTCATGCACCTGTACACTCACCACTGGTATAGTGCACCCAGCTGGAGGGGTGGCTGACCTATGCCAGGGCAGTAGGATGTAGGCATGGCACACAGGGATGTGTGCCATGTCGACTCTTCACTTTGTTCTGCACCAAAACCACGCAGCCTGGAAAGGCAGTGTGTGTGTGTGTGTGTAAAGGTACAGGGCCTCTAAGGGTGGCACAATAAGTGCTGCAGCCCTTACAGGCCTTCCATGGCCACAGTGCCATTGGTAGCCATGGTACCTTTTACAAGGGACTGACGTGGCCAGAGAGGTGCCAATTTGGGGTACAAGGTACAGTTTTGGGATAGAACACAGGCCATGGGAACCTGACTGGCAGCGACCCAGGGCACATCAAGTCAAAGTGCATCAGTAGTCTGGCATAAAGCGGGGGGGGGGGGAGTTACTGCAACAGAAACCCAGCTTCCTACAGACAAGTCCTCTGTTCAATCCTTCCTAAAGTTGGTGAAAAAAGATTGCCTCCAGAACTGAGCCAATCCTCTGTACCTGTCCCAGGAACAGGTCCTGATAAGGTAGCAACGCAGTCATTCCTTGTGGCCATGAGACATGAAAGAAGATCCCTCCTGGTAGATATTCTTAGAAACAAAAAATCCCCAACTGGAAGCATACCTCAAGGCATGCACAGGATCTAAACCCCATGAGCAGGCTTCAAAAGGAGTCTGTAAACAAATTCGAGTGACAAGAACTACATTTATAAAAACCAGACCAATTACTTTGGGATATTGCCCTAAAAACATTACAAAATAAGAAATTTTGAACACACTTTAACAGAGAACAGCTCTATATTTGTAGCGAAGGGCCCTGAAAAAAAACCGAACGGCCGTTAAAGTGCGTGACATCACATCAAGGATGCATTGGAGTAGAGTTGGAGCCGTGATGCCACCTCCCAGTGCAAGACAGCGATTTCAGCTCTCCAGATACAGTCTGACACCTGGGAAGACACCTGAGGTGAGGGATCTGGAAGCAGAAGTAGCCATCATAAGTGGAGACTGTAGCCAGCCATGATGGCACCTGCCACTGGGAAAGACTACCCACTCGGAAGATCATCTTCCCATGGGTCTCCAAATGCTTCTCTTCTTTGTTCACATGCGTAGACATTGCTTACGGTCCAGCGGGGCTGCAATCACCACTACATACTGAGCTGGTGATTTGTGAAGACAAAGACAGGACATTCCTTGGGTGTCTGGTATTTGGTGTCTAATGCTTTGGAGATAAGACTCAGAGGTTGGCTTCTTCCACACCTCCTACGCACGCTTGAGGAATCAGGATTCTATTGCGATGGCTGGTTTCTGAGGAGGCACATTTGCAGCTTCTATGGGCTAAGTGTCCTCATTCTCTGGCAGGGGTGCTACTGTCTAAATGGACAACACCTCAAAATCTTTGTGCATGATAGATGGCAGCATCTGGGCAGAATAAGGACTGTGTGGTCTCTGGGGCTCTCCTATGCAAATCCTTGGCCAGAGAGAAGGGGGTGGCAGGTAGTTCCAGTGAGAAGCTGTTCATCCATCAAGGACTACAGGAGGGCAAGAGGTATCCAAGGGTTGGCTGGAACTGTGTGAGGCCTTTGGACACAGGAAGCAAGTGGGTATTATCAGCTTTCATTTGGATATGGAAATTCGAGGAGGAGGTAATGGACAACAGCATGATGGCAAATACTGCCTCTACTGGGTCAGATTGCTGAGGGCTCACCCGCGCCAGAGAATCCAGTGTCAAGTTCTGTTTCTTAAGGAGACCAACTCAGACATATATTATTGCACCTCTGGAGTCAGCAGGACCTCTCAAAAGGGCTGGGACAGGATTTGAGTCGCACTTCCTCAGCAGAAGCGGATGTTCCACTACTTTTTATGTCTCCTGTGCTTAGGTGTGGAACACAGAGAGGCCTGCGACCTGCGCCTCTTCCCACATTAAAGGTCACCGCGGGATGTCTGGATGGTAACCTCCTTCTCAACACCAACCTACACAGCACAGACGCTAGTCTGAACTACAGGCAAGAGGAGGCAGCAGGGTCTACGCTTTATTGGGACTGTGATACTGCCCAAAGGAGGAGCAGGCCTTAACTACCCAATGCAAGCCTCCAGAGAGGCAGGAGGATATGGGTCCAGACTTGTGCAATGGGTCTTCAGAGCCAGAATGGGAGACAGTTGAACATTCAGCGCAATAGCAACTTGCAACCTCTGTTCGCAGATGAGGATACAGGCTCAACTTGACAGTGCAAGAAAGTTTCCGGGGCAGGGCCCTTTGATCCTAGGGGATACTATGCTCCTGGCACTTCACGTCCTTTCCCTGAACAGTGACAACAAGATCCAGCTGGATTAAATCATCAGGTGCCGGGGTAAATGGTCTTAGAACCTAGGGCTTCCATGTTCCCATGGATTCCCCACACCACTTATGGGATGGGACAGAAGGAAGGTTTGGCAAGGGTTGGTAGGAAGGAGGGGAAACGCCTCACTACCTCACCGGCACAAAGGGCGCTTAGACCTGTGCCCAGTAATCTAGAGCCTATATTTACCACCTGACGTTTTTCCTACTGAGGAATCCCAATCTTTTTCGATTGTCACCCTGCGTACACAACAAGCGGTTCCGAAGGGATCTAGACAGGTAATAGGGGCTATCTCCAAACAGCTCTTGGCACTACACAAATGGTTTAAAGCTGGCGGGTTTTATTCTACTATTTCTGAAGGAAGGAGATGGATGAAAAAAATAAGAGACTCCAAGTAACTACTCTTAGATTCTTTAAGAATTTGCTGCACTTGAGAAGCCTGTTCCAATCCCTTTGTTGTGCAGAAAAAAGGAATTGGGAGAATGTGCAACATGTGATAAACGCATGAGTAGGCAGTGCCTGCAGGGTCTGTGTTACACAGCTTTAGAAGCAGCTGCTGGTAAAGAAGAGCACAACAGTAAGTGAGCACAGTAAACCCAGGTCATTGCCGCCAAGTGGTATCAGTGTAAGGAGACACACACGACTGACTGCTGGCGATGCTTGCAAGAGCTGTGCAGCATATAATTTAACTAATATGAGCGAGTCCCCAATTTTCACTCATTTTGCCTGGCAGCCCCTTAACGTATGCCAAGCGTTCACCCACCACTGCCGTTCCCCTTTCTCCAATCCTCACATGGTCACCCTGTGCACTCCTCTTTTCGTTCTTTACTCATACAATATAACAAATACAACACATTACTTTAACATAGGTGTGTTCTGTATGACAGCTCTCTTGGTCAAACAAAAGCTGCTTTCTTCACCATATTCTGCAGGTGTTGTGAAGATGTCTTGATAAAAATTCTCCCAAGCATTTTGTGAAATTCCAGCAACAGACTGTGCAGAAAAATAAGCCACTTCATCTCATCACCAGGAGAGACAAAGCACCACAAGGAACAACTCCAATGGATTTCACATAAACAAGGATAAACAACCTACATATTATGTGTTACTGTGGGTGCACTGCATGTACTCCTTTGGCAACACATATCCGACTCACTATGTCAGGAGATCCTATGGAAAGACCAAAGAGTCATGGCATACTCTTGACTGTATTTAAAATGGTGAAACTAATAATAAAAACAATCAACCTTAGGGTACTTGGAAAGTGCAGAACAAATGAAATGGAGAACGAAAAAATTAGTAAGGCCTGACCTTCAGAATTATTACTCTATCTTATTATCAGCTAGTTCTCTTTTTCTTCTGCTTGCCCTTGAGTTAAGGATGAGCTTAAAGCACAAGTTACTTACTTGTGTAACGATATATCTGTAAGAGACAGTAGTTAGTGACAGATTCCTTACCTTAGAATATCCCCAGGCGTCAGGCTGGATCCGGAAAGTTTTTGCGTAGCAGTACCCTTGCGCGTCGGTAGGCGGCGTCGTGCGGCTCCGCGTCCGTCGTCGGCGTCGTGATCGCCGGGATGACGTCGCGGGCAGTACTTAGACGCCGCCCCTGCGCGCTGATGTCAGTTCTGTACACGACTTTCCGCGCCAGGAACGCAGAGCCATGCAAGAAGCTGACATAGGTGTCTGAAAAATACTAGGGCCCTGAAAGGGATGTCCTTAACCCTAGAAATCAGTTCGCAGAACGGGAGGATGGGTGGGCGGTAGGAATCTGTCACTAACTACTGTCTCTTACAGATATATCGTTACACAAGTTAGTAACTTGTGCATCTGAAAGAGACACGTTAGTGACAGATTCCTTACCTTAGAATAGATACCCCAGCAATACCAACCCCGGTGGTGGGTCTGCGAACAAAGATCAGACAAGGAAGTCCCGGAGGACAGAACGGCCAAAGAAGCCGTCCCTCCGGACCTGACTGTCAAGGCAGTAATGCTTGGTAAACGTGTGCAGCGAGGCCCACGTAGCTGCCTGACAGATATCCTGCAGCGGAACACCGCGGCCTAAGGCCGTGGTAGCAGCCGTTGCCCTGGTGGAATGGGCACGCAGCCCAACAGGAGGCTCCTTCTTAGCCAAAGAATAGCAGGCTTTGATACACAAGGTTACCCAGCGGGAGATGGTTCTCTTGTGCACCGCCCGACCTTTTTGGCGCCCACGTAGCCAACAAAGAGCTGGTCATCCACCCGGAAGTGTTGTGTGCGGTTGATATAAAAAGAAAGCGCACGTTTTGGGTCCAGACGGTGGAGCCTCTCTTCCTCTCTGGAAGGATGCAGAGGCGGAAAGAAGGTGGGCAAAGTGATGGTCTGCCCAATGTGGAAGGCAGTAACCACCTTTGGCAAGAAGGACGGACGCGTCCTAAGAACAACCTTGTCTGGATGGACAGACAGAAAGGGAGGTTTGCATGAAAGAGCCTGGAGCTCACTCACCCGCCGAGCGGAGGTGATGGCCACCAGAAAGGCGGTCTTCAGAGTCAGAAGACGAAGAGGACAGTTATGTAGAGGCTCAAAGGGAGCGCACATAAGAAAGGTAAGAACCAAGTTCAAGTCCCACTGAGGCATCACAAACGGAACAGGAGGGAAGAGGTGTGTAATGCCTTTTAGAAACCTGTTAACAACAGGGGACTTGAAAAGGGAGGGCTGATCAGGAAGCCTGAGGAAGGCCGAGATGGCACAAAGATAGCCCTTGATGGTACCCAGGGCAGAACCCTGTTGGGCCAGGGAAAGAAGGAACAGAAGAACCTCAGAAAGAGGGGCAGAAAGGGGATTCACAGCCTTTGCTGTGCACCATGCCACAAACTTGTTCCACCTGCAGGCGTATACCACCTTAGTGGAGGGACGCCTGGCTGCCAGAATCACATTACAAACTTCGGGAGGCAAGTCGAAATGAATCAACTGCCGCCGCTCAATCTCCACGCAAGCAGGTGGAGGCTGGACAGGTTCGGGTGGAGGACCGTCCCCTGCTGCTGCGACAGAAGATCCTCCCGAAGAGGCAGACGGATCGGGGGATCTACGCTCATACTGAGTAGCTCGGGATACCAAACTCTTCGAGCCCAGTCCGGAGCCACAAGAATGACTTGGGCCCGGTCGTGCCGAATCTTCTTCAACACTCTGGGTAGAAGTGGTATAGGCGGAAAGGCGTACAACAGACCGCAACTCCACTCGCGACGAAAGCGTCGCCGAGCGAGTGCCGCCTTGGAAATTCCAACGCGCAGAACTGATGACATTGCGCGTTCTCTTCGGTGGCGAATAGATCTAACAAAGGCTCTCCCCACTGTAGAAAGAGTCCTTGTGCCACTTCCGAGTGAAGACGCCATTCGTGATCCATCATGCACCTGCGGCTGAGTTCGTCCGCCCTGGCGTTCAGGGAACCTGCCAGGTGTTGAACCATCAGGAACATGCCCTGATATTCCAGCCATGTCCAGAGGCGCAGAGCCTCCTGACAAAGGGTCCACGACCCCACCCCGCCTTGTTTGTTGCAGTACCACATGGCGGTGGTGTTGTCTGTGAACACCTGCACTACCTTCCCTTTGACAGAGGGAAGGAATGCCTTGAGTGCAAGTCGGATCGCCCGGAGCTCCAGAAGGTTGATATGGAGCCGGGACTCCGCCGGAGGCCAGAGGCCTCTGATCTCCGCCTCTCCCATGTGACCGCCCCATCCCAGAAGGGACGCGTCCGTCACAACTGTGTGCTCTGGCTGGGGAAGGGAGAGGGATCTGCCTTTGACCCATTGCTGGTTCGAGAGCCACCACTGCAACTGTTTTGCAGTCCCCTCCGAGATCTGGACGTGATCGGACAGGTTGCCCTGGTGCTGCGCCCACTGGAACTTCAGGTCCCACTGCAGAGCCCGCATATGCCATCTGGCATGAGTGACCAGCAGGATGCAGGAGGCCACGAGGCCCAGCAGCCTCAGGGTCATCCGTATCGAAACCCAGGATAAAGGCTGAAAGATCGGAATCATAGCCTGAATATCCCGGACTCGCCGTTCGGGAGGATAGGCCCGAAACTGCGTCGTGTCCAGAACTGCTCCGATGAAAAGGAGCTCTTGAGAAGGAATCAGATGCGACTTTGGCACATTGATGGAGAACCCCAGCGAGTGCAGGAGTTCGGCCGTAGTCTGGAGGTGGGAGACGACTGCCTGGGACGAGCCCGCCTTCAGCAGCCAGTCGTCGAGGTAGGGGAAGACTGGAACCCCTGCCCGGCGCAGATGAGCTGCGACCACCGCCATCACTTTGGTGAACACCCGAGGGGCACTTGTAAGGCCAAAGGGGAGCACGGTGAACTGAAAATGCTCGAGGCCTACCGTGAACCGCAGGTAACGCCGGTGGGCCGGCAGGACGGGGATGTGAAAATAAGCGTCCTGCAAGTCCAACGCTACCAACCAGTCTCCAGGGTCGAGGGCAGTCAAGACCTGAGCTAGGGTGAGCATCTTGAACTTCTCCTTCCGGAGGAAGCGATTGACGTTCCGGAGGTCCAAGATAGGATGCATGTCCTCCTTGTCCTTTTTGGGCACCAGGAAGTAGTGGGAGTAGCAACCACGTCCTACTTCTGGGGTCGGAACATGCTCGATGGCCCTCTTGGCCAAGAGGGCCGTGACTTCCTTCTGCAGAAGTACCAAGTGATCCCCTGACATGCGGTGGAATTGAGGTGGCATGGCTGGGGGGTGGTCTCGAGGGGAGGGAGTAGCCCCTTCGGACAATGTCCAAGACCCACCTGTCCGAGGTGATGGGACGCCAGTGGTGAAGGTGATGGCGGACCCTGCCCCCTACTGGCGTGCTGTGCACCGGAAAGGAGGGACTAGGAGGGCTTGGAGGCCGCGGACGTGTTGGAGGTGGTGGCCTGACCCACACGCTTGTTGCCCGAACCGCCACGGCGGTATCCACGTCCTCGGCCACGCGAAGACGCTTGCTGCGCGGGCCGGTGGCTGGGCAGCTGACGTGACTGGGCGCCCCTTCCGTGGCCACGAAAGGGGCGAAAAGCAGAGGTGAGCGGAGGGCGTACAACAGAAAGGCCCAGGGACTTGGCAGTAGCCCGTGAGTCCTTAAACCGCTCCAGCGCATGGTCTGCTTTTGAACCAAAAAGACCGACTCCATCAAAGGGCATGTCCATGAGTGTCTTCTGGACATCATCCGAGAAACCAGTTGTCCTCAGCCAGGCGTGGCGACGCAGCGCCACCGTCGTTGCAAGCGATCTGCCCAGCGAGTCGGCGGTATCAAGGCCACAACGGATGGTGTATTTAGCCGCATCTCGCCCTTCCGCAATGGCGCGGGTAAGCAGTGTCTGGACCTCCTCAGAACACTGCGGCAAAACAGCCGCCACCGAATCCCACAGGGAGTGGGTATATCGGCCCAAAAGGCAAGCGGTGTTGACGGACCGCAAGCCAGCACTGAGGAAGAAAAAGCCTTCTTCCCAAATTGGTCCAGGCGTTTGGATTCCCTATCCGGAGGGGCGGTAGGGAAGGCGGTTTGGGAGGCAGAGGCTTGGACAACCAAGCTCTCGGGGGTGGGGTGTTGGGACAGAAACAAGGGATCGCCCGGAGCAGGGCGATGGCGTCGGGCCACGTTCCTATCCACAGGAGCCCCCTGTGGTGGGTTTGGACCAGGCACCCAAAAGAACGTCAGTGAGTGCATCATTAAACGGCAGCACAGTCTCCGAGGAGGAAGCCGCCGGCTGAAGCACTTCTGTCAGGATGTTAGTCCTGACGGCCACAGTAGGCAACTGGAGATGTAAGGCTCCAGCTGCTCTACGCAACACCGTTGCAAAATTAGCTCCCTCTTCCGTAGCCACGGGAGGAGACAGCATGCCAGTGTCAGGGAGGTGTCTAGACCACTGGCATCCCCAAGTTCCTCAGCCCAGTCCGGATCATACTCACACTGTTGTGTGAGAGGGTCCTCAGACCCCTCCCAGCTCTCCTGGTCCTCCTCTTGTTCAAAATATGGAGGAGGAGGGACATTTGGGACCTAAGGTCTCATCGGCGCCGGCGCCGAGCGACGTCGGTCCGGCTCCATGTCTGGAGCCGGAGAGAGCCGGGGACCGACGCCGTCCGGAGCCCCGGACGGCGTCAGGAACGGCACTGGGGACATCGGCGGAGGCGTGGTTAGGTCAACCGGCGTCGATGGGGGTTGCGGTACCACCGGAGCCGCGATCGAGGCCGGGGCCGGAGCCGAGGCCGGGATGAAGGCTGGTGGGACAGGCGACGCTGGAACCGGAGTCGACGGCGGCTCCGGGGCAACCCCATTAGGGCCCGCGGGGCCCGAAGGCGCACCGGAGGGACCTGAAGGCCCGAAGAGGCGGGCCATGGCCGACAGGAAGTCCTGTATTTCGGCCGGAGTCGCCCCCGAACCCGGAAAGGACGGGTAATGCGGGGGCGGCTGTACAGGCATGTCCGGGGCCGCGGGGACGGTGCCGTCTGGGGCCTCAGCCGAGTCGCGAGACCGGCGAGGTGAAGTCTTAGAGCGATGATGCTTCTTAGACTTTTTGTGCTTCGACTTACCCGAGGAGCGCGAAGACTTGGACTCCGACGACCGGCGGGGACTCCGCGACCGGCCCCTCGACCTCTCCCGGGACCGGGGCTTGGTGCGGCGCGGAGCCGACTGCCGGACCTCGAGTAGCTTTCGAGACCGCTCTCGCAAAGCCTTCGGATGAAGTTTCCGGCAGTCAGGGCACGACTTCGTGTCGTGGTCTCGGCCGAGACAGAAGAGACACTCGAGATGCGGGTCCGTGATCGACATCATGCGACCACAGGCGCCGCATGGCTTGAAGCCGGGCATCCCTACGACACCTAGGAGTTGTGAAGACTCGAAAAAGTTAGTGAAAAAATTCACAAAAAAGTTAGTCAAAAATTCACTAGGGCACTGCTCTTCCCGGATCTGCGCTTACTGGCGCGGAAAAAGAAGAACTGACGTCAGCGCGCAGGGGCGGCGTCTAAGTACTGCCCGCGACGTCATCCCGGCGATCACGACGCCGACGACGGACGCGGAGCCGCACGACGCCGCCTACCGACGCGCAAGGGTACTGCTACGCAAAAACTTTCCGGATCCAGCCTGACGCCTGGGGATATTCTAAGGTAAGGAATCTGTCACTAACGTGTCTCTTTCAGATCAGCTGTCTTTTTATGCGATAACATTTTTCAAAACCGCTTTGCATTAGGAGATAGGCTACTGCTTTCTCAGCAAAACTAAAGATTTACTGAACTAGGTTAAAGGGTGAATGCCAGGTCAGCAGGTTGGAAGAAACCTACAAACAAATATTTGAAAACTACCTTCTACCCTGAAATGCAAGATAAGCAGCAACTACTCGAGTTTCTCAGTGACAACACTGCACTAATATGCTTTTGGCTGATGTTTCTATGCTCTTTAGGTCTGGCGAAGGCATGTCACAGTGCTCAACGGTCACTGACAAGCATCCTCCTATTTATTTCTCATTACGCCATCTGAGTCTAACGGCATGTGATGTAATTTCTCGGATTGTATTATTTTTACTGGTGTTTCTAAAATATCCGTCATGTTTTTAATAGGTTGGCAAGTACGTTAGGTTTCAGCCCTTACACTACATAGGACAGATTTATCAAGCATGAAATACAGTTGGAGGGGGGGGAGGGTGGGGGGGGGACGGTCGGGGGGCTGAGCTAGCATCCAGAGTATAATGCTGGTGGAATGCGGAAGGAGCAGCCCCGCTAGTACCTTTGTATATCACATCCACAGAGGGATGGAACCGCTTTGACTTGTACCAGGAGCCTGATTGCCCTTTATTAGTGAAATGCCATGAAGGGAATGTTCCTATGGCACAGAAATATCAACATTAAGAGAAGCCTTTGCCACCTACTAGTGGGCATGAATCACCACACATAACAAATACCATGGGAGACTTCCAAAATGCCCTCGTCCTAATCCTAGTTTAATGAAGAGCTCTCAGACATCAAGATTATGGAGCATTCGCGCTGCATAGAAAGCTGGGAAACATTTCCTGGTTCAAATTAAAACAGGCTACAATCCTCTTCTTTTTTAGTAACATGGTGAGCGGCATCAATTCATGATGATGATGTTGCCTTTTTAGGTCTCGCCTGAGCCAGCGCGCATGCGCTGCCCTGCGAGGCTTATTGTAAGGACTTCCATCTCACACATCTTTTCCTCGTGTTGTTTTTTTTTCCGGCCACGCTTTTGATTGGCCATTTGCGAAAGGCTTCCACAAAAGAAAGCACACAAATGGCCAAAGGCTCGGGTATGTCCCGCCTTCTCTTTAAATGTTCCCTCCCATAGCCTATGTGTCTCGGGAGCGAGCGCAGTCATCAGCTGCGCGCAGTGTGCTGGCTGGACGGCAGGCTGCATTCCAGTATCAAGTTACTTGTTTTCGTTGCTTTTATTTTTTATTTTTTGGTAGCGCAGCACAATAGTTCCCCGGTCTCCATGTTCAGAAGACCCCAAGCGCCCCCAGCAGGACGACACCATGGGCACCCACAGCGGCAACTTCCACTGCTACGGACCGCTAATTTTATCCTAATTTGTGTACATCATCAAATTTAAAGTTGATTTCTAAGTGTTATATTAATGTCTAGTATCTGGCATTGTAGTTTATCTATATGGTTTAATGGACTTTGTCTCAAAATAAACTCCTCCTTCCTCCGCACAAACACACACACAGGGCTTGTGCGGGCTCTGTATCTTCCCCTCGCAGAGACGCTCTCCTTCCCCTATTGAGGTGCGATGCACATCCGGGCCATTGCGGCCACAGCTCTGCTTCCATTACTGACCACGCCTAGCCCAAAGCGAAGGGAATTTATGCCACAGAGAGCTGCGTGCCTCCTGACTGGGCAGTGCGAGCCGGGACATATCTAACCAGGGAGTCAGGAGTAACGGGCAGGTAAAGCTGCGGCTGACAGGTAGGAAGCAATGCGGCGTGTCCTGCCTGAACTTCCGTCTCCGCGAGTGCCCAGGCAAAGGGGGCTCTTTCAATTTCTGACCTGCTTGCTCATTTGTTTTTACAACACTTTATGTACAAAATGTTTGATAGCACAGGTTCCCTCACCTTCTCTTCGCCCCATCACCCCACCTAACCTTCTCTTCGCCCTATCAGTGACAGTCTTATCCTGTATGGCAGGCAGCCTTTGTAGCACCCTCACACAGGCCCCATGGTATGGACAGTGCCTTGCAGTAATGACAGCTGCACTCTTGGCGCTGCACAAAGCATCACTACCACAGTGTCCAGTGGAAGCTGCAAAACACACTAGACAGTGCCTAGAGCAGTAACCAAATACACTGTGCAGTGGCAGCTACT
The DNA here is from genome assembly GCA_963921515.1 of Calotriton arnoldi. Taxonomy (NCBI): domain Eukaryota; kingdom Metazoa; phylum Chordata; class Amphibia; order Caudata; family Salamandridae; genus Calotriton; species Calotriton arnoldi. The sequence continues at coordinate 755,499 of CAWUFW010007388.1, read as the reverse complement.
CGACTACAGTGTGCACTGCCAACTTACAAACACACTGCAGCCATCAACGAGAGCGCTAGTCACCAAGCACTACGCTGCTGCTGGCTTTGAGGCACCTAGGTGTGTGCACACAATGTCACTCAGTCACGCTCTTCCTCTCATCCCATTCTCTGCCCAATTGTCTTATCTTCTTCTCCATTTCAGTCTCTTCTCTCTATTCCTCCTGCCTCATGTGGCCCTCCTCGGGTTCATGCTTTCTTGTTCGTTTTTTTTTCTAGTTCCTTATGGGCAAGGAGCAGCCCCGTTGTGCCAGTCACATGGACCCGGCTTGCTCGTCACATGATGAGCAGGGATTCTGGGAGTTGTAGTTCGCCGTGGCAGCGATGGGAACCCTGCCAGGAGACAAACTATATACCCGGCTTATGTCACTGTTTCGTACGTAAACAACAGCTGCTCAAAACTTGATTAATCCCCTCAACTCTCATCAGGGAGTTTTGTGCACTTTTTTTATTTCAAAAGCATGAGGGGTGAAGTGCTAGGTAAGTCGACTGAAAGTTCCTATCCTATTGTACCGTTTGTTTTGTTTCAATCTCAATTTCTACACACCACGTATCGGAAATTTCCACCCACTCGAGCATAATGGTCCAAAAAGTTTAAAAAAAGTATTCATTAAAAAAAAATTCCTTAACATGGCAAAGCATCAGGGCCTCTCCGGGGCAAGATGGCGGATTGAAGACGCCACGGAGTACACAGCCGGGTCTTCCCCGCACTCATGAGCGAAGTAATGGCATCAATGGAAGGGATGGAGCTATGAATATCAGCTGATTAAGTGCAGGAGAAACTGCGGAAACTTGCGGATAACTTCGAAGGCTTTAAGGACATTTGGCTGAAGGAAAAAGAAGGAATGCGTATGTGGCGGCTTTGTTGGATTAGGTGTGAGCGATACCCTTGGGCTTCCTGGCTGCTCTCCTGGGGATCGACCGGCCGGTCAGCGTTCGACTGGTCGGGTCTGCTCTATACTGTGACTCCGGTGATTACTCCTGCAGTGCTCCCAGCAGGGCTCCCAGCACCTCAGAGCGAGCAAGTGATGGCGCCTTCTAAAACTGCTCCGAGGAGCACCCGCGCTGGTAAGAATGTTGCTGCGGGGGACGCGGGTACATCTGACAGTGGGAGTGCAGTTGAGAAACCCAGTTCGGTTATTGGTAAACCGGTATCACGTCTACTACAAACAGGGAAGGCGGTTGAGCTCCTCGTGGGTAATTTGGGTAATTTGCGAAAAGAGGACTTAACTGGACAGGACTTATCAGGAACTAAAATAGCTGAGATATTCCTTGCAGCGACCTCAGGTCATGATACTATTGCTAATGTTGCTAATGCTCTTGATACTGATACCGATACTGTTGCTGTTGGTACTGACACGATCCCAGCGGCAGCTCCCTTGGTGGTTGATAATGCAAACAATGGCAATATAGTTACAGGGAGCGGAGCGATGGCGGCTTCTGTTCATCTTCCGGCTTACCAAGCATGCATGCCTCAGGTACCTAGCAGGAGCTCACCGAATCAACTTCGAGCTGATAACATGTCTAACCCAACTACCTACATTAGTCAGCCTAATCTGAAAGATTATTCTGCAACTATTTTAAGAGCTGAAGAGGTTGCGGAATTAGGGGCTAAAGTCTGTGCGGCTATCGATGACATGATAGAGGAAGAGGATAGAGGAGATCAGTCAGGCTTATTTGATGAAATTGAAGAATCAACGGAGCTCCCTGTACAGATTCCCATTGATATCTCTACTGACACTGTCACTACCACTAAATCAGCTTCGGGCAAAAAAGGGAAAGGGAAGTTCAAAAGCAAAGCAAAAAAATTATTTACTGGGCAGAGCGCAACACCACCACACGGAAAAGTCAGCTTAGACAACAGCCCTCTTTGGAAATGGGTGCAAGCAAAGGGGGGGCGTTAAAACAATGGCACTACGGATCTCGGGCAGTAGCCCTACTGAGAGTAATCCAGCGAAGGCTCAGCCAGCCCAGCCGGCACCTATAGTAGTAGATGGTTCGAAATCGGGCCTTATGGATGGGAGACAACCTACACCTACATCTTTTGTCTCTAATGCTGGTCATAGTGAAGAAGGTATCTATACTACCCAGGGGCGGCTCTGTTAAGGGACAGAGATACAGGCAACCAAGAAGCTGCTACACCATCTCTTTGCTTAATATTGCAGTCCTTAAATGAGCAAAGACAGGAAGCCCAACAGCATTATATGCAGCTCCGGGAAGACAACAACAGAACACAACAGGCACTACAGGAGATGGCGGACAAATTTGGAGGACTAACTAAGGATATCTCAGAGCTGCAGCAGAGAGTTGCGGACACTGAAGAATTATCGGTACTCACCGATGTTCTTGCCAAGAAGCATGAGGTTCAGATCTCAGATATGCAGGCTAAGTTGGAGGATATGGAGAACCGTCAGCGACGACAAAATCTCCGGCTGTTTGGTATACCAGAGGGCGCGGAAGGGGCGGACCCAAGGGCCTATATGGTTCAACTTCTTCAGAAAGCCTTCCCTGATCTCTCTGACTGGGACTGGGATTCGCAGCTGCAAAGGGTGCATAGACTGCCATTAGTCCAGAGGAATAAGGGGAGCCAGTATCCTCGCCCATTTTTGATCTACCTGGGTAACTTTTTGCTGAGACAGGCAGTAGCATTGAAAGCTCGATCTAACTCTCCAGTAACTATTGAATCAGTTACTTTTTTTGTAAGGTCAGATCTAAGTAGGGCCACAATGGATAGGCGTTGGCAGCTCCGCCAATTCATAGATCCGATAAAAGCCCTTGGCGCTCAGGCCTTCCTGCAGGAACCCGCACGCTTAAAAGTTCTTAAAAGTGGTCATATATATTTTTTTGTTGAAGAGAAGGAAGTTCGACAGGCGCTGGTTAAGTGGCAAGCAGAAGGTGCAGAGAAGATGTAGAATGGGGGCTTTGCCTAGACTGGGGCGATGTGCTTGGTTTGTTCTGTGACTATCGCCTTTTCCTTGCTTTCTTCTCTTTATTTGTGATATCGGCGAGCCATGTTTATTGAGGCTCTTCCCTCTCTTCTGATATTTTTTTTTCCGCGCAAGGTTAAGACAAGTGTTAAGACAAGCGCTATTCTAAGAAATATATGTTGCAACATAAACGGGTGTGGGGATGATCACCTCGGCTGCGACTCTTTAGGGTTGCCAATTCAGCTGCAGCTGGTAGAAGGGGGGAGCCCTTCTTGTTGGGACAGGGTGGAGGGGGGGTTTCGGAGTCTTGGGTGGGTGGGTAAGGAGGGGGAAATGGGGCAAAAAAAATCACTAGGGCACTGTTCATCTAGGGTAAAGGGAAGGTTCTTAGTCTTTTTTTCTGTTTGGATCAGAAGGCGATCTATTAATGATCAATATACTATAAGGGAGATTGGAGGGAGTAAGGGGGACTTATTGGAAAACAAAAAATCATATTATGAAGTGGCTTAAATGTATGGCATGGAACGTGGCAGGTCTTAACAGTGTAACTAAGCGACAGCTAGTCCGAGAAGAGCTTTGGATGTATCAGCCTCAATTAGTCTTTTTAACAGAAACACACCTTGCTTATAAGGACCGAAACATGTTAAAACATTTAGGGTATGATATTATTACGTGCACTACTCAATCAGTATCTATAAAAGGAGTGGCCATATTAATAGATAAGAGATTCAATTGTAGAGTGATAAAAAGCCAATCTGATCAATGGGGACGCTGGGCACTAGCTCAGTTCGAGCTGGAGGGTAAAAAATGTGTGGCTTGTGCTGTATATGGTCCTAATGTGGACGACCCTGCTATATTTGAATATCTTAATATAGAATTGCTAAATTGGGAAGGTGAAAGATTGATTATGGGGGATTTCAATTGTGTTATAGATTATGCTATAGACTCCACTGGAAAATGCCTCAACCTTAGAATGCGCAAGACTCGCGCTGCAATATTGGAATTGGCACGACTCCAGTTGGTCAAGGATGCATGGAGATACATATATCCAAAAATTCCGGGTTATACATTCTACTCTGCCCCTCATAAATCCTATTCCAGGATAGATATGGCCTGGGTCTCAGATGGTCTAATTCCAATGCTAGACATGGAAATTTGTCCCCGGGTCACTTCAGATCATAACCCCATTATTTTATCCTTTCGGGTCGAAACTGAGAAGAAGGAACTTCGGCTGTTCTCTTTTTCTAAGTATTTGCTGACGGATAGTGAATACTTGGGTAATATGGTTCAGCACCTGGAAGAATTTTTTAGAATAAATACAGGGACGGCATCTCCACTAGTCGTTTGGGATGCAATGAAAGCATATGTCCGTGGTATTACACAAAAAATTATCTTTCAGCAGAACAAAAAGCGTAAAAATGAAACCGAGGCAATGCTTAGTACTCTACGTAACATTGAGAAACAGCATGGGGAAGCAGTAAAAAAAAAAAGATCAGCAGACCCAAGATACTTTGCTTTTGTCATTAAAAGATGCAAGAATATTAGTTAAGAAGTTTATAAGGGAAAAAATAGCAGCTAGTTACAGTAAACATTGTATGGAAAAGTATGAATATGGGGAGCATATAGGACAGGTATTGGCTTATCAGTCGGCAGAGGCAAAGGCCAAAACTAGGATAAAGGCCATAAAGGGCGCAGATGGGACTCTACACACTAAATCGTCAGCCATCCTAGATCAGTTCTTGCTGTTTTACAAACAACTTTATTCACTTACGTGGGCATCAAACCCAGATGAGATACAATGCTATATTGACGATAGCTGCCTCCCACTGGTAGAAGCGGAAAAAGCTGCTACACTAGATGAGATTGTTTTGGTAGAAGAAGTGGAGACAGCTCTAATGGCATTGCCAATGGGGAAGGCCGCAGGAGATGACTCGCTGCCGTTAGAATTTTATAGATCTTTTAAAAAGACCCTGCTCCTTCCCCTTAGCAGGGTAATACAATTTGTTGCTGAAAGTGGGCAGATACCCGAGTCGTGGAATATCACACAGATTGTGTTTTTTTTTAAAGAAGGGCAAACTACCAACAGAGTGTGGGTCATATCGACCAATTTCTCTCAAACGTGGACGCCAATGCCGGGATTAGTTTCTGAAAGACAACATGGGTTCATCATGGGGAGGGACACCACTGCCCATGTCAATATGGCTATTGGAGCATTTGACTTTGCAGAGAAGAAAAAGGTTGATTTCGGGATGATTCTCCTAGACGCCGAGAAGGCCTTTGACCGGGTTAGGTGGGATTTCCTATGGGCCATACTGGGTAAGATCGGTCTAGGACTACAGTTTCGGTCCTGGGTAAAGGCGTTATATCATAATCCTCAGGCTAAGTTGTCTTATATGGGTGACCGCTCTATGCCATTTCGAATTTTGTGTGGTACTACACAGGGTTGCCCCTTGTCCCCATTACTTTTTGCTCTATACATCGAGCCATTCTTACGTACTTTACAATCTTGTACGTCTATTAGTCCATTAGAATCGGAGACATCTAAACTTAAGATCACGGCATATGCCGATGATATAGCAGTTTATGCAATGAATCCAGGCATTGCAGTGACCAGCATTAAGGAAGAAGCTAAAAAGTTTGGTAATGTTTCAGGGTACAAATTGAACGCTAATAAAACCCAAGTGCTTATCACGGATGGGATTCAAAATTCTATCATTGGGGTTCGTACTACTGTGAATTATCTGGGGGTGAAGATCACTGCTAAAATAAATAAGATCATTGACCTAAATTATACACCACTCTTAAATGAGACTATTAAAGTGCTTAAAATCTGGCATAGGCTCCCCATAGGATTATTGGGCAGATGCAATCTAATAAAAATGAAAATACTCCCTAAGTTTTTATATTTGTTTAGGTCTATTCCTTTGAAAGTTCCTAATATATATTTTTTTAAACTTGAAGGGATTTTCAGTAGTTTCATTTGGGGTTTTAAAAAACCTAGGAGAGCAATCGAGTTGCTCAAATCCCCATTTGAACAAGGCGGTCTCTGCTTCCCAGATTTTAAAATTTATTTTTGGGCTTCATTTGCAACTCGTTTCCGTAGCCTGCTTGGCCTGGATCAGACGGACTCAGTATTTGGATTTATCTTAGGCAACCAGAGGGATAAATTTCTATATGGAATAAGGGACCCTAACTACTTCAAGCGAGTAAAATTTAAGACTGTCAGAGATACTGTATATATTTGGAAGGCTATGTTTGCGAGGTGTAAAATGGCAATATACCATGAAAATTTTCCGTTATGGGGGAATCCTCTGTTACCTGATGTGTTTCAGGACCCAGTAGCTAAATCCTGGGCAAAGTATGGAATTACCCGTTTAGGGGATATGTATAACGATAGGGAATCAAATCATTTGAGAATCTATGCCTAATTTACAAACTTCCAGCTAATTTTTTCTTTAAATATTTTCAGATCAAAGATTATCTGGCTTCCAATGTGGAGGCTAAAGCAATAATGCACTCAAACATTTGGGAATGTTTATATGGAAGAAAAATTAAATCTCTGATAGGGTCAATGTATGAATCTTTATGTAGCTTCAGACCAGATGGCAACGAGAAATTAGCAGAGCGCTGGACTCAAACCTTGGGCATAGGGGTTTCATCTGGAGCAATTAAACAAGCTCTCAGCTATGTTAAGGAGTCGGTACATTCTGTTAGTTTACAACTTCAGCAATTACGGACCACATGCATGTTGTACTATACCCCGGCTAGGATAGCCAAATGGGCTCAGGGTAATTTAACGGGGGATAAGCTAAAGTGCCCTAAATGCGGATTATATGCTGCTAATCTGATACACATGTTTATCGAATGCCCAAAATTAAGGTGTTATTGGTTAAATGTTGAACAGCTATTACAATCTAAAATTGGGCTGGACCATCCACTTACCGACCTTGAAATTCTGTTGGGGTACAATGGGGAAAATTCAGCAGCTGCACGCCTCTTTTCGATCTTTATGGCCTCTGCCAGACTGGCTATTGCAAGGGCATGGGTCTCTGTGATACCGCCCTCGCTCGTGGATTGGTGGTCTATCGTTTGGGAAACTTATGGATTAGAAGTAGCTTTGGCAAAGGCAAGGGGTACTCACTCTTTAGTCAAGCTAGAAGCGATATGGAGACCTATGACTTTGGATGGAATAATTTTGCTTTATTTAAGGCTAAAAAAAGTATTTTTTTCTCTTCATTTTTTCCATTTTTCTTATGAAATAATTTGTCTCCTTTAACCTCTCACATTTTTTTTTTTTTTATCTTTATTGTTCTTTTTTTCTGTGCTTTTTTTTGATGTACAATTTATGAATCTTCCGATTATATTTGTGATATCACTGTGCCCTTTCTGTTGATGAAAATAAAAATTATAAAAAAATAAAAAAAATACATGGCAAAGCATTATTGCATAAAATAGACTAAAATCAGTCGTCATGAAGGGAATGGTTGAAGGCGGCGTACACTGCATTCTGCAGCGCCTCCTGCCTGGGTGAAGATCAAACGTGTCCCGGGGGTTGGTGGGCAAGTCGTTTGCGTGGTGTCTCAGATCACAACAAGCATTGGCATAGCCAATAGGTCTCGCCTTTGGGACCTTATAAGTGTTTAGTTATCCAGCACAATATCCTTGGTGCAACAACATCAACTGTTGCATGGCTAAACACTTATAAGGTCCCAAAGGCGAGACCTATTGGCTATGCCAATGCTTGTTCTTAACTTGGTTTCTCCTGGATTCCATTTCCATCAAGCTACTTCAATTGAATTACTGCTTGACCACTAGTGTCTGCAGTGACTTCACATCTGTATTCACAATCTGTATGGAAAGGATCGGCACCTGTTAGCACTTATGTTATCTTCAATTGAGAGGCCTTATTGGCTCGGACTGTCTCTTAAGGTTTTACAGCCTAGATAGGTCTCCCTGAATATCAATATACCTTTGACACAAGCCGCCTAGAACCAATAATCTGTCGACATACAATGCTACAGACAGGAATTACAAGTCTGCTGAGAAGGATATATTAAATTCAAGTTTACATGCGGTATGTTGTTTTGCTCCTTTATCACACGTAACCTGCACTCCTGCTCCTCCATTTCCATGAATGATGCTATGGTTGGCGAATGATCCCTTGCAAAATGGAGTCTTTTAAAGAGTGCTTGGCCAATAACGAAGCTTCTTACATAGTGGAGTTTTAATGCTTCGAGGTACCTCATGCAGTAAGTAGCTCCTAATCCATTTCTTGTTCTTAAATGCACAATGTGCTAGGTGGCTTTGTTATACCCTTCCGCACACCATTATTCCTCAACTCATTGCTGCTTCGCACATTAACTATAAATCCTGCCTATGAACAGATCATTTATTTGTCTCACCAACAACCAGCGTTTAGCTGTCTACTGTCAAAGTCCACTGGTTGGCTTTTGCGCCAGTCTCATTTGCTTGCTTCTTTTCCATCAACTTTCCTTCCTCTTCTTCTATTGGTCACTTGAAGCTCAACTTTTTTACCCTCTTTCTGATTCGATGACTTCCATAGTTCCACATCATGGAACGACTTATTTTTCTTGCAACAATCCCTGCAAGCAACCGCATGTGTTTTCTTACACTCCCCACCACCGAGAGCTGATTCTCTCTCACACCCACCACCCTGCTCTACATGTATCCCTCCCTCCCCCCTCCTCCATAGCTTCTACCGTTCTTCCCAGTCCTGTTCGGCTTTTATGTTTTTTTTTGTTTTTACAATCCATCATGTTCCAGGCTCTACAACTGATCCCCCACAACTCGCTCTTGTTCAAACATCTCAGCAGCGTTTACTTGCTCCCTTTTCCACCCCTTTCTCCACCAGTTCTCCCACTGCTCCCAGTTGCATTGTTTTCTTTTCTTCTGGCAAGCTCATTACTGAATAAGGCGCTCTCAAGCACATTTTGTATTTTTTTCAATTTACCGCTCCAACATGGCCAACCTCCATCTTGAAACAATAAATTAAATAGAAAATGTTGGCTGCAGAATCAGGACACCACCATGTCCATCTATGGCGATGCGTGCATGTCCTCTCACTGGGGCTACCGTAGTCTTGTAACTTGTGGGTGCATTCGTGATGATGCAAGCAGATGTATCTATCAACATGCTTTTGTGTTGGGCCGATGCTGTTCTATACTGCCAATAACCATTTTTTTGCCCGAAAATAAGCATGGCCAAAGACAAAAGGCAACGTCTATTGGATTTTCAATGCTTACTATGTATAAAAGAAATAGATTAGTTCATTTACAAGGCCAGCCTGCCCATCATAATAGATGTTCTAACTAAATTAGGCCCCTACTCTCATCACAAGAAGTCCCTTCGAACCTCTCCAAAAATTTTCACAAATCATTTAGGGACTCAATACTAATCGATCATTCTAAGACACTTACCATAATACTTCAACAGGCACAAGGAAAACAGACTTCATGATGCATACTTAAGATATGAATCAAAGGATTCAACAAGCAGTGGCAATGCCAATAGGTCTGGCTCATAACGTAAACTACCTCTTCAATCACTGATGAGTTTAATAACTCGATAAGTCATCATACATGCATTCGGTCTCATTCGGAAACATTCATTTATCCTCCTACTGACTTTTTCTTGCTTTTGCCCCAATTACTCATCTGCAATAAAACAGACATACAAACTCAACATGCATATAGAAGATAAATTAAAAGCACAAAAAGATCACATGCTACCAACTAAACTTAGCGGCCATAAGCTTGCAACGTAAAATAAAATTAACATAGCAGTGGATTGCAGTCTTGAAATGATATATTGTTCATACTGTTTGGTTATTTTAGAGCACCAACAATGATATATTGTTCATACTGTTTGGTTATTTTAGAGCACCAACAAAGCTTTCACGTTTAGAAGCAATGTGTTGGCTATCTTGAAGCGGTGAAAACAATGATACACCATGAAAAAAACATTCAAAGATGGTTGTTCTATAAACATTGCACTGGACAACCTTCTTAGAATGCTAAGGTGCATCATTGTTGTAGTATTCCAAGGTGAGCAACATAATGCTTCTAAATATGGTGGCCAACTTGGAATGGTAAAGCAAGGATACATAATGGTGAATACCATTCCAAGATGGCCTCCCAGTTTAGAAATTGTGGATGCACAGGATGCAGCTTACTGCAGCTGAGAAGTGAGCTGCCAAGAATGACTAGGAAGCTGAAGGACGCTCAATAAAAAAAAAATACAAAAATAAAAAAAGGAGGAGGAAAGACATGAGAAGAGACCTATTTGACGAAACAATGGAAAACAAAAGGATTGACCACCAGCCCAGAAACTTAATTACACTGGGGGCGCTAGAGAGCCGGCAAGCAAGATGGCCGCACCTCGGTGAGGCTCCTGCTGCCCGGGGATTCAGTCCTACAATCCTGATACAGGTACCACCAGCAATGAAAACAAAAGCAGCCCTGAAGATGTGGAAACTACTATAATCTGCACCGGAGGAAAAAGAACTGCCGCCACAACCCGGACAAGCGCTAAACGAATGACCGAATTCTGGACACGAGGCCGAGGCACGATGGCGGCAGACTGACAGCTGGAAGCTCTGGGTTTGGACCTGTTGCGCTCACGGTGCATGACTGCGCCATCACTGGGGAACTGCCCAGAATTGAAGCTCGGCAGCTGTGCCTAGGAGAACTCCACACCAACTGCACCCAGGACATGGGAGGCTGGATTTCTCAGCTCTAGCGCACAGGAGCGAAGAGGAACCGGTGGGATTAATCAGAGAGTGTTTCCCAGACAGAGTTACTAACATGAGACATTAACCGACCGGAGCCCTGACTAAGCAGTGCTGGAAATACAGAACGTAACGGAGTAGTGCAAAGTGCTAAACACTTGGGGCCTGTGTGTCATTGCCAAACTGCGGATACAAACATGGGGCGAACAGAGGGCAAGCAGGCGAAACTACCCTTTAAGCCGCGTAAGTCCGCTAGAGGCCCAGAGGGGGATGCAGCCTCCAATGTAGCGGAAGGTTCTTAATCAGAGGACACAGATGTACGCTCCCTGCTGATAACAATGAGACAGAGCCTCAACTCAATCAAATCAAAAATGGACGCACTGAATGTGCGTATGGACTTTATCACTCAGCGGCTGGAAAAGCATGACAGACATCAGTGAAACAGAGCACAGAATCTCGCAGTTGGAGGACACCACGAATGCTGGGGGGAGCGAATGCAAAACAGAGCGCCTACTGAAGGTTATTGCGGCGGAGAACGAGGACCTTGAAGCGCGCTCGCGCCGCAATAATCTCCGCATTCTGGGAGTGCCGGGGTTTGCAGACACAGGGCGAATGGAAGACTATGTCGAGCATATGCTGGTAGACCGGTTTGGTGCAGCCTCCTTCTCTAAGGTACTGATAGTAGAGCGCGCCCATCGCTCCCTCGCCGCCGGGCTCCCCCCCCGCCCCCCGGCCCATCATTGCACCTCGCCTGAATTACAAAGATAGAGACACTGTACTCCGCATGTCACGCGAAAAGAGACCTCCACCATGACGGACATTCCATCTCCTTATTTCCTGACTTCACGCTGACTGTCCAAGAAGCTTGCAAAAAGTTAATCCCCATGAAGCGTAAACTACAGCAGGCTAACATCCCTTACGCGATGCTGTATCCAGCGAGATTGCGTGTAACACATCGCGGCAGGCAGCACGTGTTCGTTACTCCGGAGCAAGCGCAGGACTTTCTCAAAAAGAAATCCTCCCGCAGCCCCAGATCAGAGAGAGATGGAGACGAGTCCAGGTCAAACTCCCCACTGCTCGACACTGAATGAAAAATCCGGCCCGGCTGCTTATGCCACTTCTACGAGTTGCATTGAGAACAGTATGTACAATACAGTTCATAATTATTTGAGGGGATAGATCGCGATTGCAGGTTAGCTATTTCTACAAATGCCTAAATATATGTTTAGGGAATATCTCTCACTGTATGAATGTCGATTCTTTAGACAGCACGATACCCTGACTACCCCGGGCACCCCCATGCAAGCGGGGTGAAACATCAGGCTCTCTTGTGTACAACCCCCTATTAGTATTCCCCGAAGGCTAGATGCCATTAGCTTATTTTGTTTTTGGTTGTATTATATACAGTTCTATTTGCATGGCCCACACTTACCCATTCAAGAATGCTATGTTCAAACAGGAGCCAGAGACTTAAAACTAACACTACACAAATTCTGCTTTGCAGTGGTTCAAAGCTTCTATGCCTTTCATGCTGATAATGGGTGGGCTAAGTTTTGGGGTTTTAGATGGGAACCATATTTGCCTGCGGGATTGGGCCGCGGGTGGTGGTGGGGAGGAGAGTTTGTTGTTTGAAGTTGTATACAGCAGACGTTTACATGTAGCACAAGTTAAGAGGACCAACAGCACGGGCATACACATCGAGGACAGAGCTCGCCCCGGCGGTAAAGAGACTGTCATGCAGATTAAAATATGCAAACCAACAAATGAGCCCTACTAATGCCCCTATAAATCCCGCCATCCAGTTACTGACCCGGAATGTGCGAGGATTGCGAGATCCCCGCAAAAGAAGACACGTACTCAATTACTTAGATTGACATCATGTTCAAATAACTATAATACAGGAGACTCACCTGGACCCGGGCTCCCCGCCCGGATTTGCCGGGAAATGGGCAGCGAACAGATGCTTTGCTTCATATTCGACCTATTCCAGGGGCACCGCTATATTAAACAAAGCTGGAGTTAGCTATTGTCCCGCAGGCGCGCTCCAAGATCCCCAAGGAAGGTATTACATGATGTGGGGACGGCTAGCCGGGCAGTCTGTGACACTAGTTAATTGCTATGCGCCGAATGTCGATGATGCGCAGTTTTTTTGACACACTTTGGGGCTGCATACTAGAGGTGGGCTCAACACATCTGGTGTGGGGGGGAGATTTTAACCTCGCCCTACACCCGAACATGGACCGCTCCTGCGGCATGGTCGAGCCTCACACTAAGGCAGGGAAACATTTAAATAGTATTGTTGCATAACAGCATATGCTAGACGCCTGGAGAATCCTACACCCTGAGCATAGGGAGGGCTCATTCTATTTCTCTGTACATGCTAGCTGGTCAAGAATAGACTATTGGTTGCTTTTGGCTGGACTTTGCACGTGGCTAAAAGAGACATGCCACCTCGCACGCACTTACTCAGACCATTCCCCTGTACTGCTAAAACTTTGCCCCCCTGCTAATGAAACTCCATATCGGTCATGGAGACTCCAACCCACAGTGCTGTTGGATGCTGTGTTCCAGGAGGAATTGCGGCAGGAGATCCAAGATTTCTTCCCACGAAATATTGGCAGCGTGCAGACGCTGGCCAGCATATGGGAAAGTTTTACAGTAACAGTCAGGGGATTATGCATCTCTAAAAGTGGGGGAATACTGCGAGGCATTAGGGACACATTAAGCAAGCTGGAACACAATATTAAAGTAACTGAGAAGTCCATAGTGGACGCCCCCACGTCACAACTGCACGCGCAGCTGAAGGAGCTGCTAATATAGAATATACAGGCACATCAGAACTAGAAGCCCTATTTCGATCTAGGTAAACCCGGGCCCGGGCATACGGGGAGGGTGAGAGACCCGGAAAAGCTCTTGCAGAGGCAATCAGGGCTCCCCGGTTCTCAAACAACATATTCAACATAGAGAGTGAGACTGGCACATTGCATGCAGACCCCACAACAATCCTCAATCTCTTCGCATCACATTATCAATGCCTTTACTGCACGCACAGAACTGGACAGATTGATGTGGCAGCATATTTCGAAGACACTGCACTTGGCTGGATAAACGACAGTCGCAGGGAATTTCTGGCAGCTGACATTGAGGATGACGAGATACGGGTAGCCATTATGCAACTGCGCTCTGGTAAGGCCCCAGGCCCTGATGGCCTACCAGTAGATTTTTATAAATGTTACATAGATGAGATAGTCCCTATTCTTAGAAAAGTATATGAGGAGGCCAAAGAGACTGGAGTTCTCCCGATGTCAATGCGACAAGCCAGGTAAGGACGCTACCAAATGTGATGCCTATAGACTTCTGTCCTTAATAAATTGTGACTACAAGATTGTAGCTAAAATATTAGTCAACAGACTTAGCTTGCTGATGACCGGGCTAGTATTGCCCGACCAAGCAGGGTTTATATCCGGGAGGGCAACGTCTCACAACCTGCGCACCATTTTCGTGCTGCTCCAAGACATTGACCCAGAATCGAACGCAGTAGCTGTATTTTTAGATGCCACGAAGGCATTTGATTCATTGAAATGGGACTACCTACTGGCAATTTTGGGCAGAATGGGATTACCTGCGGCATTCCTTAGCCGGATAGCTCTGCTGTACAACCAACCCACGGCTGTCGCACAGGTGAATGGTCTGCACTCCGCTCCTTTCCCGATTTCCAGGGGCACTCGACAGGGGTGCCTTTTGTCGCCCCTGCTCTTTGCACTCGCATTTGAACACTTAGCTGCCAAACTCGTCAACACCACAGAGAATATACCATGCCATAACCCTCGAGACATATCCTAGTCTCGCTTTATGCCGACGATATCACCCTCTATCTCCGCGAACCAAGTATCAGCCTGAACCCTAACCTTAGGGAATTCATCAGGTTTGGGGACATCTCGGGGATACATATCAACTGGAGCAAGTCTCAGATATTTCCCCTGACTCCATCCACTCCAGAGATATGCCTAAAATTTCCATTAACATGGTGTGCCTCGGAAATAAAATATCTGGGTGTGAGGACTGTCTGAGATAGGGGGGAGACACTGAGGGCAAACTATGGTACCACTCTGGAATCTATCACAAACTTGATCACCCGCTGGATATCATTGCTGCTATCACTGGCAGGTAGAATAGCACTGATGAAAATGATAATCCTGCCGAAATTACTTTATTTATCAACATAAAATATCACCCAGGCCCCCCCTTCTTTAGCGCAATTAAATCTCAACTCATCAGATCAAGTTGGCAGACACTGACACTCCCATTCTCACGTGGGAGCTTTGAGGCGCCCGACATTGAGCTCTATTTTTTATGTGCTCAGGCGCATCACGCCATACACTGGCTCCACCCTCCAACCTTTATGTCTCACCTAGCCATTGAACAAGGGTACATGACTCCACTGCCCTCGACTGCCTTCCTCGGAGCGAGCACTGCAGAGTGGAGTACCACACACTCGACGGTAGCGTGCAGAAATCTAGCATGGAAGAGGTTGACTAAAAAAGTAGGGAAGCCCCTACTATACTCTCCGCTGCTGCCTCTCCCGTACCTGTTCCTAGACCCGGTTACTCAGGAAACAGCCTGCAGGAAAATGCTCAGAGTGCGCAACCTGAACACGCTGGGAGAGCTATATCAAGATGGGTTATTCAAAGATAGACAAACACTCCTGGTGGGAGATAGCGTCACGCCATTAGAAACCTTCCTATACATTAGGCTGCGACACAAGATTAAAGCTAATACCCCTGCGTTCCCACATGAACCCACTAGATGTGACATATTACACACACTCCTGCAAATGAACGGGGCAGCACACATGGTTTCTACGCTATATCGTAAGGCTTCACTGGAGCGCCCATGCACACAGCAAGAGGCGAGGAAAGGATGGGAACTGGAACTAGAAGCCACACTTACAGATAAACAATGGGAGTATTGCTACAAGCAGACAGAGGCCATCACAACGAGTCGCCGCTTAAGGATCATCCACTTTAAATTCATACACCAGGCTTATTATACCCCTGCGCGCTTGCATAGTTTTAAGCTACGAGACAATGACCGATGCGACAGATGCAGGGGTGAGGGAGCGGTGTTTCTGCATCTGGCGTGGCAGTGCGGTGCTATACAGAAATATGGGGGGGGGGGGGAGTGCTGGATGCGATTTACCAGATGACTGGATATCACACTACAAGGTCAAATATAATCGTACTGTTGGGATATACGAAAGAATTGCCACTGACATAGGAAATTCATTGCGTTGAGAATGCTGCTAGCAAAAAGGCGGGTAGCATGTAGGTGGGGCCGGGACGCGCTCCCAAATTTAAGGAATGGCTTACTGATTTAATATACTGCAAGGATCAACTCACCACATATGCAGAGTTGTTGCCATCATCATCACGCCCCAGAGAGATATGGGATCCCCTATTGACATACCTGCGCGAACACACCGACTAAACATTCGCACACTGCACTGCTGACACCCTCTGCAATTAACAGAGTCAGGCACATTGTAACTGAGGACCGGCTCAACACTTAGTGAATACACATGAACAACCGCCCAGGAACTATGCAGTTTTCTGTAACTATACCGCTCACTACTTGATTGAGGAATAAATGTTACTGTAACACTGGCATATTGCCCTGTGATCTCAAAATTGTGCTATAGCATGTCGATAGCATTGTTAAGCCAGAGGAGGCATAATGCCCGATGTGTACCAACTACTATTTAATGTGAATACTTGTACATGTTATATGATGAATGCTCTTGAGTCCATGTACTGTACTGCTGTGTATACTTAATAAAATTCAATAAAAAATAAAAAAAAGAATCTCAATTACACTAATTTTCAGGTGGATGTGCATATCCGATCAGGCAAAATACTGTTACTGACAGAGCAGACGGACAGATGAAGGGTGACCTAAAACACTCTTTTTATGTACATACAAATAGACTTTATGCTTTTTTATTATTAATTGGACCTCGCAGACACCTAAGCAAGGGTTTGTTCAAATATTCTACACCCAGGATCAACAGAAGTAATCATCACTAAATCTTTGCTTACCATAGTAATCTGTGAGTTTCCATGAAACAATATGCCAAGCTACACCTGACTGAAGAACCCCAATCAGGAAGAAACCAGTCTTGGATTGATTGTGTTCCAGTTTAGAGAGGACCTGGTTTGTCAGTTCGGGCTGGACAGTTCTTACTGGAGCAGGGTCAAGACTGATCTGCATATGGCTAGGTCTGATCTGAGGTGGCATGGTGGACAAAAGAATGATGGGTTGGAATGCCACATGAGCGATAGCCAGTGGTTAAACTTATTGCAAGCATCCTCCCTTTTGTGTGTTTGACAATATGCTGACCTACAGGCATGAATACAGTGTAATAGCAATCCAAGCTTAAAGACTTATTGGTTATTATCATAATAAATAAGTCAGGCCTACTGCCTTTGTTGTAATTTTTCATAATAAACAATCGGACCTGTGGCATCTGAAATAACCTTTCCTAGCAAACCAAACAGGCCTATACCCTTTATCATTCGCTCATCAGCATAACCAACCTAGGCCCACTATATCAAGCATACACGTCTACAAAGTGATCATCATGTATAAAATTATGAAAAATAGAAATATGTACAAAATGAGAGTTGGCAAAACAATAAACAACCCTTCATAAGAGGGCCTAACAAGGATTCTCACGAAGCAAATCATGTACACCCATGGTTTTGTCAGTGAGATAAGCACCAGGGGCCGTATTACGGAAGTGCCCCGGGGGGCGCAACGGGCGTTTGCTCCCAATTTGCACGCCCTTGGGGCACTTTGGTACTACAGAGGGGCCGCAAATGCTTGTGCGTCCCCTTCTGTAATACTGATCATAGGGCGTTCCTTCATTTGCATGGGGGTGTGGGGAATCTCTTTGCCTCTGCGCCCGCGTCGTATTACAGACCCAGGCAAAGAAGCTGCCAGGAGCCCTTGATGGCAGCCCTCTGGAGGGGGGAAAACGGGGTCCATGGACCCCCCCAGACATTTCCTTGCAGGCGGGTGCAGTCACTCACTGCACCCGCCTGCAAGGGGATCTCCAATTCCCCTTAAAAGTGCAGGCACTGTGAAACACAGAGCAGCTTCAAAAGGAGCCGCTCTGCTTTTCACATGAATGCGCTGCCCCCAGTGCAGCGCAAGTTCGCGGCTGCCCTGGGGGCAGCTTATTCATCCTCATGTGGCGCATTTTCCTTTTAAAAGGTGCGCCCGGTGCAAACAAGAAAAATGGCGCGTATGTATGATACGGTCTGAGATCCCTTTGCTATTAATTATAGTAATCAATGAGAATTGTGTAAAGCAATATACTGGTCTACAGATTTTAACAGACTGTAATAACAATCCAGCCTTAAAAGCATACTGGCTTTAACACATTTACACAATAAATAAGTCCACTTTCACAATAAACAGATACCACCTATGACATCTGACATAACTCTTCCCAATGAACAAGTCCAGCATGTAGCCTTTTATATAGACTTATCGCCATAACCAACTTATATGCATGTAAGCTGCCAACCGTAAGGCACCTAGCCATAAAATTTAAATGAGCAAAATTACTGCTGGAAAACAATCCACATCCCCTCTAAAAAGGGCCGAAGCAGGATTATCACACTGCAAGTGTTTTTCAGTGGAGTAGCGACACTAAAACCTTTGCCAACTATGGTAATGTGTGAGATTCCATGGAACAAAATACCAGTCACAATAAACGGGTCAGGCCCAATACCTTTGTTGTAACTTTTTAAAATGAATATATCAGACCAGCAGCATCTGACATCTTCACAAAGAACCAATCAGGCCTAAAACCTTCATTATTTGCTTGTCTCTATAGCCAACTCAAGCCTAATGAATTTTTACATTAAGTTTTCCCACATGGCACCCTTGGTCTTAAAACTAATTTAAAACAAAATATACAAAATTACAGTTGGCAAAACAATATTTACCCCTTCTCAAGGTAATAAACATTTGGGCAGAGCCAAAGCCCCTTTGTCAGTAATGCTTATTAAGCTCTTTTTATGTTGATCACATAAGGTAGGGCAGTCGTTGCACTCTCAACCCAAACCTAAAAATGCACTGGCATCTTGCAGCTACACCATTTTCTAATTCCACATGATCAACAGCTACTCTGCTCAGCAAACATGTAAACTAATGGCAATCTCCCCCTAGAACATCAGCACCATTTTGAACCAAGGCTCACACTCAAGAATGTGAAAGCTTGAGACGACCTTTCCTAACGAGCAATCCAAAAGAAGTCCTGGCAAGAGAATCCACTATGCAAGTTCTACCCACCAGTAAATCAGAGACATGAAACCCGCCCTAAAAATGACAGCTTGGACAATGCAAAGTTGCAGAACCCAGCAAATGTCCGTCCAAAGAGAACGCAATTAAATCCCTAATCTGAGCTCCTTCTGAAAACGTCAACTTGTCATGGTCAGTGAGGCAAGGAGTCTCCTACACTAAGGCAACTAAATACCAATTTTGAAACCTCTCTCGATTGGCAGGCACCAAAGTCAAATTTAAACTGATGATATGGTTAGACCAGTGTGTTCAGTAGGGGAGATAATGGAGTACGTCCCTAACACTGTGATTGCTCCCCCAAATCTCCCACTCAATGGAAAGGTTAATACAACAAGACTCATACTCAGGATATGTAGATACGAAAATCTCTCAAATGTGGAAGGATTACAGCCATTAAATCTTTCTGTAGAGAAACATGTCAACAATGAAGTACCACCACTCATTAAAGAGATTCCATCCAGACAGTATGGTGACTAAGCCACTGATTCAGAGTCTCTATACTAGTGATAATAAACAAAAAGAGCTGTACTCTGAGAAAGAACACTGAAATTCTTTCTAAAACTATCAAAGCTGAATCTCAAACGTTTAGACCCCCCAGGAGTGAAAAACCAACTCAAACTCATTCTGGATGAGCTCTCTACTCCACCTACAGAGAAAACAGAACACATTTCTCCAAATAAATTCTATCCACAAAAGTACTCCAAACATAACCTTCCTATCACTTCTCAACAAGCTCTCAATATTGGAATTTCTCATGCTCGTTATTGCATAGCATAATCTCTGTAAGCAATCAAATTAAGCTCAGTATACCCAAAGATTGCCTTGATTCCACTCGACACATGCCCATCAGTACAGACCTCTCTACTACCACACACATTTCAACCACAGAGGAGAAATCATGAGCACGGTCTGTAACAAGAGACTCAGTAAAGGTAGCCGTGCACTGCACATTCTTACACATCGAAAGATATGAATTCAACGAACACAGGTTGGAACATCTACAGATGAGTGCTACAATTGCCAGGTACACCAGGAACATCAATCTTATAAACGTTTAAGAAATAAAAGGAGTCCAACATACCCATGTCATTTTGGGTTTGAACAGATAACTACAAGGATACCATACAGAATCTGTCAAACCTTATATAAATAATACGCCCATAAAGTCAACTCGCATCACTTTAAATGTATATGACACAACTGCAGAACAGCTGCAGTGCACAGGATCATATCTGGATTCTCAGTGAACTAGACCTACTAATGCTCCAGCCTTTCCTAACATTTAATTGACTGTATACTTCCACCAGGATAATCACTCCTTTGAATAAGAGGAGACAACAGAAGGAGACGTGGCAATTATTCACAGGGACTCACTAACAAGCAAGATTATCGAGAAGCACAACTTTCAGCACCTCAAAGACACAGTAAGTAAAATCTGCCCAAACAACATAAAACCCTTATATCATCTACAAAGGGACTGAACACAGTCCTGGCCAGGATAACAACTTCCTAGAAGAACTCATAAAATTTAAACTATCTGAGATTCTAATGGATACCACAACTTTTTTTATTGCCAATTTCAATATGCACTGGGGAGACCACTACAACACAGCAGCAAAACACCGGCAACATCGCTGCAGAAGCACAACATGATGCAATACTCAACATTTCCCATTCAAACCAGGGACACCAGCGTAGACCTCAACTAATGGTTAAGAAAACAGTAATCAAGTAATTATCTGATCATCAACAAATTCCATTCGAAATAATGAGCACCAAAATAGTGCTCAAAGAACAACCTAAGCGCACACTGATCAAAAGCAGGGCCCTGAAAAATATCAATTAATGTTCTCTGGGGGAAAGCACTACAATTAGAATAAACTCACTGATAACCGATCCCTCTATGAATTATGAAAATAAACTAAGTTTTAAAAACAATACAAACTGCAGCTTCTGCATTACATGTAATAGCCTCAATTGAAATGAAAAGGAAGAAAGTAAATCCTCAAAAGAACTGAATCAAGAAAGAACTTGGTGAAGGTACAGGAAAGCAACTGATAAAAAGGAAACCAAGTTCTATTATTTCTCCCTCTAAAAATATCAAGGAACTTATACAAAAAGAAATTCGTAATGGCCGAAGCTTATTTTCAGAACGAGCCGAATAAAGAAACAAGCCAAAGACTAGTGACCATGAGCAACAAAGTAGCCAGACTTCCTCAAAACACTCCTCAAAATACCTCAAACAAGAAATGTGAACTAGTACTTTTATGACAAACAAACAAAAAAGCAAATAGTAAGGGATTAAGTCTAGTCCAAATAGTGTGACACACTGTTTTTGTCTTCATATTTGAGAGCTCTGTAAAAAAAGACCCTATCCCCTCCTGCTCAACCCTCATCCATACTTTGAAGAATCTGTTGTTGTGGCTAGCTTTGGTCAGTGAAAACAACCTTACTGAAGGAGGTTTAATTTCTTGCTTCATCAAAGCAGGTCTCAGATTATCAATGCAGGCATGGAAATTTTGCAGTTGGCAGTGTCTTGATTCCAGGAATCTAAAAGCTGCATCTGAATTATTTCCCTGCTATGTCACCTGTCCATTAGTGCCTCTATGTCACATAATCCATGAGCTCTGGCAATTCATAGAAGCAGTAGGCTGAGGTTTGCTGCCTCTTTTGGAAATGTCAGAGGGTCTAATTTAGGATGAGATGTTTCTCTGAAAGAGAAAGTACTTACTCAGACAAGTGGCCAGTAATGCACCAATGAACTGAGGTCTCAGTGAGGGACTGCTGCGGATTACTGCACACTGGCAGAAAAGCCCACACTGACAAGTGTGACTAAGATGAACAATCACTTTTCAATGAGGTGTAAGCTCGGTCAATCGATGGTCACAAGAAATGCTGCCACTGCCAACATGACTGGTGTATACTCTTGTAGCGGAGGTCAGGCCACAAATGGTGAACCCTATACAGATTGAAGACCATTCCACTGTAGTAGTCTGTGCTTGTTGTGGAATGTCCCTTGGTTCGGAACCTCACTGTGTGAGAGTTCTGCACTGGGTGTTCCAGCAGAGTCAGTTGGTGTCTGTTGTCGCCTCCACTGCTCTGCCTTGATGGTCCAGCTGTTTATGAATAAATACATCTTCAACTTACCTGGCTTTCCCTGCTTCTTCACGACATCTTTGTTGGCGACGAGTGCTGGGCCATCAACACGGACCCGTGTGCGCGTCTCGGATCAAGTATCCTTATCTTCAGCTGACGCGATGAAGCGCAACGTATCCTGCCATGAACTCGACGATTCCTGCTGCGATTTCTATCTCCGACATTATCGGCATCAAAAAGGAACGTGTTCCAGCAATACAGTATAGTACAGATTTGGGGGCAGAGCAGCAAGAAAAACAAAGGTCAGTTCAAATCTGGAACACAAGAGGAGGTTTGCGTTTCAGCAACGATTACACGGAAGCGTCACTAACGTCAATATGCGCAATTAACGTCACTACGTTTCTGCGTTTCAGCACTGGAACGCAAGTTTACTTTCCGGGTGGTTAGGTCACAGTGCTCCCTTTGTTTCTCAGAAGGGAAGCTGAAGAACAGAGCTACGGAGCTTGCTTGCAGCAATATTGACAAAACTTACGTCATAATGCATTGAGCAGCGCTGGAGCGAGAGTATTCTCCTTATCCACAGGTACTGTACAGCGTTTTTTTTAGCATGGGGGCTGCAGTACGACACTTGAACAGTGACAGTATCTTACAGAGTGTTTACAGCGACGTTTCACAGCTGTGATTATCCAGCCACATTATCAGGGTGTATCTGGGAATACCTGCAAGTGGTTTTACAAAAGATTTGTGGGCACTGTGAATACTTTGGAGTATATTTCTACTTCCATCTTTTATATTTCCTTCATTCGTTTTTTTTGGGGTGAGAGCCAGTTGTCTCAGGGTTAGGATTGCACGTTTGTCTTCTAAGCTTCTACAATTTGATTTCTGTACTGAGTACATTCCTGGAAGCAAGAATGGGTGTGCAGATTTTCTCTCGCGTTCTTCTGACATTGTGGAAGATGAACAAATCATGGGTGAGGAGGACAAGGAGGAGTTCATTTTTGCTGCAGTCGACCTTCCAGAGTTGTGTGCAGTTTCTGAATGCGAGTGGCCCTCAGCGCTGATGTTTCTTTGGCTTTAGTAATGAAGTATGTAGAGAGAGGATGGCCTAAAGAGAGGAATCTGAATTTTGAGTACAAAACATATCTTCAAGTTGCGGATGAATTATCCATTGAAGATGGTCTGCTGATGAGGTGATAAGCTTGTCCCTCCTCTTTGTTTGAGAGTTGCTCTAATCAGACATGCTCATGAAGGGCATTTAGGAGCTACTATGACTAAAAAAAGAGTGTCTTTCATTTTGGTGGCCCTCCATGGACAGTGAAGTGGATGAAATTGTCAGGTCATGTGTCATCTGTTCTAGTTGTGATAAGACTGCCAAATTGCGCACGCCCCCTCTTTCTCCAATTGAATTTCCGTCCGCACCCTGGGTGAAGTTAGGGCTGGATATTTTAGGTCCTTTCCATGCACTTGATCCATCATCTAAGTTTGCTTTAGTCTTGATGGATTATTACTCCAAGTGGCCGGAGGTCAAGTTTGTGAGGGAGGTGAGCTCTAGGACTGTAGTTGAATTTCTAAATGACGTATTTATGAAGGAAGGTTTCCCAGAGTTTCTAGTGACGGATAACGGTGCTCAGTTTGTTGCTAGTGAGGTTGAGGATTTTCTTCACACTTGTGGAATCAAGCACCTCAAAAGTTCACTGTACCACCCCCAGACCAATGGTCTAGTTGAGCGCATGAAGAGGGTGTTGGGGGAGTGTATACAGTGGGCTCTTGCCAACAGATGTGTCGTTGCCAATTCTGTGAAAAGCATGCTTTGGTTTCATCGTACCACCCCACACTCAACCACTGGTGTTTCACCTTTTGAGTTGTTACGTGGTCGGAAAGCCGCTACCACATTTTGTCCTAGTTGGATGAGTAAGTGGGTCAAAGGTAGGCAATGGTCGGATGACTGTGTGAGGAATCATGTAGTTATTTCTCAATATAAGCAGAAGAGGTACTTTGATTCCAAAAAGAATGTGAAAAGTGTGGAGATTAGCATTGGTGATTGTGTCCGTGTGAAGAAACCCGTTCATGTGAGGAAGGGCTTTTCCAAATTTGGTCCTTTGGTAAGAGTTGTGGAAGTGAAGGGTGATTCTGTGAAACTTGTGAATGGTCAGTGGTGGAACAAGTGTTTTCTGGTGAAAAACTGTGCTTTTGGTGAAGGTTCTGGTTGTGAAGGAGTTGAGAGAAATTTAGAGTGCACAGGGCAGTCTTCCTTGAGACGCAGTCTTCGAGTTGGGAAACTTCCTTCTCGCTACAGAATCTAATATTGCTACAGAATCTAATCTTTTGCCTTTCGAGGTTCTTTTCTTTTAAGCGTGTATTTTGTTTTGCTTGTACTTTGTAGTTTTGTTGTTTAACCCTCTTTCTCTTTTACAGGTATTTATTCCTTGTTTGGTTGCTTCTTTTCTTCCTTCGTTTAAGTTTCCTTTTTGTTATTTTGTTTTAAGGGAAGACCCATGTAGTAGTCTGTGCTTGTTGTGGAATGTCCCTTGGTTCGGAACCTCACTGTGTGAGGGTTCTGCACTGGGTGTTCCAGCAGAGTCAGTTGGTGTCTGTTGTTGCCGCCGCTGCTCTGCCTTGATGGTCCAGCTGTTTATGAATAAATACTTCTTCAACTTACCTGGCTTTCCCTGCTTCTTCACAACATCCACCTCAAACCAAACGTACTTGTAATGGGATGGAATATTATAATATGGAAATATGTTAGGTTCCATTATTTGCATTTGTAAAGCACAGAATCTGCCACTGGTGTGCGCGCCGGGTGACTCCAAATGAAATGTTCCAAAGGCGTTTAGGAATGTAGGTGTAAAAGACCCAGAATAGTTCAGTCAACCCATCATCTTCTGCCCATAAAAGCAGAATATGAAACCCATCTCAAGCCCACAGGACTCAGGGATGTTAAGAAATCTGAAATTAGTGGCGAGTAAAAGCACGGACACTTTGGCTCCCATTATGGTTGTGTGAAAACTGAGCTACTCATGGTTTACCATTAAAATCAACTTTGATTGTTTGGCTCTGCCCTGTCAGAGTTATAGAAAGGAGTGTGTGCTTTGGTATGAACTAGGTGTAACCATTGTAGACTTTCCTGAATAGTGTTGAAAACACATAATCCAGTAGCACTAATTTCGTCAAAAGAAACTTGAAGACTACGTTTCAGAAGGTCTGATAGGGATTACAATTATTACCCGTTATGACACATTGATTTACGTGTTAAACCAGAATCTTCCTGTCGAAAGGGAGATAACAATTACTTGATCTTCAGCTTCCCGACTCAAAAATATAGCTATAATTCAGGTGTGAAGTCTGGTAGCTACTTAATGCCATCATTCAGCAGTTTTCCCTTCCAGATAATAAGTTGTGCTCATTACCAGATACACAAGACTGTTTTAATCTAAGTAACTTAATCTCCATCAATCTCTGGTAGCTTCTTCTTAGAACTCACCGCCACTGCCCCTCCATATTCAAATAGCACAAGGCACCATAATGACTGATAGGCTTGACTAATTTAAAGACGGAGTGGATCAATATTAGATTTCCTAATTACGTTATCACATAACTTGTCCCTTTAGCTGGCAGATTAGTGAAAGAAAGCACCACAGCTTGCTTAAGGAATTGTTTAATCAGGCAGGGCTCTAAATTTTCTTCCAAGCCTCACCAGCAAGCTTGACAATACTTTTTTTTTTTTTAAATCTTTTTATTTTGTATTTCAAAAATAACAAACACCATTTCTGCGTTACAATGCATCGTTTGTGTTAGAACAGCCAAATGCAACAGTAAGACCAATCAGTACCATATTGCCCCAAGGGAGAGGACAGTTCAGAGACCAAAACCCAGCAGTCCATTCGGCAGATGAGACTCCTGCCTGTGGAGGGGTCAACACGCCACTGTTCACGTGACTGCGCCGGTTTGTCTTTGCAGGTACATTCGTAGTGGCTCCCAAATGTCTCTGGGTTTAGAGGAAATCGGTAGCTCCTCCGCATATAGTTCCAATGTTTCCTTACAATAAACCATATCTTTGATCCAGGTCGCAACCCTGGGCATCCGTCTGCAGTCCCATGTGACAGCCACCACTCGCTTGGCCAGAAGTAGAGCAATACGCACAAACTTCCCCAATACTCCCTTTGCATGAGGGACGTAGCTCAAAAGGCAGACTGAAGGTGTACACTGAACATCCAGTCCTGACATTTCCTTTATATGCTGCACCACCTGCTCCCAGTAGCGACCCACCCCCCGCACTCCCAAGCAAGATGCATAAAACCAGCCCCCACCCGCCCACACCGCCCACATCCGCTATTGTCCCGCAAACCAGCTTTACATAAACGAAGGGGCGTGTGATACGTCTGATGTAAGTATTTAAAGTGGATAATGCGTAGATTCCCGTTAGGAGAGAGCCTACGGGTAAGGTCACACACATGCTCCCAGTCTTTCAGCGTCAAAGGCATGGGCAGTATCGCATTCCACCTTGCTAAACTTTTGTCTGGTCTACCCACTTTCTCATTCCTGATTGCTCTGTACAGCCTAGTAATTAATTTCTTGCGCGTGGGGGTGGTCAGTAACATTTGTAGAGACTGAAGTGGCTGCGGTTCTATTGGATACGTGGGGTAATGCGATCTGATAGCATGCCTCAGGCGGTGTATAGCAAACTGAAAGAGTGGCGTGGGATTGGTAATATACTGCATATCCTCCATGGATAGGAAGGTGCCGCCCGGGAACAGGTCCTGCATGGTGGTGAGTCCCGCCCCTCTGAGCAAGCGCATGGGGCCAATCTCCTGTGTCACGGTAAGCGCCGCATGATATTCTATTGCCATCGCTGGGGCATAGAGTGGAAGCCTGCCCGCAAGTTGCCCAATAGAACGCCAGGCTGCTATTGTAGTGTCAATCGTATTTATTTCCGTTTTCTGATTTTCGCGTCGTGTGTGGGTGAGGAGACTGCGGAGAGGCACCGGTGATGCGTCCCCGTCTTCAACCGCCACATGGGGTATAAAGTCATGCGTGTTTACCCAGTAATATGCATATTGCGCCTGCGCACTTAAGTAGTACACATAGAGGTCTGGCACACTAAAACCCCCTTTAGTGTAGTCTAGAGTGAGAGTGTCCCAGGCCACACGAGCCTGTTTGCCTCCCCATATCAATCGGAGAATAGAGGTCCGCAATGTGCTGAAGAACCCCTGCGTCAACCTAATTGGAATGTTAGAGAAAAGGTACAGGAAGCGGGGCAACACCACCATTTTAAGAATAGCAATACGATCCGCGAGGGACAACGGCAGTGTCGTCCAGGTATCAATATGTCGATCCAGCTTGGCGCAGACCCGCCCATAATTCTCCCTTACCACCGTCTCAGGGTCCCGGTGGACCCAGATTCCCAGGTACTTGACCGGGTCTACAGTCCACAATATAGGGTATTCCAGTGGGGGTGCGGAGGTAACTGCCGTCAGGGGGATGATAAGCGATTTGTCCCAGTTGATGGTAAGGCCCGAGATCAGCCCGAATCTGGTATATTCCCGCAACACCTGTGCTAGATAACGCTCTGGCTCCCTCAGAAATAGAACCATATCATCGGCGTAGAGTGAAATGCCGACCGGTCTATGATTAAAATTTAGGGCGGTCTCTCTGTGCCTCTGCCGTATTGCACACGCCAATGGCTCAATAGCAATGGCAAAGAGTAGTGGCGACAGGGGGCACCCCTGACGCGTGCCCCTCTCAACAGCAAATGCCTCTGATGTCAGTCCCCCAACTCGGACTCTGGCCGACGGAGCCGCATACAGAATCCTAATCCAGCCCAAAAACAACGGCGGGAAGCCCATGCGCTGCAAAATACGGAACATATAGTCCCATTCAATGGAGTCGAACGCTTTAGCAGCGTCGAGCATAACAGCAGCAGCGCGCAGGTTGGGATCTAGTACATGCAGCATAGCAAAAATGGTACGTACGTTGTGGGAAGTGGAGCGCTCCGGTATAAACCCCGACTGGTCCGGTAAGACCAGTCGTTGCATTAATGGCTGGAGTCGAGTGGCCAGGATCTTGGCCAGGATTTTTGCGTCCGTATTGATCAACGATAGAGGCCGATAAGATTCACAGGCGTCCGGGGGCTTATCTTTTTAAGAAGAGTTATGATAAGAGCCTGCCGAAGAGATGGAGGCAGCACACCAGTATCATGTGCCTCGTCGTACATCGCTAGTAAGACAGGGGCCAGGAGGTCCGCATAAGCCTTATAGAATTCCACGGTCAGGCCATCCGGGCCTGGAGCCTTGGCATTCGGCAGGGCACATATCGCGGCCTTGATGTCCGCCACATCCAACGGTTGGTTCAAATACTCTCTGTGACCGTCAGCTAGCCAAGCGCACGCTATGCCATCCAGGTAGTCCTCAGTTGCGGAGTCTGGTCCCGTCCCGCGTGATTCGTACATGCCAACATAATATTCCCTAAACTGCTCTAAAATGTTCAATGGGGTGTAGTGTTCCTGGCCTTGAGAATCAACTATCTTGTCAACCTGGTAGTGGTCTTCGACCTCTTTAATTTTCCTAGCCAGTGTGCGGCCCGGTCTTCCGCCCTCGCCATAGCGCCTGGCCATGTGTCTGCGGTTGATGTATCTTAGTTCTGTGTCCGCAGCCGCGTCATAATCGTGAATCAGAGTTTGGATGTGCGATAGCTTGTCTAGGGAGGGGCTAGCTGTATAGGCGCTCTCAAGTTGTTTTAGGGAGGTCTCTATCTTGTGGAGTTGTGCACGTAAGTCCTTCAATATTCCGGCGGTTGTGCTCATACAGACTCCCCGAATCGTTACCTTGAACGCTTCCCATAATGAGGAGACGGTCTCCACGGTGCCTGTATTTTCAAGAAAGTAATTCTCTATGGCCTTACGAACAGTACCGTTATATAGTGGTTCAAGGAGTGCCTCCGATCGGAAGCGCCATGTGAACGGGCGGCGGGTGGGAGTAGGGACACAGAGGGCAAGCTGTACAGGATTATGATCAGAAAGCGTTCGCGGGTGATGAGTGACCTCTGTCACCCATTCCGCTGTACTCTTGTCAAGCAACCAATAGTCTAACCTCGACCAACTGTTGTGCGCAGGCGTAGCATGTGTGCCCTCCCTAGTGGAGGCGTTGCGCAGCCGCCACACATCCACCAATCCAAATTCCAGCATGGCCTGGTTAACGCTCCGAGCTACTCTGGGGGTGCGGTTGCTCTGGGGGTTGGACTTATCAAGTGTGGGATCTAAATATGTGTTGAGGTCCCCTCCCCACACTATAGCTGTCTCGGGCCATTGTCTAAGCTCGCTATACATGCGATAGAATACCTCCGGCTCATCTGCTATGGGGCCGTACATAGCTATGATAGTGAGTAGTGTATCTCCCAGCTTGCCTTGAACCATCGCGCATCTACCTTCTCTATCTGTGTGGGTACGATGAGGCACAAACGGGACCCCTTTTTTAATCAGTATAATGACTCCCCTGGCATAGGATGAATAGGAGGAGGCCAGCCTGAAGCCCGCCCAACTGCGCGCGAAGTTCACCTCTGATGCCTTGGTCAAGTGTGTCTCCTGTAGGAGTACGACCTGGGCGCCATGTCGATTTAAGTATGCAAGCACTTGTCGGGATTTCTTCGGGGAGTTGAGCCCTCTAATGTTCCATGTTATCAGTGTATATTTCTCACCCATGGAGCCACGTGGCATCATAACATGAAGGTACCGTAATTATCTGAGTGTCATAATGTATTAATTGAGCAGTACAGTAGATAACCTTGGTATTGATCCATTCAAGAATAACATCCTTCAATATGGCTGTATAGTTACATTGGCTACATGCAAACGCACGGTGTCCCCCCACCCACCCGCCTCCCACTCCAACCTCCCAATTAGGTCGAGAAAAGAGCCCCTCCCCATCCCAAAAATTACCCCAACTATATCAAAATTTACAACCAAATAGGGGATCACCCTCTGGGGGAGGAACGGCAGCGAACACCCACCGGTAGGCAGGGTGGCCAGACTGCGTATGCAGTGTAGTTGACTCTCACCGAGACCCCAAAAAGAGTACTTAGACAACAGGTCAGCCCTTTCATGCATGTTAGGGACACACCCACTATTAGGGAGACCCTACAGAGGGAGGCAGCGAATCTGGTTCAATATCATCGTTCACAATCCGAAAGAACAGTCATGGGGAGTAAATTGGTAAGACGCCCGTCCAGGTGGGTCTGCACTTCCCCTGTTGGGCTTTAGTGTAGCTTGATCATCAATCCGCATCGCTGTGAGACGGCGACGAAGCAGCGTTCTGAGAGACAGACTTGTGAGGTTTGCGAGGGCAGATATGTTTCGCAAATTTCAAGGCCGCTTTAGACTCTGTAAAAAAGTGTGCCTTATCTTCATGGGTGATTTTCAGTTTGGCCGGGTAAAGCATAGCATAAGGAACAGAGGCGGACTGCAGGATTCGCTTCACCGGCTGAAACTCCCTGCGAGCTGCCTGCACAGTCGGTGTGAAGTCCGGATAGAAGGACAGGGTGTTGCCTTGATGTACGACCGGGCTTTTAACTCGTGCTTCACGGAGTATGGCATCTCTATCCGCATAATTCAGCAGGCGTGCTATTATTGGCCTCGGCGGAGTCCCGGGAGCCGGCCGAGGACCAAGGGATCTATGTGCCCTCTCCACAATCATAACCGGAGACAACACTGGACCAAACAGCTCGCGGAGTAGGTTATCAATGTAAGTCTCCATCTTAGAGATGGCTGTCGATTCCGGAAGGCCAAGAATACGAACATTGTTTCGGCGCGAGCGCGCTTCTAAATCTTCATTTTTCAGCTTGATGACCTCCAGTACTCGCTCCATGTTCAGGACCTGCGTTCTCGTCTCAGCAGTGGCATCATGTGTGTCGGACAGCCTGTTTTCCAGGACATCTAGTCTGGTCTCGTGCACATCTACTTTTTGTTTAACGGCATCAAGGCTGGTTGCAAGAGCATCGATTTTACTGTCTATTGTTTTCATACCGGTGCGCACCTCGAGCAGTATTGTTCTCAGGTCTTCCTCTGGATCATCAACATTGTCCGGTGTGCCTGTGCCGAGCGGGGTTTCCGCTGTGCGGGTGCGCCTCGCACTCTCAAAGGGGAGTTTGGGCTGCTTGGGGTCCGTTTTGCCCATAGTCGCCAATCGCCGGTCGCGCCGTATGCAGCTGGCAGTATGGCAGTCCACAGCCAACGAGGGCCGGTACAGTGGCGCCCCCACGTTTGTTCAAGGTAGTCCCCGGTGAGCCGTTTTTATTTTTTTATTTTTATTTTTCCGGCCGGATCCGGTCAATTCCCAGCAGATCAATCAGAGAAGGCCGACACAGATGCCAAGGCCGGTGGCAGCCGCAGCCCACCTATACCGAGATGGTCAGGCTACAGTGGAGTGACAGCGTGGTGCCGCCCGCGATCGCCGCCGCCGCCCCCACCAGGAGCACAACACAGGAGGGCCCACCGCCCAGCCACCACGCGGAGGTAGAGCAGGACCGGACGGCCCGTGCACCGTACTAAAGACAAACCCCCGCAAGCCTAGCGAGGGGGTGTCTGACGGCGCCCGCAGCCCTCCGCGTACCGCCCTAGATCCACAACAGCGATCAGGGGGGAGCACTGCAGGAGACAGACTAGGCCCCAAAGACCCGCACAAGCCTTAGCACACACGGCGCTGACCGCAGGACCCCCAACGCAATAGCCGCGGTGCAGGTCCCGGCCGCCCCGCAATGCCCAGCACAGCGCCGGCCGAGCAGAGCCCAGTCGCTCCTACCTTATGCGTGCAGGACCTCCCAGGCGGGAGCTCCACGGCTCGATCGGGTCACCACAGTCTCTTTCCTCCGCCCCGTGGCCAGCGCAGGTCCGCCTCTCTCCGGCAATGGCAGTCTCCGCCTCTGTTGCGCTTCACGTGTAGGGCAGCAGCCGTCCCCGGGTCACCTCAGGATGTCTCCGCTGTCACACAGGGCACCCCGCTCACAGCCGGTCTCGCCGCTCGCCGGACACCCTCCACAGCCACGTCCGGGGTCTAGATGATGGCGGCCATGTTCTCGGCAGGTCCGCCGGCCCGCGCCGCTTGGCAGTTCAGGGGCTCCAGGTCGCGACCCGGCTCGCAGATTGCAGCCGCTGGTGCAGAAAAGGTCCAATAATCAGGGCATACGTTGGTCTCGGTCTCAAGCCGAGTTGAGCATATGGTATTTGCCGGATATTGCAGCCTGGCCTGCGGAGCTCCCTCAACAGGCAGCCATTTCGCAACGCGCCGTAGCCACGCCCCAGCTTGACAATACTTTGTCGTATTAGAATATCTGAACAACCACTCTGATGTCAATGCACAACTTAATCAGAAGGACTAAATGACTGCACTTCTATATCCTAAAGGTGATATGCATTCCTCCTGCACAGAAAGAATAGTTCTGACTGGCAAAGATTTGTCAGTTTCAAAGTCTCTATCACTGCCAGCATCTTTCCCATTAACAAAGTCAGTGGGTATTGGAGATGGCATGGGAACCTCCGGTAAGAGGCTGTGTAAGGGAGAGACAACAATGTCCTCCATGGATTGGAACAGCACTCTTAAGAGCTGGATTTAATAACAGCAGTGGAGTCAAAGGCCTTGGAATTAGAGTAACGGGCAGAGGAACTGGCAGCAAAATAGCTAAGCCTGAAAGAGAAACATTTTGAAGACCTAGAGGTTTACTGTAGCTGTGCCCTAAACAATTCTCTCCAAAATGCAGCACATCTCGTTTTTGCAGAGCACCCCTCATAAAATTGATGAGACCTAATGTTATATGGCCATTAGGGTCATTGTCGACATTGCTAAGTTGGCTAGAGCACGGCTGCCATGATGCTGCTTTTGCGCACGTTACTGCATGACTTTGTTGTGCAAGACTCTGTTTGTGCCTTTCAAATGAGAACTGTCTGCTTTCTGCGTTCTCTGCCTGCTCTTGGGTTTAGTCTGAACACGATGTGCAAGGTCGATAAACAATGCTCCTTGTTATTCTGTTCTGGTCAGTTCCTACCATCTAGACAAAACATGCTAACAGCTGCGCTGCTGAAAGCTCGTGCTTTGATATTATGGGGATGCATGTTGTTCTAAGACACACTTGGAGAGGGTCCTTTCCAGGGAGAAGAGCTATGCGGTTCCTATGATGTAAAGCTTCCATCTAGGAACTAAGGTAGGTGGTCTGCTGACAAAGCCCAGAGATCTTCTATTATATAATAAACATCATTTTGCCAAGGGGAGGGTGGTTAGGCCTTATAGTCCTTTTTCCACTGTCTATATATCATGACTTTCCCCTTCATATTCTA
The DNA here is from genome assembly GCA_963921515.1 of Calotriton arnoldi. NCBI lineage: Eukaryota > Metazoa > Chordata > Amphibia > Caudata > Salamandridae > Calotriton > Calotriton arnoldi. The sequence goes on along the minus strand of CAWUFW010007388.1, from coordinate 722,007 downwards.
TGGAATTGTAACAATGCTAATTGTTCTAGGTTTATGTATTTCGCTGCTGGTAGTGGCTCATACTGCATTATAGAGCACAATAGTTAAAATAAACATTTTGAACTATAACAGTGACTTTGACCATTCTTATGTGGACAAGTACGAGTGAGCGAGCGAAAGGGTATGTCTTGCTACAGCGATTCCTGAGAGAGTCGGGAGTGTTGTGTTCTGGGTTGTCTAATCATTTCTAGCTTCGTGATTTTGGAGAAGAACGAATGAGACACTATGGCTAGTCGGTTTTGGGATTTTGGGTACTAAGGTGGTAGGTTGGTACACCCCTATACACCGAGGTCCTGTTTTCCTGCGCATAGTTCTGTGTAGGTGCAGAATCCCTGCAACACTAACCTAGCAACTTCCATTTCCCCACACTGATTCTCGCAATACTAGGACAGGCAGATAACAGCGACGGGCCCATGCAGGCCTAAATCCTAGTAGATCGATTGGGGGGGGTGTATGTAATGTGTCATTAACAGAACACCTATTCCTGGTCTAATTGATACTGATGCCAGAGTCCAGCTTTGAAAATTCATGTTTTCTCCTCTGATCCGTTCTCTAGCAAAACAATTGATGCAGATATCATTTCTAATTGAAGAGGCCCAATATCTAATTGCATGCTTTCTGGCTTAGCCCACTCTTCGTCTGTGAATTATCTAGGTCGCGATATCTGTGCAAATTGGACTGTTTGTGCTCCTGATGGTGTTTATTCACTTATACCCGTAGGAAATACAAATGATGTTCTAGCCTTGCTTAAAAACATCTGCAGTTACCAAAGCAACATACCTTCAGAACAGTTGTCAACTATTTTAAAGCAGATCCCCGCTTCCCTATGAGCTAGGCATGTTAGAGAAGTAGGATGTATTCTCACTGCTCACACAGTTGAGATTTGCTTAAACCCAATAAAGAAACCGCTATGTATACACCAGTATATTCTTAGACCTGAAACTGTAGACGGAATCCACCGTCACCTGTGCATTATTAGACTCGCGTATTCTACTCCCACTTCGAATATTTGCAAAACACCTGTTCTAACCGTTAAGAAACCTGAAAAAGATACAAATCGTTTTGTGCAAGATTTAGGAGCTGTGCACTCCTATTTTTCTGAATGCACCATTTAGTTTAACATGTTGTCTATCACTACCCATTTAAATGTGGTTGATTTGTGCTCTGCTTTCTTTTTAATCCCACAACATCTTGATAGTCAATTTATAGTTGCGTTTACATTCAATCCAAGGCAGCGACTGTGGACTCCGCTATCAACGAGCTATGCAGAAGTGCCCTCTATTTTCCAACAACCTTAGTTCCTGCACTTTCCCTGGTGGTTCCGTTCTCAAAGAATGCAGATGATTTGGTAGCCGCTTCTTATTGCTTGGACTGATGCAAATAGGACTCACTGTATCTGCTCACCAAAATAGCCAAGAAGGAGCAAGAGTCCATCAAAGAGAAACTGTCATTTTACTTTCCCTATGTAGGTTATTTAAGTCATATCTCAATTGGAAAAAGACATCTTATGTAAACCACATACAGGTGTTCCATTACTGTGTGCCGAATGCTCATCCTTCAAGGTATAGTTTCTTTGGTTATGCGGATATTGTAATACCTCTATATTTACACGATTTTACAAAGTAAGACACCCCCTAAACTGTTGTAAACAACTGATTTGATGCCTCAACATCTTCTGTTCTCAAGTTAAGTAAACTCTATTGAATAGCCAGATGGCAAGCAGGAGGCTAGGCGCATGTCAAGGTTCACCAGATCAAGTCATTGTTTCAGCATAGGTGGCATGGTGCCTTAAAGGTGCTGCTCATACCAACACAGCTATCAATTGGGGGTTTGGAGAAAGGTTAGTGCAATGAGCAGCGTTTCTGTCCCTGCTGCAAAACTGGGAGGAAGCCTAAATGGTGCAGCCCTTCCTCCTGCCCGCAACCACGGTAGCAGGTAGAGGCTCAGCCCACTGTATTCCTTTGTGGGTTTGGCCTGTACTCTTCACAGCAGATTTGACTGGCTGTTTCATCATTTGGCTGTACTCTGAAGAAGTGAGGACGGGTGGTGACCCAGAAGAGTACAATTAGACATTGTTTGTCAACATCACCAGAGGTAGAAGATTGGGCTATCCTGGTAATCTGTTACTGGAGGTTTTTAATCTATATGCACCGGCCTTTAATTTGTCTGAATATTGGCTTTGTTACCCTGTATCCACAGAATCAAAGGGAAGAGTGCCCAATGACTTGCATCTTGCAAAAGGATCTTGGCCCGAACCATTCTAGAAAATCGAGAATTGCACATCCATGAGGAAAACAAACAGCCCTGCTATTCATTTAATAGCTGCTGTGTAAAGGAGGAAATGGTAGTAATATGGGTACAGCACAGCAGCCACACAATAATCCAGCAAGAGGACCAGATTCCTTTCCTGAATTACTCCCAGGAGAATTTACCTACAACTATCTTTCAATTAGGAGCTCTACTCACCTGAAAAGGCATAATCTGCCCAAACTGGGACTTGATACATTTGTGGAAATAAAGCAATATGGGGTTCCCTTAAGATCTATCTGGCTCCTAATATTCTAGCAATGTGATACCTGCCATCAGACACTCTGTGTCCGCCCCCAATAGCTTCCAATGAAAAAGAAAAGACATATAACAAACAGCCAGTTTTCTGAAATAACATTTTCACATTATTAGATGTGTCTCTCAAAAAAGAAATTTGATAGGGTAGCTAAGGTCCTGGAGCAGGTGGAAAATACCACTGCAGATAGAAAGTATTAACATTGAGCTGACGGCTCGGAACTATCACATTGTGGAATAGAATGGCATTGTGACATTGGTGAATCTTTAAATACATATGTGCAAAATATAAAAGAAAAAAAAAGAAAATTAAAATGGTATAGAACACACATAGCAGACGTGCTGCCTGATCTCTTTTTAATCTCCTCCCTTTAAAAAGGAAAAAGAATGGAAATTGCTACCATAGGCTTTTGGACTTACAAAGCTAAATTGACACTGACACTTTACAAACCCAAGGATTTCCGCAACCCAGCATGCATTGTGGTAACTAGCCACGAAGGTCATTTCGAGAGTTTTAAAAGACAGGTGATCTAACATTCCCAATCCTGCTTCTGTCAGTGTGGCACCTGTGGGCAGTAGTAAGGGCTATAGTTCAACTTAGCAATGATACCGATGATAGAGAAGACTGGTTACTAGTGAGAAACATTTCCTTCTCTATCAGGAGATCATCACGAATATTCACACACACGGGAGAAAAGAGTGGGAGAGCTGTATGCCATGGTTTTGCCTCCTTTAATTATGCCAATCTGACAAATGACAAATCTGGGAAGAGTTATTTTTTCATTGTGTTGGCTGCCCATTACTCCTAACACAATAAGACCTGAAACAGCTGGTTTGGGGAAACGAGCAAGAAAAGCAGAATGCCATCAGAGCTTAGAATCCAATAAAATGAATACATACAACCTAACACTGTGGTGGTTTTTAAAGCTTCTTTCTCTAATACACGAGGATAGGTGTGATGTTTTCTACAAAATGTCTTCTAGTCAGTGAGGCAGTGCAGGTGTCTGCAGGTGGTGAGCCAACTGGAGCGAAGAAGCAGGGCTTACTGCCATGAGAACCCTAACATCTATCAGATTTCAAACTAGAGGCTTAGACGGACAAGCCCACACCAGTACAAAGGGTAAAAGAAAGACCACTGTTCTTTTAAAAAGTCAAAATCTGGTAAGTCACTTAAATTATTTTCTACCCAATGACGGGAAGTTCCACCTTAACTGAACAAGCTGGTTATTACTGCTCAGTACGTTGCATGACTGGGAGTTCCACCCTCCCTGAACAGGCTGGTTACTGCTGCTTTGTAGGGTCAATCACTAAAGTTCCGCTCTCACTGGACAGGCTGGTTATTGCTGCTCTGTAGGCTCCATCACTGGAAGCTCTGCACTGACTGAACAGGCTGGGTATTGCTGCTCTGTAGGCTCCATCACTGAAATTCCACCTTCATTGAACAGGATGGTTACTGCTGCTCTGTAGGGGCCATTACTGGAAGCTCCGCCCTCACTGGACAGGCTGGTTATTGCTGCTCTGTAGGGTCCATCACTAAAGTTCCGCGCTTGCTGAACAGGCTGGTTACTGCTGCTCTGTAGGGTCTGTAGGAAGCTGGCTCTGTATATACTATACCAAAGTGAGGTATAGCAGAGTCCAGTGGAACCCAAAGGTAGGCAGAGGTAAAGTAGATAGCACCTCACTCTCTATTTGTGGTAGTGTGGTCGAGCAGTAAGGCAGTATCAGAGGACAGTGTTAAGCATTTGTTGTACCCACTCAGTCAGCAAATGAATTCACACACTCAAAGACTGAACTTCAGACCAATTGTTTTTGTATAAAAATATTCTTTTAGTTATTTTATTTCCTAGAACCAAGCAAGCCTGGCACAGGTAAGCAATAAATACTTTACAGTAGTAGTGCAGTTTGTAAACAGTTTGAATTGTAATTGTATATGCACTTTGTTTTGACTTACAGTATGGTTGCAGAGAAATGCAATACTTTGTAAATACAGTACATAGACTTGAATGGGCTTTTCAGTAAAATACCAGGTAAGTTACTTTTTAGATTACTTTTCTTACTCAGAGTAGTATACCTGGATACTACTCTGGGATATTTCATGTAAACCGGTAAGTAAAATTGTTTTGGTTAAATAGTACAATTTTAAAGAATTTCTTTAGGTTTTCAAACTCCACACTTCGAAACTTTTCCAAGAAAAACAGTCAATGTTATCCTATGGAGGAAAATAGTGTTATCGGTTTGGAGTTAAGTATTTGGTAGTGGGATTTGAGGTTCTGGGGGTAGACTCGGAGGTCCCCCAGGGTCAAGGATGCACTCTAGTTACACCCTCAGCGGCACTAGGGCGGCCTGTGTGCCATGCCTACAATCCACTGCACTGGCATTGATCAGTCACCCCTCTAGCTGGGTGCCCTATACCAGTGGTGAGGGTACAGGTGCATGAGCCCTGTACCCCCACAGTGTCCAAGTCCATTCTTAGACATTGTAAGTGCAGTGCTGCCATTAAGAGTATATGGTGCTGGAAGTTTGCAGAGTGCTGAGGCCCAATGTTATCCAATTGGGGTTAGGGGGCCTCCGGTTGGTGGCTGCTGACGAGCAGGCCACGAGGTTGTTGTTGCCATGCTCCTGGTGTTAGGCTAAGGGCAAAAGGGGATCCTGTTTAGCACAAAAAGTGCACCCGCAGGGGCGGCTGGGTGCAGGGAGCTGTTTTGGCGTCGGGTGCCCAGTTGTTTTCAATGGGGATTTTCGGTTTTGGTTTTCAGCTGCAAGCTCGGACCAGGAAGACTTCCAGGAGGAACCAACAGCTGGGCAGGTAAGTTGGAGGGCTCGGGGACGTAGGTGCACCTCAGGTTCTCTTGTCCAGGGCGCATGGCGGCTGGATGCAGGGGTGTCTTTTAAGGTCGGATTTCACCTTACCGGGCCACTCGTGGTTGGGGGGTCTCCGTGCAGAGGCTGCAGGCGACGTCGGGGAGTCCTGGAGGGGTCAACCCACGGTGGGCTCGGACTCTGGAGCGCTGGGGGACCTTGCTGAGACCGGTGGGCCACTCGAACTCGGGCCGTAGGCGACAGGTGCAGTGGTGGGTTCCAGGCGTCAGGTTTCTTTTTCCTCAGCAGGCTCGGAGTCTTTCTTTGGTGTTTCTTCTGAAAAGAGCTGCTGTTCACAGGAGATCCGGTCTTTGTTGAAGGCAGTCAGTCCTCCCAGGGGTTCTGGAGGTCGCTGACTGCAGGACAAGAAGATTTTTGGCGCAGGATCTCTGGAAACTGCAGACGGGCCGGTAGGGCTGGGGCCAAGTCAGCTGTTCTCTTCAGTTTCCTGGGCGTCTTCTTTTGTCCTTTTTCTTCTTAGGTTGCGGGAACCTGCTTTCTTGGTTTAGGGCTGCCCCCTAAATACTGTATTTAGGGGTGTTTTAGGGGTCTTGAGGTCAGTACCCAAAGGGCTACTGACCTTAGGGTGACTACACCCTTGGTGTGCTCACCCCACGTGAGGAGTGAGCACAATCCCTAATCCTGATTGGGGAGTGCCTGCCATCTGCAAGATGGCAGGCACTGAAGAGAGGGCTTCACCTCGCCTCCTCCACCTGAGGGGTGGAGTTAGCAGAGTTGGGCACACCTTCTGGGCTGGCTAGTTTTTCCCGCCAGTCTTTCCGCTGAAAATGAGGGGAGACAGGAAGGGGGCCTGCTCCTGATAGCAGGAGAGGCTGGGGGTTGCATTACAAAGGCTGCCAGGCCTTTAAAGCTCCCCTGCCACAGATGGCTCTTCCTGGCCTGGGGGTGGTGTGAACACCTCCGCCCAGGAAAGGCTTTGTTTCTGGGCTCAGGGAGCGAAGGCTCCCACCCTAGGGTCCAGAAACATGTCTCGTGGTGGCAGGCTGGTGTGTACCAGTCAGGGAACCCACCAGAGGCTGGTCGTTTTTCAGGGGGCATCTCTAAGATGCCCTCTGTGTGCATTTTCATTAAATCCCACACTGGCATCAGTGTGGGTTTAATGTGCTGAGAAGTTTGATACCAAACTTCCCAGTTTTCAGTGTAGCCATTATGGTGCTGTGGAGTTCGCAATGACAAACTCCCAGCACCATATACTCTTAATGGCAGCACTGCACTTACAATGTCTAAGAATGGACTTAGACACCGTAGGGGTACAGGGCTCATGCACCTGTACCCTCACTACTGTTATAGGGCACCCAGCTAGAGGGGTGACTGATCTATGCCAGGGCAGTGGATTGTAGGCATGGCACACAGGAATGTGTTCCATGTCGAATCTGCACTTTGTTCTGCACCAAAACACGCAGCCTGCAAAGGCAGTGCGTGTGTGTAAAGGTACAGGGCCTCTAAGGGTGGCACAGTAAGTGCTGCAGCCCTTAGAGGTCTTCCCTGGTCACAGTGCCCTGGGTACCTGTGGTACCATTTACCAGGGGCTGACCTGTGGCCAGAGATGCCAACTGGGTTAGTTTTGGGGAAAGAACACAGGTCCTGGGAACCTGATTGGCAGGGACCCAGGGCACATCAAGTCAAAGTGCATCAGTAGTCTGGCAAAAAGTGGGGGGGTTACTGCAACAGAAACCCAGCTTCTCACAGGGTCCATCACTGAAGTTCCGCCCTCGCTGAACAGGCTGGTTACAGCTGCTCTGTAGGGTCCATCACTGAAGTTCCGCCCTCGCTGAACAGGCTGGTTACAGCTGCTCTGTAGGGTCCATCACTGAAGTTCCGCCCTCGCTGAACAGGCTGGTTACTGCTGCTCTGTAGGGTCCATCACTGAAGTTCCGCCCTCGCTGAACAGGCTGGTTACTGCTGCTCTGTAGGGTCCATTACTGGAAGTTCCGCCCTCACTGAACAGGCTGGTTATTGCTGCTCTGTAGTTTCCACTACTGGAAGTTCCGTCCTCACTGAACAGGCTGGTTATTGCTGCTCTGTAGGGTCCACGACTGGAAGTTCCACCCTCACTGGACAGGCTGGGTATTTCTGTTCTGTATGTTCCATTACTGGAAGTTCCACCCTCACTGGACAGGCTGGTTATTGCTGCTCTGTAGGGCCATCACTGAAGTTCCGCTGTCGCTGAACAGGCTGGTTACTGCTGCTCGGTAGGGTCCATTACTGGAACTTCCATCCTCACTGGACAAGCTGGTTGTTGCTGCTCCGTAGGTTTCACGACTGGAAGTTCCACCCTCTCTGGACAGGCTGGGTATTGCTGCTCTGTAGGTTCCATTACTGGAAGTTCTGCCCTCACTGGACAGGTTGGTTACCGCGGTTCTTTTTTAGTTCCAACAAAATGTTATTTAAATCGCCGGCCTCCATTCTCAATGTCTCATTTGTGGCTAATAACACTTCAAATAGCCCCATGTAGTGTTTTCTGCATCAGCAGAATGACATCCAACATCGGGGATGGTCCTGACAGTAGAGAGTCTAAATTTTCCCCGGAGATCCCCAAAGTCCCTTGGTTTCCCCCACAGGAACCCTCTTCAGTTGGTTTAGGGCTTCCTAGAAGCACCATCCTCGAGTTCCCTTCCGATGATAATCCGCGGTTTAATAGGTACCATTACTGGAAGTTCCGTCCTCATTGGACAGGCTGGTTATTACTGCTCAGTAAGGTCCATGACTGGAACTATATCCTAGTGTGTGAGAGTCTTCCGCGTCATTGATAACTTCCAAGGAAGAGTCGCAGAACTTTTGTGATGACTGAAACTGCAGGACTGAGAAGAAATGCTTAATACTTAGCGCAAGCCTGTGAATTCAGTTATAATGTTGCATTTTTTCATTGGGGATTTACCAGAAAGCAGAAGAGGAGTGGGGAAAAAATGAATGAGGAAAACTTCATTCCTAGGAGTTTTGGGACAAGGACAGGGACGGAAGAACATCCACAGGTGTTAAAAAAGCAGTCTGAACCTTAAAAATGAAGTAGATATGTCGCAAGAACAACACTGGAGAACAAAACAATGAGTAATCTTAGCTGTAAATATTGATCCATTTTTAGTTATAACTCAAAACATTGCTTATGAATCGGATTCCCTGTATCTGAAGAAAAACACTCAAAGTCAATTTAATATTGTTCTAAGACAACTCCGAACACAAAACCTTTTGAGTTACACGAAGAAAGGGCATACTTGCTACTTTCTTCAAGACCAATTACTCTCTAGGCATGAGGTGATAGTGTATGCTTTGGTGTAGAATGAAAATGAAGAAAAAGCCAGATACATGAGATTTCTGAGAGAAATATAATTAATCCTCCTTCCAGAACCAGCTCACAAGGAATTAGCTAGAGACTTGCTGAGCTCGAGGCACTTTGCTTTAACTAATATGCTTGAAAGGATGTAATATCTTCGTCTTTGAAAAGGCTGTTGGAAAAGCTATGGAACGTTGGGCCAAGATCCTTCTTCCATCATGTATTTCAGGATATATTTGAATACGTATTCCGGGAATATCTTTAGCGGGTTATGGCACTTGTCCACCAAAGGCTGCAGCCTTTTGAAGGTCAGACTGAACTTGCTGTATGATGACAATGTTTGGTATGTCCATTCTAGGGATGGCGTCTTTAACACTGGGTTGACTGTTTTTTTCCTCCATAAACCTGAGCAGGTGACAGTTTTACTCCACAGAAAACATGCACAAAAAAGGAACCAGGATGGAATATGTACCATGTACCAAGTCCCACTTATGGGCATCTCTGACAGAAATACCTAGCTTTCATTGGCAGAGGAAAAATGAGGGAAAACATTAAAGTACTAAATTATTAAAAGGCATAGTGTGAAATGTAATTAAAAAAAACAAGAGGAAAGGGCTGAACCTCTGGCTGTGGATGCTACACAAAGATGGGAAAAAGACCTGAGGGTCTACTTACTATCCTACATGCATGGGCAGGTCCCTGGCTCTTAAAGTGGCAATGTGTCTTGTCTTCTATGTGGGGGTTACATGCTTATGGAAGCAATTTCTATGTATTTTTAATTTAAAAGGCAGACATTAAAAAAGGGGTTGGTTAAATATAAAAACTGAAAAGAAAATATTTATTTACATTGGAATTGTACTCCTTTTTGGATTAGGTCGACATTTTAAAAGTGGTCCAGGGTCCAGCAAGAGAGTGGATATAATCAGTGTCTTTGAATATTAATGAATATTCCATTATACAGAAAATCACTTATAGTCCCCGACATGTCCCCAAGATCAGCTGATCATGCAATTCGTCCACTGCATGGCTCTGTGCTTGGTTGGCCACGCCTCCGCTGTTTGGTATCGCTTTGTTCGCCCTAAGTTGGCAGGGTATGCCCAGACGTGGGTCCCTTGCTCACTTTGCCACTGGATTCAAGATAGCCTGGCTGATGAGGGTTTTGAACCCGAAACCGGTCCCAGGATGCTTGTTTCCGGTCCAGGGAAGACATGGCTTGGCAGTTCGGGCTGGACTGTTCCCATGAGGCACAGGGTCAGACTGATTTGCATATGGCCATGTCTGAACTGGGGTGGTGGAGTGAGCTAAAGAATGATGATGGATTAAACCCAGATCAGTTGACTGGGGTGAGTGTTTGATTTGCTCTAGCGCTCCGTCCATCATCCCCTTTGGTATCGCTTTGGTCCACACATTGGCTCTGTGCAAATCCGGCTCAAATGTCAGAATCCCCTCTGCTTCGAGCATGGCGTTGAATTCAGCTGATCATGCCCCCATGCCAGGCCCACCCTGGCTCTGTGCCTGACTGGCCAAACCTCTTCTCTGGTGCCAAAAAAAGAGTTCAAGCTAGACTGATCATGCCTCCAGGCTTTAACCTTCCTCTCAGCATGGCTGACCGGGCCTCAAACAGTAAACTGAGCTCAGGTGATCACCCCTCTGTTAAACTCCACCAGAATAGCTAGGTGCTGGACTGATCATGACCCTCCCCAATGTTCCCCAACATAGTTCTGTACATTAAAACAAGGGTATTTAAGTTGTAAAAATTATAATATATTCATACTCCTTATAATATATTACTTCTCGGGTTGCCATACATTAGTGCAGGGTCAGTGTCGGGCACATGTTAACGGTGCTACAAAATGCATAACTTTCTGGCCTTTATCAGGTGATCAGGGTATATGAGCATTTGTGCCAGGCCTCTAACAATTTTTCAATCATACCCCAGAATTTATCAACTAACTCGCTCTCGCCCAACAGGCCCTTTAGAAAGAAATATCACAAAAAACACCCCCCCCTCCCAAAGCTCTAGCAGTAATTGCAGGGACACTGGGTTATTGGTAATATTTCCAAACAATAACATCCGACAATGTATTTGACTGGGATAACAAGTCCGAAATCTTGCCAAAGTAAGCATATGAAAGTGCATAGTACGACATAAGTAAGAATTCTGTACATTCTTCAGGTTGTCTCTCTCACACACACACACGGACACAGTGCTTCTTCAAGCTATGACATTGTGAACATTACTATATATTACAACAACAACAGATTACAGCTCCCTGCCAAGTTAAGAAATCTCTTGAAACCAATAAACTTTGAATGGCAGTACCACATAGAATCGGAGGCCTGAATGCTGCTAGTCTGCCAGACTCTAGAACGAAATACTTTTTGTATGTACATCATCTTTATGCAGCATTGCCTCTCCTGTATCCTATCTGCTTTACACCATTAACACTTGTATATGTATATCGCTCCATCTTACCTTAACATCAGCAATGAGGGCATCCTCGTCTTCAATGCCAGTGGGCACACACTTCTTGTGCAATGGCAATGACTCAAGCTTCTCAACAAGACTGTGCAGCCCTTCCAGTTCAAAGTCTGTCAAGTAAATTGGAGAGTTGTCTTTAGGGGCTCCAGCAAATGACATCTCTGTGGGAATGTTTCGTTCACTGCTGCCATGCGAGCTGGCAGATTCAGACGATTCTGTGGACACCGTTCGCTTCAGGCTAAGCGGGGCATTGCGAATGCACTTTCCTATGTCAAGCTTCTGCAGTACTACCCCAGAGCGACCATTAGACACAGTGTTGGTCAGGAGACAGCGGCGGGTACTTTGCTTCTTGTATTCCTCTTCAACCACATAGTCTTCATCATCATCATCATCATCCTCCTCATCGTCCTCGTCTTCCTCATCATCTTCAGACTGGTCCTCATTCTTTAGATGCCGTTTCCTTCCAGATTCTGACCCATTCAGCTCCAGCTCTAGAGGATAGTAAAAAACAGAAAATGTGTTGAAGAATCCTAACAATTTACCAAGCCCTATGCTTTTGCCTTATCTTTGATGTTACATATGAATTGCACAGTTAAGAAAGAATTACCAACCTTTGGAAGCAATCCTTTATGATGTGTATTAGGTATTCCTGTAAATTCCTAAAATTACATTGCAGGATTAGGCTTGCACTAAGAACATTTTGATATAAATATCTAGGATTCCAGGTAGAACCAGGTGTATATTAAAGCCAAATTCAAGAAACCACAGAAGCAAAGAAACTTCAAAACTGGAGAAAAAAGAAATTATCTTGAAGAGAGGAATTATGGTTCCTGATGCACAAGTTACTAACTTGTGTAACGATATATCTGTAAGAGACAGTAGTTAGTGACAGATTCCTTACCTTAGAATATCCCCAGGCGTCAGGCTGGATCCGGAAAGTTTTTGCGTAGCAGTACCCTTGCGCATCGGTAGGCAACGTCGTGCGGCTCCGCGTCCGTCGTCGGCGTCGTGATCGCCGGGATGACGTCGCGGGCAGTACTTAGACGCCGCCCCTGCGCGCTGACGTCAGTTCTGTACACGACTTTCCGTGCCAGGAACGCAGAGCCATGCAAGAAGCCGACATAGGTGTCTGAAAAATACTAGGGCCCTGAAAGGGATGTCCTTAACCCTAGAAATCAGTTCGCAGAACGGGGAGGATGGGTGGGGCGGTAGGAATCTGTCACTAACTACTGTCTCTTACAGATATATCGTTACACAAGTTAGTAACTTGTGCATCTGAAAGAGACACGTTAGTGACAGATTCCTTACCTTAGAATAGATACCCCAGCAATACCAACCCCGGTGGTGGGTCTGCGAACAAAGATCAGACAAGGAAGTCCCGGAGGACAGAACGGCCAAAGAAGCCGTCCCTCCGGACCTGACTGTCAAGGCAGTAATGCTTTGTAAACGTGTGCAGCGAGGCCCACGTAGCTGCCTGACAGATATCCTGCAGCGGAACACCGCGACCTAAAGCCGTGGTAGCAGCCGTTGCCCTGGTGGAATGGGCACGCAGCCCAACAGGAGGCTCCTTCTTAGCCAAAGAATAGCAGGCTTTGATACACAAGGTTACCCAGCGGGAGATGGTTCTCTTGTGCACCACCAGACCTTTTTTGGCGCCCACGTAGCCAACAAAGAGCTGGTCATCCACCCGGAAGTGTTGTGTGCGGTTGATATAAAAGGAAAGCGCACGTTTTGGGTCCAGACGGTGGAGCCTCTCTTCCTCTCTGGAAGGATGCGAAGGCGGAAAGAAGGTGGGCAAAGTGATGGTCTGCCCAATGTGGAAGGCAGTAACCACCTTTGGCAAGAAGGACGGACGCGTCCTAAGAACAACCTTGTCTGGATGGACAGACAGAAAGGGAGGTTTGCATGATAGAGCCTGGAGCTCACTCACCCGCCGAGCGGAGGTGATGGCCACCAGAAAGGCTGTCTTCAGAGTCAGAAGACGAAGAGGACAGTTATGTAGAGGCTCAAAGGGAGCGCACATAAGAAAGGTAAGAACCAAGTTCAAGTCCCACTGAGGCATCACAAACGGAACAGGAGGGAAGAGGTGTGTAATGCCTTTAGAAACCTGTTAACAACAGGGGACTTGAAAAGGGAGGGCTGATCAGGAAGCCTGAGGAAGGCCGAGATGGCACAAAGATAGCCCTTGATGGTACCCAGGGCAGAACCCTGTTGGGCCAGGGAAAGAAGGAACAGAAGAACCTCAGAAAGAGGGGCAGAAAGGGGATTCACAGCCTTTGCTGTGCACCATGCCACAAACTTGTTCCACCTGCAGGCGTATACCACCTTAGTGGAGGGACGCCTGGCTGCCAGAATCACATCACAAACTTCGGGAGGCAAGTCGAAAGGAATCAACTGCCGCCGCTCAAATTCTACGCAAGCAGGTGGAGGCTGGACAGGTTCGGGTGGAGGACCGTCCTCTGCTGCAGCGACAGAAGATCCTCCCGAAGAGGCAGACGGATCGGGGGATCGACGCTCATACTGAGTAGCTCGGGATACCAAACTCTTCGAGCCCAGTCCGGAGCCACAAGGATGACTTGGGCCCGGTCGCGCCGAATCTTCTTCAACACTCTGGGTAGAAGTGGTATAGGCGGAAAAGCGTACAACGGACCGCAACTCCACTCGCGCCGAAAAGCGTCGCCGAGCGAGTGCTGCCTTGGAAATTCCAACGCGCAGAACTGATGACATTGCGCGTTCTCTTCGGTGGCGAATAGATCTAACCAAGGCTCTCCCCACTGTAGAAAGAGTCCTTGCGCCACTTCCGATTGAAGACGCCATTCGTGATCCATCATGCACCTGCGGCTGAGTTCGTCCGCCCTGGCGTTCAGGGAACCTGCCAGGTGTTGAACCATCAGGAAAATGCCCTGATGTTCCAGCCATGTCCAGAGGCGCAGAGCCTCCTGACATAAGGTCCACGACCCCACCCCGCCTTGCTTGTTGCAGTACCACATGGCGGTGGTGTTGTCTGTGAACACCTGCACTACCTTCCATTTGACAGAGGGAAGGAATGCCTTGAGTGCAAGTCGGATCGCCCGGAGCTCCAGAAGGTTGATATGGAGCCGGGACTCCGCCGGAGACCAGAGGCCTCTGATCTCCGCCTCTCCCATGTGACCGCCCCATCCCAGAAGGGACGCGTCCGTCACAACTGTGTGCTCTGGCTGGGGAAGGGAAGAGTGATGTGCCCATGACCCATTGCCGGTTCGAGAGCCACCACTGCAACTGTCTTGCAGTCCCCTCCGAGATCTGGACGTGATCGGACAGGTTGCCCTGGTGCTGCGCCCACTGGAACTTCAGGTCCCACTGCAGAGCCCGCATATGCCATCTGGCATGATCGACCAGCAGGATGCAGGAGGCCATGAGGCCCAGCAGCCTCAGGGTCATCCGTACCGAAACCCAGGATAAAGGCTGAAAGATCGGAATCATAGCCTGAATATCCCTGACACGCCGTTCGGGAGGATAGGCCCGAAACTGCGTCGTGTCCAGAACTGCTCCGATGAAAAGGAGCTGTGGAGAAGGAATCAGATGCGACTTCGGCACATTGATGGAGAACCCCAGCGAGTGCAGGAGTTCGGCCCTAGTCTGGAGGTTGGAGACTACTGCCTGGGACGAGCCCGCCTTCAGCAGCCAGTCGTCGAGGTAGGGGAAGACTGGAACCCCTGCCCGGCGCAGATGAGCTGCGACCACCGCCATCACTTTCGTGAACACCCGAGGGGCACTTGTAAGGCCAAAGGGGAGCACGGTGAACTGAAAATGCTCGAGGCCTACTGTGAACCGCAGGTAACGCCGGTGGGCCGGCAGGACGAGGATGTGAAAATAAGCGCCCTGCAAGTCCAACGCTACCAACCAGTCTCCAGGGTCGAGGGCAGTCAAGACCTGAGCTAGGGTGAGCATCTTGAACTTCTCCTTCCGGAGGAAGCGATTGACGTTCCGGAGGTCCAAGATAGGACGCATGTCCCCCTTGTCCTTTTTGGGCACCAGAAAGTAGTGGGAGTAGCAACCACGTCCTACTTCTGGGATCGGAACATGCTCGATGGCCCTCTTGGGCAAGAGGGCCGTGACTTCCTTCTGCAGAAGCACCAAGTGATCCCCTGACATGCGGTGGAATTGAGGTGGCATGGCTGGGGGGGTGGTCTCGAAGGGGAGGGAGTAGCCCCTTCGGACAATGTCCAAGACCCACCTGTCCGAGGTGATGGGACGCCAGTGGTGAAGGTGATGGCGGACCCTGCCCCCTACTGGCGTGCTGTGCACCTGAAAGGAAGGACTAGGAGGGCTTGGAGGCCGCGGACGGGGCGGAGTTGGTGGCCTGACCCGCACGCTGGTTGCCCGAACCGCCACGGCGGTAGCCACGTCCTCGGCCACGCGAAGACGCTTGCTGCGCGGGCCGGTGGCTGGGCAGTGGACGTGACTGGGCGCCCCTTCCGTGGCCACGAAAGGGGCGAAAAGCAGAGGTTAGCGGAGGGCGCACAACAGAAAGGCCTAGGAACTTGGCAGTAGCCCGTGAGTCCTTAAAACGCTCCAGCGCATGGTCTGCTTTGGAACCAAAAAGACCGACTCCATCAAAGGGCATGTCCATGAGTGTATTCTGGACATCACCCGGGAAACCAGTTGTTCTCAGCCAGGCGTGGCGACGCAGCGCCACCGTCGTTGCAAGCGATCTGCCCAGCGAGTCGGCGGTATCAAGGCCACAACGTATGGTGTATTTAGCCGCATCCCTACCTTCCGCAATGGTGCGGGTAAAGCAGTGTCTGGACCTCCTCAGAACACTGGGGCAAAACAGTCGCCACCGAATCCCACAGGGAGTGGGTATATCGGCCCAAAAGGCAAGCGGTGTTGACGGACCGCAAGCCAGCACTGGAGGAAGAAAAGCCTTCTTCCCAAACTGGTCCAGGCGTTTGGATTCCCTATCCGGAGGGCGGTAGGGAAGGCGGTTTGGGAGGCAGAGGCTTGGACAACCAAGCTCTCGGGGGTGGGATGTTGAGAGAGAAACAAGGGGTCGCCCGGAGCAGGGCGATGGCGTCGGGCCACGTTCCTATCCACAGGAGCCCCTGTGGTGGGCTTGGACCAGGTGCCCAAAAGAACGTCAGACAGTGCATCATTAAACGGCAGCACAGTCTCCGCGGAGGAAGCTGCCGGCTGAAGCACTTCCGTCAGGAGATTAGTCCTGACAGCCACAGTAGGCAATTGGAGGTGCAAGGCTCCAGCTGCTCTACGCAACACCGTTGCGAAATTTGCTCCCTCCTCCGTAGCCACGGGAGGAGACAGCATGCCAGTGTCAGGGGAAGTGTCTAGACCACTGGCATCCCCAAGTTCCTCTGCCCAGTCCTCATCATACTCACACTGCTGTGCGAGAGGGTCTTCCGACCCCTCCCAGCTCTCCTGGTCCTCCTCTGGTGTAAAATATGGAGAAGGAGGGACATCTGGGACCCAAGGTCCCATCGGCGCCGGAGCCGGCGTCGAGCGACGTCGGTCCGGCTCCATGTCCGGAACCGGAGGGAACCGGGGAACGACGCCGCCCGGAGCCCCGGGCGGCGTCGGGAACGGCACCGGGGACATCGGCGCCGGCAGAGGCGTGGTTAGGTCAACCGGCGTCGATCGGGGTTGCGGTACCACCGGAGCCGGGATCGAGGCCGGAGCCGGGGCCAAGGCTGGCGGGACAGGCGACCCCGGGACCGGAGTCGTCGGCGACGCCGGAGCTACCCCATCAGGGCCCGCGGGGCCCGAAGGCGCACCGGAGGGACCTTGAGGCCCGAAGAGGCGGGCCATGGCCGACAGGAATTCCTGTATCTCGGCCGGAGTCGCCCCCGAACCCGGGAAGGACGGGTAATGCGGGGGCGGCGCCACAGGCACATCCGGAGCCGCGGGGACGGTGCCGACAGGGGCCTCAGCCGAGTCGCGAGACAGGTGAGGCGAAGTCTTAGAGCGATGGTGCTTCTTAGACTTCTTGTGCTTCGACTTACCCGAGGAGTGCGAAGACTTGGACTCCGACGACCGGCGGGGGCCCCGCGACCGGCCCCATGACCTCTCACGGGACTGGGGCTTGGTGCGGCGCGGAGCCGACTGCCGGACCTCGAGGAGCTTTCGAGACCGCTCTCGCAAAGCCTTCGGGTGTAAGGCCCGGCAGTCTGGGCACGACTTTGTGTCGTGGTCTCGGCCGAGACAGTAGAGACACTCTAAGTGCGGGTCTGTGATCGACATCATTCGACCACAGGCGTCGCATGGCTTGAAGCCGGGCATCCCTACCGACACCTAGGAGTCGAGAAGACTCGAAAAGAAACAGTGAAAAAATCACCCAAAAATTTAGTCAAAAATTGACCAGGGCACTGCTCTTCCCGGATCTGCGCTTACTGGCGCGGAAAAAGAAGAACTGACGTCAGCGCGCAGGGGCGGCGCCTAAGTACTGCCCGCGACGTCATCCCGGCGATCACGACGCCGACGACGGACGCGGAGCCGCACGACGCCGCCTACCGACGCGCAAGGGTACTGCTACGCAAAAACTTTCCGGATCCAGCCTGACGCCTGGGGATATTCTAAGGTAAGGAATCTGTCACTAACGTGTCTCTTTCAGATAACTTCATTCTTCTAGTGATGGTATCGGACTTGGAGAATGGATTTCTGTGGTCTATGGTGTGGAATATGTGTAGCGCAGCATTGGCTGAAGCTTCTTAATGCTAATAATTACACACTGGCTCAGCACATTGGCTGGTGTCTCTTAACAAAAAAGATGAGTCTCTCAACTTTTTTCACCTCATACGGTCAGTATTGGCACGCAAGTAGAGAGGAAGGCTGCTGCCACTAAAAGTCGTTACCTACCTTGGCAGTTCTGTTGTTAGGGACCAACCCTGAATTGTGAGCCAGATTGTAAATGGTGAAAAAGTTGATAGAAATTAAACTGCTAAGAACAAGTAAAGGGCTCCATGGCAAGAATTGCCTATTCTTTGATTAACTGGGCGCCAATGTAGACTGCGCTAATAGTACTAATACGTACTGTTCTTTATTCTTTGGTTATCAGGAATGCAGCTGCATTTTGCACCAGTTTCAGTTGTCCAATGAGTTTAGCTGGGGTGGTGAAACAGACAGCATTGCCATAATTAAGCCTTGATTGAATAAGAGCATAGATTACAGGCATATGAACAGTTGAAAAAATGTTTTGGCCATCTAGTATCAGTGAGGAGTTTCTTCAAGCGAAGGAGGGACATTCTCCCGTGGCAGGTGGAGGGGGCGAGTGTAGGATGCTGGCTCTCTATATAGTGTTCCAAAATGAGGTGCATGTGTAGAGAGTCCAGGTATCCTTTTTCTAGTGTACAGGGGCTTTCCTTAAAAATCCCAAATGCTATATTTGTGGTATTGTGATTGAGCAGGTTAGAGGGGAGGCTTTTGTTGTACACACAGTCAATAAATGAGACACACTCAATAAGGAAATCAGACACCAATTTAGAAAAATAACTGATTTTTATATTAATTTAGACACCAAGATCTACGAGATTAGGTAAGTACTTTTCAAGTTAGTGGTTTTCAGAAACACAGAAAAAACAGCTGTCAGATTTGAGGCATGAGCCTCGAACGTGGTAATGTTATCCTATGGGAGAACCATACACTGCGTAGGGGTACTTCAATCGAGTTACAGGATTGTTATTCTGGACTTAAGGTAGTAGGGGCCAAGGCCCTTAGAACCACCAGCAGTTTTGGTTTACCTGCCCAGGTGTGTACGGGTTCAGAGGTGCTGGTTACAAGGGTAGCAAAATGCTGCAAGTGGGGACACTTTGGGGTTTTCACCTTTTATCTGTTGTAACTACCTGAGAGGCCGGTGGTCTATCTGAACTAGGGAGTCAGTGCCAAACAGGTATGGCCTCAACTTCTTCAGGGCCCAGACTACAGCAAAGGCTTCCCTCTCAATGGCACTCCAACACTGCTCTAGGGGGAGTGGTCTCCTGCTTATGAAAGCAACAAGTTGGCCATGTCCACCATAATTTGCTTGGGCTAGGACTGCACCTATCCCATATTCAGAGGTATCTGTCTGCACTATGAACTGCTTAGAGTAATCTGCAACTTTCAGGACTGGGGCAGAGCAAATGGCATCCTTCTGAGTATCAAAAGCCTTTTGACAGCTCACTGCCCAGTTTACTTTCTTTGGCATCTTCTTGGAGGTACGTTCTGTGAGGGGGGGTCACTATGGACCCATATTCCTTCATAGACCTCCTGTAATACCCAGTCAAGCCAAGGAAGCCCTGACTTGGGTCAGGGTTTTTGGAGCTTCCCAGTCCAGAATTGTCTGGATCTTGGGTTGGAGTGGCTGAACTTGGCCTCTACCTACAAGGTGGCCCAAGTATACAACCCTTCCCTTCCCTATCTGGCACTTGCTTGCCTTGATAGTGAGGCCTACACTTCTCAGAGCTTGAAGGACCTTCCCACAGTGGATCAGGTGATCCTGCTAGGTGAAGCTATAGACAGCAATATCATCTAGATAAGCTGCACTATAGGATTACAATCCAGCAAGGACTTTGTTTACCAACCACTGGAAGGTGACAGGTGCTTTCTTTAATCCAAAAGGCATCACAGTAAACTGAAAGTGCCCACCTGGAGTGGAGAATGCAGATTTTTCTTTGGCTCCAAGGGTCAGACCTATCTGCCAGTACCCTGATGTGAGATCAAAGGTACTCAGATACGTGGCTGCCCCTAACCTGTCAATCAATTAATCTGCCCTGGGAATTGGATGTGCATCAGTTTTTGTCACAGCATTGAGACCTCTATAGTCCACACAAAACCTAATTTCTTTCTTTTCACCCTTGGAGTGAGGTTTGGGGACTAAGACAACTGGGCTGGCCCAGGGGCTCTCAGAGTTCAATGACACCCAAATCCAGCATCTTGCTTACATAAGCTTGGATGCTGTCTCTGACATGATCAGACTGCCTGTAAATTTTGTTTTTAGCAGGTAGGCTATCACCAGTGTCCACACCATGGGTACCCCAGCTAGTCTGACCAGGGGTCAGAGGGAAGAGCTCAGCATACTGATTGAGGGCCTGCCTCCAATCAACCTGTTGGTCAGTGATGGTCTGACAAGACTACTGCATCAACAGACCCATCTTTTGGATTGCTGGAGAGGAGATCAGGGAGAGGTTCACTCTCAGCTTCCTGTCCCTCACATGTGACCATGAGCATGGTCACATCAGCTCTGTCATAATAGGGCTTGATGGCGGTTGACATGTATAACCCCTTTGGGATATTTGCAACTGACAAGATCCACCAGATAGGGGACCTCCCCTTTTCTTTCAAGGACAGGGTAGGGCCCACTTTACTTGCACACTATACCTTACTTTGGTATAGTATATACAGAGCCAGCTTCCTACAAAGTGGAATTAAGGGGGCCTTTAGGTGGCCTCCTGCCTTACCACTGGCTAGGCAGGAGACTCAGGACTGACAAAAGTCAGTCACCTTCCGAGACATCCCTGGCCAGTAGAAGCGATTGACTAATCTACTCCAAGTTTTATCTTGACCAAGGTGCCCAGCTAGGTGGATATCAAGGGCCAAAGTAAGGAGGAACTCTCTACACCTCTGAGGTACTACTACCCTCCTAGTTTCACCAGGCTTGGGGTCTATGGCCTCAGTGTATGAGTCCATCCTCCCAATAGACCATGTGGGTGCCACTGATCTCACCCTTTTCCTGTGCAGCAGAGTGGGACAGGTTTCTTGTCCCTGGCACAGATTCATCCTAGAGGGTGCCCCTGGGCCCAAGAGCTCTGCCGTGTAAGACCCAAGTTCCTCAGGCTCAGTTTTCTCTGAGGATAACAAGTCCTCTTCCTGAGACGAGGGGTTCGGATTTGGAATCTGTTTAGAAGCTGATCCCTCAGTCTTCTCGCCTTTTCTCTTTGAAGGCTGGTCCACTCTTTCAGGATCCAGCACCTCTTTTTCACTTTGAGCTCTGCTCTGTGCTAGGTTGTCACAAAACCACATTCTGAGAGACCTAACATGCTTGCATGGGTCCTAAGTTCAACTTCAGCCCAAGGGGAAGTATCCAAATCATTTCCAAGCAGGGAGACTCTAGGGATGGTTGGGGACATGACTGCTTCTTTCTTTCTAACTACTCCCCCCAGTCAAAAGATACCATAGCCTTGAGATGGATCAATGTGACATTGTCAGCATTGGTGACTGGATGGGTCCTTCCAATCAGGTACTGATCTGAGTGAACCAGTTGCTGGGTCACCATGGTGACACTAGCATCAGTATCTCTCAAGGCCTCTATTCTAGTCCCATTAATCAAGGAGAACTGCCTGTATTTTTGCACATTAGTGGGCCAGGCAGCACAGAATAAGTCTACCCCTCTCTCAAAGACTAATATTGCCTCAGTGAGGTCACTGACATGGTCAGGCCAGACCTGGGATCACATCTGGACATTAGCAACTGCAGGTAGGCTAGAGGCATTTTCTTATTTTTACAGCTAGGGTTTCCAGTTCGGTGTCCTAGTGCCTTACAGTTGTGACACCGAGCCTTGTTGGGATCCCAGTTCTTCCCCTGGTACCCATCCCCATTGGCTGTGAAGTCTCTAGGCCCACCCTCCTGAGCAGAATTCGAGGGCCTGAAGAAGACTTTTTATTTTTAGGATTACCCTCTTTCCCTTGGGGGGGGGGGATTTTGACCTCTTTCTTTTGGTTTCTCCCACCAGTGGTAATTTTGGTCACCCAGTGGTCTGCCTTCTCCCCCAAGTCTTGAGGAATAGATGTAGTTTCTCGTGGTGACAATTTCTCAAAAGGTGCTCCTTCATTATCAAATTATACAACCCATCATCAGTCATGTACAATGTTACCATCTAACCAACCTCCTAGTTTTTTCACTGAGTAATCTACGAAGTCTACCCAGGACTGGCTCTGGCTTTTTCAAGCCTCTCTGGATCTCATCCCATACTCTTCAGTACTAGATCCAAAGCCCTCGATCAGGGTACCCTTCATGAGGTCATAGAATGCAGCATCTTTCTCATTGAGTGCCAAGAGTCTATCCCTGAGAAAATTTCCCACAGGATAGAAGTCCACGGCTTCATGTGGACCGGTCTCCCAAGACAGGCTCTTTCAAATGCAATGAACCACTTAGTGATAAAATCACCCTAAAAGAATTTAGGGGAAATCGCTCTGGGGATTTTGGAGTCAAAAGATTCTACCTCCCTATTTATGATCAGGCTGCCACCAGAGAGGGGTCCTAGGCCCATCTCAGCTCTTTTTCTATGGCCAAGAGTTTAACCTCTAAGGATATGCTTTTGGCCAGTAACTGAAGATCTGCATCTTCAGCAGCTACCTCATCTGGGACACTACTGGGGTTACTCTCAGTGAATGAATGAATGAATAGACACTTATAAAGCGCATGGCTACCAGTGGCGTTGCTATCTGAGGGGGTAGTGATGGAGTCAGTGTCCTCCTCTTCAACTACCTGGGAATCATCATCATCTTCTCTATTGGGGGAAGTCTGACTTGCCATGGCCTTATCATTTTCTGCCAGCAACTGCTGGAGATGGCTTTTTGTGGGTTTAGGACCCATGGCATTTTTCCATGCTTTGCACAGTTCTTTGAGTTGGGTCACTCTCAGATATGCATAGGGAGCAGGTTGAGCTTCTGTGAGGTCCCTGGATTTTCAGACATGATTTTTAAAGTAGTTGAGATCTTATTAGAGACTTACAAAAAATGCAAAATGACTACTAAGGACCTAACTACTTTACAGACTTAATTCTTAAACAGTGGGAGACTTATCCAAGGCCCTAACACTAGTTTAAATACATTTAGAAAAAACCATACAAATTGAAAAAATACTTTAGCTAAAGACAATATTGGATTTCCTCTTGTGAAATCCCTTATTGATCAATTGGTACAACAAATGTCAAAGTCTTATACCCCACCGCTGCACCACCAATGTAGCAAGCTGGCTTTGTAGATTGTACGCTACTAGAGATTCCTCAGAAGTGTCCATGCTCAATGCAAACCCAAAGTGCGCTATTAGTGGTAGTGTGGGCGCGCAGCCTTAGGCCTATTACAGAGGAGTGCAAGACATTTATTGCACAACACGGACCAATAAGGGACACACGACTCAAAAAGGAGATCCACACCAACAAAATAACCTTTGTTCAAGTTTTATTTTAAAACCAAGATCTTCTCAAAAATGCAAGTACGTTTTTCAGGAAAAGTACTTTAGTCTTTTAAAAGTCAACACTTTTATAGAGGCCTAATTTTGGAACCCTCCCCACCACCAACTATAGACGCAGAAACATTGTGATAATGAGAAATGTATAATGAGGATGGTAACGTGGACCAAACCTGTGTAGGTAGACTTGATGAAAGCGATGGCTGGATTATTAGTATGTTCATGGCACTAAAAGTTATACGGTTCAGAGCCGATGTTTTTAGGCTCGCTATGTTTTCATTATGTTATTTTAAATGCTGTTTTATTATATTGAAGTCATCAGACTTGCTGCTGTATACCTGGCTATTATACCCTGGAACTATTTTGTAAAAAATGAAGTAGTTTTGCCTGCTGACCTAATAAAAATGTGTTTTGAAAAGAAAAGAAAAAACAACACTTTGTGCAATTTTTTAACAGTTCAATGTTATCCTATAGAGGAAAACAACAATGCAGTTTTACGGGTGAGTACCCAACTTACAGTTCCAGTCTTCAGTGGTTAAGATAATCAGAGGGCAAGGCTCAGGTAAGCACAAGGTATGCACCACCAGCGGCACAGGGGCGGCCGGGTGCAGAGTTCAAATTCAGAGCTGAGTCCAATGTGTTTCAATGGAAACTGTGGGCACCTGGAACCACACTGCTTGCAGGAAGGTAAATTGGTTGCAGGGGCCAAGCTATGGGGGTTTGAGCAAGCACAGGGGGGCCACAAAGCAGCACCAAACATACAACATCAGCGGCACAGGGCCGGCCTGGTGCAGTGTGCAAATAGAGAGTCAGGCGCACAATGCTTTTCAATGGAGAACTTGTGTTCGAAAAAACAGGCTGCAGGCGTCTCATCGGCGGCTGCAGGAGGGAGGCCAGCAACAGCAGACGTAAGTAAAGATGTGGGGGCGGGAGGGGGGACTCGCAGGGGCACCGTTGGTTCAGCTCACCAAGGCCCAGGGGCTACGGTTGCAGGGGTGTCCTTAGACGCCAGATTCTTCTTACCAGAGCCGGTCGCGGGCAGAGGGAGTCTCTGAATTCAGGCTGCAGGCGTCAACATGAAATCCACGAGGGGTCAGCCAATGCTGGACTTGAGGTCAGGATGGCTAGGGAACCTGTTTTGGATTGGTGGCCACCTGGAAACGGACCTGAGGCATCGGGTGCAGAGTGGGCAGAACTTGCGATTCCGGAGGGCGCCAGAGTCCTTGTCTAGGTTTCCTAGGGACAGATTCACTATCCTTGGGAGTCTCTGGTCTTTGTCACAGGGCAGGCAGTCTTCCTCGGCTTCTGGAAGTCACTGGCTGCAGGACAGGCGTAGTCTTCTTTTGCAGGGTCTTTGAAGCTGGAGGCAGGACGGTAGGCCTGGGTCCAAGTCAATAGGCGTCCTCAGGCTTTGCTGCGTCTTCGTCCTTCTTAGGTCGGCAGGAACTAGTTTCCAGGTCTGGGGAAGCCACCTAAATACCAAATTTAGGGGTGTTTTAGGGGAGTCTTGCACAACCTGAAGGGGGGAGAGGCAAACTTCCCTATCGATAACTGCAACACACACAAAGGAGTAGGAAAGTGCCCGCAGTGTTGGGTCACTCCAGCATTCATCATGACCCTCTGGATCCCAAAAACCTGGTACCCTCTGAACCTGCCTAAGTATTCTTGGAGTGCATTGCTTCCAAACGAGGGATTCCCCTATTTAACGCACACTTCGTAATCTGCTGGGGAAGCACATGGCAGGGAAACCAAATTATTTCTAAATAGGCTCATCAGACCTCCATACGGCAGAAACAGGTCGACACCTTGGCAGTAAGGAGGGGTGAAGGAAATCTTAATCTTCTCCTGTCACCACCATCCTTCATGTTTGTAAACCTAGCCGGTTGGCCCAGGAATAAAAGTTCGAGTGGGGACACATCCGAGCTAGTTTTAACTTTCACTGCAGTTTTTCTTTGGTGGTCCCAAATTTTTTGTTTGTATTGTTTTCCCCTCCCTTTTGCTTCACCCCAAGGCGTTGGTCTGCGCAGAGGTGTAATGAAGCAAGCCCAATGATGAAGCATGTCACAATTTTGTGAGTGAGGGCAGTTCTTTATCACTGAGCACGTGCCACCTTTTGAAATACACTTTCCTACTCCTTTGTGTGTGTTGCTGTTTTAGGGGAGTAGCAGGTAGGGCCAATGTGACTACACCCTCAATTATGCCACCCTCCTGCGGAGGGGGCCCAGACCTAGCCCTTATTGGCGGGGTCTCCCCATCTTCAAGACGGTGGGGACTAAAAGATGTGCTTCACCTCACCGCACCCACCTTAGGGTCGGAGTTGGCAGAGGTGGGCACACCTATTCTAAGATTTCCTGCTGGTTTTCCCACCCAAAGTGAGGGTGTAAACCGGGGGCTGGCATCTGCTGCTAGCAGCGGAGGCTGGGGGTCGCATTACAAAGGCGGCAGACCTTTGAAGCTTCCCTATCGAGCACTGTGCCCGTCCTAGGGAAGGAGGAGTGACACCTCCGCCCAGGGTATGCATTGTTTCTGGTCCCAGAGAGCACAGGCTCTCGACCCACGGGACCAGTAACTGGTCTGGTGGTGGCAGGCTCTGCGTTTCTCTCCTAGATTCATAAAGGTACCACCCTGTTGATGGTAGACAACTATGAGAAGAAAAAAAATCCTGATCAATTCTGCCACCTAGGAAGGGCTCAGGTGAGGAGTCTGCAGGAGCACACATCCAAAACAAAAAGTGTACCTCTTCGCTATTTTAGTATAGGAGCATTAGGGAAAAAGGACCAAAACATTTTAATTTTGGATATCATCCATTTCCTTGCAGGGGATAGGCTATGCATAAGGGCACAAAGGATGTAGAGGAACGTGCCTCATGTTAGCCGAAGCAGCTAGATGGATGAGACAGGGAAAATGGAATGGGTGGCTCTTACCGATGCTGAGAGACTCCTTCTGATATTCTTTGGTGAGGTGAGATCGATGCGTCATGCAGTACACGTAGCGCTCTAGAACGTACCAGCACATCTCATAGTAATATGGATAGCGGAACTTATTCGGCACCTGCAGAGAAGAAAGCATTAAAAAAAAACTTAAATCATTCACAATTCTGAATGAACGCAAGAGTCTTCATGAGGGCAGCATGTCATGACTGATGTTTGTTTGTAAATTTGGGGTGCTGATACTTAAAGAGTACAGGAGGAGTAGCTTGTGCCCCAGGTCACTGATTCATCTAGGTGCACAGATTTCAATACGTGGGGTTTACTGTGGGTGGGTAGGTTTCAATATTGGGGCATGAATGGTGCTGCAGTTCAATATGAGGTGAACTGGGAGACTCACATGAGGAGGTCACTACTTGAATAGCTTAAATGCAGGACCGTACTCAAGGGCATTGGTTGAGCTGGGTGTTCAGGCTTCAGTTCTCTGGGTCACTCATCTGGGTGTGCGGGTTTTAATACTGGACTGACTCAACTGGATGTGTACGTTTTGGGTGACAAGGGGTGCCATTTTTCATGACAGATTATTTGGGAGAGTTGTGTGGGGATGCTAGAACTGAAATAGCAGAGGGCTGCACAAGAGTAATGTGGTTCATTTGAGGTCTCGGTGCTGGTTTAGCCGAGGGTGGTGTGGGTCAGGAGTGAGGTGTACTGCAAGAGCTCCGGATGTTGTAGTAGTATGTCTGTCACCCTAGAGATTTTTGCAATGGTAGTTCCAAGTCAATTCTTCTTCCAGACCTATAGGAAGGCCATGCCTGCAGACTGCAGCACACCGCTGATTTTTTCAAAATAAAATAATAATAAGTCCAAAAGCATGTGTGCGCCAACTCTGACCCAGCCTTTACTGAGTTTGCAGGCCTTCATATCCTTATTCCCCAACTTCCCATTTAGAGAGGTTGATGGTGACCCAGACAACAGAAGGCTGACCTCGGAGTACGAGTACAAATGTGACAATAGTGAATGAGGAACATTTGCTTGCATGTACTGCTGAGCCTCAATCAAGGGCATTGCTAGAATGAAAATGTCCTCGGCATGGCTTGATAAAGCTATGCTAGTATGACCATGTTCATTTTTCTAAACAGTACTGTTTTACCACATTGGTGTGAGTTTTCCAATGTCTAGCTCTGAAAATGCAGCTTGCATGTTCACAATTGTCTGTCTCGACACCAGTTTCCTATAAGACTAGCGGTGTTGTCTAGGACTAGGCAATCAGCCATTTGAAGAACCTGCAAGTCCCCTGGCAGGGGAAACCTTTCCCTCACTTTTCCTGTTTGCATCAACACTTTTTCAGTGATGCCACCTATTTGGGATCTTTGGTGAACTTAGGATGACACCAAAATGTTTTATGGAAATGTTGTTACTTTGCTGTTTTCCCCCCAAACTGGTTTCAAGGCCAGACTACAGAGTTTGGCTGCTGGCTGAGGCTTCCTACAGAAAATCTGAATTATATGCTTTCACAGTTCCCTCCAGCTAAGTAAAGATGGAAAAGGCATGAGTGGCTCACATAATTGGGCGATTCACAGGAACAATAGCTCCTCTGACTCACAAGGCCTCCCTCTATGTGCCAGCTACGAGACCACGGACAGAGGTATAAGAGGCCACGGATTAAAGGAGTGGTAAGTTCTCCATTATGCTTGCTTAGCAGAAGAAAAAACCCTTAAGACAGGCAGTCATAAACAAGTGTCTAATCTTTTGTGACAGCAGCTCTATGTGAACAGGTGACTAGAGGATAACTTTGAAGGAGGTCCTCCCAGAGACACCCAGACATCTCACTTCTTGAAAGAGATAATTGGGAGGACAGTGTTGCTCTTCGGTCAGGAGATGGATGGGCAAAAGTTAGAGTAGACAGACTTGGGGTGCAATGCCCTCAGCACCATTCTAGCTTAACCTCCCATAGCCTGGATCTTTAGGGGGTGACATCCCTTGCACACTGTTGAGAAATTTAGAGACCAATCATAAAAAAGCGGTCTTTGCGAGATAAGACAGGCTCCGGATCGGAGTCTAGAAGTGCAGAAAGGAACTGACGTCAGCACACTGGAGTGGCACCTATATATGCCCCGCACGCCACTTCCGGAGAGGAACAGCGTTCGTTTGGAGCTGCACAGCGCTACCTTCTGGCAAGCATATCTACTGTGGAAAGGTTTACGGATCCAATCTAACGCCTGGGGAATATTCAAAAGGCGTGAAATCTGCAGCTATTTTTCTATCAGAATGTAACTTTTAAAAAGTAACCTTTAACCTGAATAAAAATGCTGGTGGCTAATTTGCATTAGCTCTCCAGCAGCTACTCAACTGGTGATTGGTCTGAATTTGGAATTCAGAACAGAGGCACTTGGCCTGGGAACCGGGAGGTGCATTCCTCGTCTACCAGGAAGACCAGTTGGGGTGAGCCCAGGAACTTAATTGACTTTAAAGGGCCTTCCCTGGCACAAGTAAACGTTAGGTGACACCTGGAAAGCCGCCAGCCTTTCTCTTCCTAGTCAAGCTGGCACCAGAGCCAGTGTGAGGAAAGCTAACCCCAGAATGGTTCTGACTGACCACAGAGCAGGGGATTCCTCCTTACCCTGGCCACATCTCTGGCGGGCACACAGATTCTGCACAAGAGGAGAAGTGTTTCCCCATCTTGGATTTTGAGATTGAGGAGCACTGTGGGACTTTTTTTGTATTAAGGTAAACAGGAACTGGAAACTACCTTAACAACGTGGGCTGAGCCACGTGTGCCGTTTCCCCGCAAGCGAAACCACACTTGCCTTAACCACGCATATGCATGGTTAAGGCAGTGCGCTGTCTGGATGGTGGAATGGGTGGGCAGGAAGAGGAAGGATCGGGAGAGGATGTTGTCAGGTAAGTGGGGCTGGGGTCGGGTTCTGGGGAAGTGGGAGGGTAGTTTTTTGGGGTGGCATAGTTTTTAGGGCTGGGGAGGTCGGGGTTATTTATAGGGAAGGTTATAGGGAAGGTTTTAGGGCTCAGGTCGGGGGGGTCAGTTTTTAGGGCTCAGGGTGGGGGCACAAAATTGTGTGATAAAGGCATGCGTGGTAAAGATGCTGTTGTGGTTGAGACCACCTGGTTCAGGCATGCATTGTTGAGGCATGCGTTGTACCATCATACAACCAGCAGGAACTACTGAAGAAAGTAAGTAGGACTGTCCCCGGGAACTTTTACCACATTGCTTAGGGACTGCCACAGGCTGATGAACCCTACAGAGCTGGATCATCACAGTCTTCCTCTGAAGTCTTTCTGGACCTGCAAAAGAACAGAAGAGGACTGAACATGATGGTGTGACCCGACAGGTGCCCTGAAGGACTGGACTTTTTCCCTCATGCACCAAGGAAAAAGAAGTAGACTCCCAGGGACAGTTGGCTGACCTCCTGTACGGCTACAGGGGTGCACTAAGCTTCAAGAGGCCTTTTCCTAGAAGCCACGAGCTGACCAGTCGCAACTGGACCTTGACTGGAATCTGTTGTTGGCCTCTGCCTAACACCCTGGGATCTCTCACTACCCTCCTCTGAGGTCTGGGGATATTAGAAGTGCACACCTGTGGTTGTTTGAGAACCAGAAGAAAGTTTGGAAATTTTGACAAACTTTTACCCCAGACCTTCAGGGGGAACTGCGGAAAAAAGTATCCGAACGCCAGAATCATGGAGTTGGACTGAAATTCAGTTCCATCTCAGTCAATGCTACAAGAAGCTCTGAAAAAAATTACTAAGTCCAATTCTGCGTTGTAACTTCGAAAATTTCTGCAAGAAATCTCCTAAGCTCCAGTGGGAGCACCCTACTTCAAATATCTAGCTTTGGGATCCATGGAGGCAGCTCAAGAAGGATTATTCTTCTCAAAAAAGTGACAAAGTCACTTTCTGCGTTTGGACTTGGAAACTTTTTGGCTTCTAGACTTTCACTGGGACCAATGCACTTGTTGCAGTTGGCCAGGGCCCCTTCGCCGTCGGCCTCAAATTGCGCTTAGCTCCTAATCTACAGCTTCCATAGACTATCATTTGCACTTTGTGGTGCTATTTTCACAAATCTTTAAAAACAAATTCCCATCTCGCCGGCTTTCTTTATTGGACTTTTCTCATTTTGGTCTTGATTTACTAATAAAATGTTTCTCTTTGTTTTAAAATTGGTTGGAGAATTTTATTGCACTGCATGTAACTTGTTACTGAGTATGCAATGCTTAAATGCTTTGTATCACGTTTCCAAGGATTGATCATAGGTTTATTTCATTTAATTTGTAGACATCTAGCAGGTGGTGGCTTTTTCATTCGAGGGGGTCACTTGTCCATCCCAAATAATAATAATACACTTTCCTACAGCTGTAGTAAAAAAAGATGGAATCATAGGTTTCAATGGAGAACGGTCATCAACAATGGAATCTTCTTTATCGTCATCAAGGATAACAGTCGTCGAAGGTGAAGATGGCAATTTTGACAGAAATTTAAGGGCGCTAAGTTTTCACGTAATCTTCTGCAAAGGTTTGATTTAACCCTTCCTAGAGTTTTAATGAGTAAACCGAAGGTTTTTACATCTCTAAAAATTCCATATTTCCGATTTTTTGCCCTGCCTTTGTGGAAGTGCTTGCTGGAGCACTTTTCATTGAATCCGGCCCAGGAGACGGAGCATTCCATTTGGCGGGAGTAATTATTTTTCTTTTCCAGCAGGCACAGTGCCAGCCACATCTCTCCCTATCATTCAGTCTTGAAAGAAGAGGCTTTACAAATGTCATGACATGAATCCTTGTATATTCTGTAAAAGCAATACACGGCTAATGTGGGTCATCAGTGTAGCAGGGTTTGAAGAGAGATCTCTTCTCCTTGACAGGCATGATGGCAGTCACTGACAACGAAGGGTCCACCTCGTCCAAAAGGTGGACATTTACCACACAAGCACCCTAAAAGCAACTTATAGTGCACTGAAAGCTGGCATTATGGTTGGTTGAAGCTCAGAAAAATATCAGGATAAGGTCACAGGTTAGAGCAGAGCTCCTCTTTGGAACACCATCAAACAACGTGCTGTAGAAATCTGAGCCAGGGAAGCTTACTTGGGAGTACAACAGCTCAGCACTTCTACCTCTTTGGCTGAAGTTTAGGTTGTTTAAAAGGAGGTGGCTGTGCTACTGAACAAACACTGTTGTTGCGGCCTATGGTCATTTTAATAAGGTTTACTGCTATATAAAGTAACCAAGAATTCCCAGATTAATGACAAGGAATGATTCAAGCACGTGAATATGTGAAAGATCCAATGCTGGAGAAATGGTATAACCACCATTTCATCAGATTATTTTACTACTGTCCATGTGAGTCCACACACCATTCCAAACATATGCACAGAGGAGGAGAGAGGGTGGGCCACAGCTTGCCAGAAAGACTTAATAAGTAGGTGCTTACAGGAGAAGGCTGGAACTACTCCCTGATGCAAGGGGGCACAGTCACAGTGGTAGATGGAGAGCTGTTCCACAAAATGCACCCAAGGGCAGTCAGACCTCACAGCATAGTCATTAAGGGCTACTTCGCCCAGGTGGTGAGACAATCTTGATTCCACTATTCAATGACTGTTTAGTGCCTCATCACACAGGTGAGATGTACATTCCCCGATGGTGCAATGGAAATTCAGGTGATGTTATTGTTAATTAGCACTTGACACAGGATCTAGGTTTATCAAGTGGGCATGTTCCTGGGGTGATGGAGCATGTGTATGCTCCCAATGGTTGTTCATCAGACAGAACTAGCAGCTCAGATGCTGGTCAGCTGCTGCTAACCATTCATGGCACCTCAAGAACGGCCTAAAACTGGAGCTAAATAATAGACTGCTCAAGATTAGGGGGAAACTGGTAGGAAATGTTAACATTTTCTGGGCAGGACCCTGGGATATGCAATTGATAAACGTGAGAGAAATGCAGGGAGGTACAAGAAAAGAGAAAAGGAGCAAAACGGGGTATATGCTGTGTGGCATGCGTGGTACCAGGCCCTAGAACGTCTGAATTTATCAGACTTGATGAGTATTTGCAGTCCCAGCGCCCAGTGACCCGGTACACACAAGTTGAGGAGACAGACTCAGGAAATAGCAGTAAGAGAAGTGCTCTACACTACAGATTTTTGAGGGGTAACAGCGAGCTGTAAATGCTCTGTTCTAAAGAGAACAGTCAGGTCCCCGCTTCCATCTTACCCTTGTACGATCTTCAACGCTGTAGATCCGAAGTTGCATAGGGATGTTAAAGCTGTGCAGGAAGTTTCCCCCAAACACCAGTGTATCAGTTGGAGTGTACACAGCATGGATCCAGCCTACAGAACAAAGTACAGTACGAAGGCTTACGTTTCTAATAATTTACAACATCTTGCATTGCATGAACATAAACCAGTGAAAGCTAGAACTAGTGTCCTTACTTTGCAAATCTTAAAATCTTGCAAGTCACACAGGCAAAAGTGGAGATTGGGCGTGCAACAACCTACAGAGCTTGCATTATCAGGAGTCAGTCACAGAACGGGTCAGATGTGGGAAGCTCAAGATGTGACATCTAATCTTTTGGGCAACTTTATTTGCTACTCTAAAATAGATGTCTATCACAGGCTTTTACACCAGCTCTGGCCACAGAAATGGTAAGAGTGCAGCTTCCTGTTGTGAATTATTACAGCAGAACCCTCAAATAACTTTATTCATAAGAAAAAGCAATCCAGTCAGAACCATTTACAAGCCAAGCAAGCATTCATATAAGAACACTACCATGAAGAGTACAAAAAGACAACTTGACTTCTTTGAAGACTGGTATGTCTAACCATAACAGAAAATTAAGTACACACACATTAGCAGTAAGATAGAGGCCCTTTTGATGTTGTCCGTTTCAAATCTGTCTACAGTGATTTCAGATGTTAATGTCTTAGTCTCCAATGCGTATCTGTTTCTGTACTGTTATAATTATTATAGGGTCCTGATGAAGTCTGAGTGGAGAATCCTCTGGGACATGTAACATATTTAGGCCTTATTTTAACGGGCGGCCTATAATACTGAAAATACAGAGGAAATATGAATGCATCTGTCTGCTCTCCTGTGTCGAGGAAGTGATGATGCTGAGGTGATGAATCTCTTGAACACCATTAAGATGATTAAATAGCGAGTCCTGATTCAGGCTACTTATCCTGCACCATCAACGTAACTTATGCACGCTTTTAAAGCTTTATGATGGCAAGCACGTTCTATTGGCCTAACAGGTACTATAAGTTGCAGTGTCTCAAATGTGATCGATGTTTGATCTGCCAGCGAGTTCCCTGGCAGTTGTGTTAAACATCCTGTGAAAGATCACAATGTCACCTACAGAGGCAATTCTTATGTGAGTGGAATCTAAAGACAGAGATAAATACGGACCCATAATAAGAGTTTTGAGTCTTCTTCCAAAATATGTCTCTTACCTCATCTTGACCTACAGCTGCATAGACCTTTAATAGGAAATCTAGGCTTAGGCTGGGGTCTGCCTTTAAGTTTTTCGTTTGTGCTGTAAGAAGTGGATTAGAGATGGAGGTATGGGAATTACAATGTGCTGTACTAGTGGTTAAAGGGTTTTCTTCCTTTATAGAGGTAGAGGCCATACATAGTTCCTTGCCCAGTTAGTGGCATTTAGAAGTATCCTATATGGGTACTCTTGCTTACCACTGATGTCCTACGCTAGGGCCTCAATACCGGTGCACCTCAATTGGAAAAACAAGTTATTCCTTTTGAAGCAGGACTGCCTCTGAACAGCGAGGAAGAGGTGGAGGGTGCTGCTGGAAACTCGGACAGCATTGGGACAGCAAATAAAACCTAAGAATGTCCATCCACTGATATTGTTTCATAGGTAAATCAGCGAAACTAACAAATAAAACAGAAAGTGATGGCATCTTCCAGAACGTAAATACAACCCCAAAGTTACCATGGCCTCCGTGGCCTCTATGGCTAAGGTATATTGGTCTGAATCGACTTGGCAACACTTGGCCTTAGTCTTTTGCTAGTGCCCTTCTACATCACAGTGAAGAGCTTGGTGCTCCGTTAGGCAGATGGTGTCCTGGTTTCTTGTGAACCAGAATCCATTTATCGGTGTCCAGTGGAGGGCACAGGCACAAAGTACACAGTGACTGGACTGACACTGCCAGTTCAGGGCTCAGGGCTCAGATTCAGGCCCAAGTGATAGTCAGATTTTCGAACAACCAGATGGACCAGTCGGCCAGTATTCAGTAGAATGGTAATAGGATGCCATATACTTAAAGGGCTTGTATGGGGATTAAGATGTTCCAGTTGCAGGGGTTCCCACAGTTGCAGCCTGCTATTTCCAGCCTGACATAGGTAGCCTATACACCAAACAGGCCCCACCTTTCACCAGTCCACCTTTGAATTACACAGACCTGCATCCTTACAGGTCCAACACATGATGCAGACCCCAGTATTGGGCATACATTTCACTGTTGAGATTTAGGAGGAAGTCTCCCGGGAGTGGTGCAAGTAAAAAGTACCCGTGTCTCTGAACTGCAAGCAGAATGATACAAGATTAGGCCATGTGTGGGCACAGGGTTAAAACAAATCTATTATGCTTTCCTTCCGAACAAGAAACCGCACTTAGGCCTCTGCACACTGCCACCCTTCATCAGAAAGTCTTTGCCTGGTAAGTGTAGCATGGCAGACTGGAGCAGCATTCATATGCTACTAGTCTCATTCTGAACCTGATCTAAGCGCTCAATGAAGCAGCCTTTTTCCAAACAAATTAACTTAATGGAAGTAAAGTCTTATTTATTTGGCTATAGTCAAAACACTCCCTTAATAATAAAATTGTTGCACCTTCTTTAGGGGTCCGTTGAACTGGCTGTTATACCCAACAAACACCCTCAAAGAGTAAGACTTGACGTTACTATTTAGAGACCTTGCTTTAGAGTCTGGCTAGGTAGCCTCCCTGGCCTAGACTCTCAAGGCCCAGGAGAACTAGCTGTATTACCTGTGTCCTTGCGATCCAGACAGTCTTCTTGTGATATACAAACTACTCTCTCACACTGTACTGCTAGCTCAACTGTCCCTGACGGCAGGGATCCCATGTCCAACAAAACAATTTTTCCACTTTGACCCGGTAGAAAAATTGCTCTTTCTGCAAAGGCACCCCAGATTATTACCTTTTGCTGGACCCTATATTTCTGCTGGGTGTAGCACTATCCCTGAACCATACCCCTGCTAACTAGTAAAAAAGTGCCGGTGGTCCCCCTTTCAAAATGGTGAAATTGGCATACCCCTAATCAGCATATTTAAATTACCTATAAGTCCCTAGTATATGGTACAAAGTGTATCCAGGGCATGTAAGTAAGTCTCACTAGGGGACTGCAGCACCCATTGTGCCACCCACTACAGTGACAGTTTAAACATGACTGCAGGCCTACAATTTATAGCCTGGCAGTTGCAGTTTTAAACTGCAAATTCGACCTGTCAAAATAAATTCTTTTGACGGGTCAAACTTTTCCTTTCAAATATTAATTTACCCCTATCTAGGCCTTATTGCCAATACGGTAGGGTGAATGGTATTTAAAAGTAGGACATGTAGGGATTTAATGATAAAAATGTCCTTATAGTAAAGAAGCCCCAAAAGCTATTTTCACTGTAACAAGGCTGGCTGTTCCATAGAAAAATATTGGGTTACATTATTACATGTGCTAGTTTTGGTTAAAAAACAGGTACAAAAATAATCAAACCATTATTTTATTTTTAAAAATCCAATGGTGAAGTGGGATGGTTGATAACATTTAAGGAAAATGTACTTTTAGAAAGTTACATTTTCTTTACCAAAAGCCTCTGGAGGTCCATTTGCTTTTGCTCCCCCACTTTTGCCAACCAATAATTAGCAATTGAATAGGTGTGAAATGCCTCTCAGAATCAAACGATAGGTTGACATGAATGGCCAGAGAAAGATGCTTTTTAGTTATATATAAAAAATTAAAAAAATTAGCATATTTAAACAGCCTAAAATATTCAACATGGCATAGACATCATTCGTTGAAAAACATAATTACAACTTTTACTTTAAAATCAATTAATTCCAACATTATAGACAAAAATAGGTGTACAAAATAAATTACATGGCTGTTCATTCATGAATATATAAACTGCACAGTGGTGACCTGGACAGTCTCATCCAACATGTGCCAAAATATAGCCACCGATTACCGGGGTCAATTGGAGTCATATATAAAGTCCAATGTGCCGCGTGCGGAAACAAGGAGGCTTTGTTCTACAGGCGTACTCTTGAAACCAATGTGATAAGCTTCCTTCAATCCCTTTACCATCCTGTATAATGACAGTGCATAATCCCCCCTTTAGAAAATACATCTGTTATTGTAACAAAAAGAAAACAGAATGGGGATGTAATGCCGTTTACAAATAGTAAGGTTCAAAACTGCCTGAAATAAACCCCTCTAATCATACATCTTATTATAGCGAAAATAAAAACAGAATGGGGGTATAATGCTATATTTAAATATAGTAAGGAAGGTATTTTGGATTCTATACAGGCAAATCGTTCCTATTCATTACTTTGTCAGTGTCCTTCAGGAATTTCAAAAGTCTAGATGTTAACTGAACATTGGTCCCACTCAGACAGATTTCTATCGTTTTCTGGCATTGCCTGATTCTTAAATGGCAGAATACTGGTTTTAGACAATAGCGCCTTCAGGCCGTCAATTCACTACAGAGGTAGACTACATGCAGCAGCGATTCAAATTTATAATTACACAGTCTGCAATTCAAGGTCACTGTCCCTTTCAAGCATCCATATTTGTATGCCTTCAGAGGTCTTATTCCACATCTTAGCCTGGTTAGGTCTTTTTTCTGCTCTAAACTCATATGGTGTGATACCAGCCCCAATGGGCTGGTAGAAGGTGACACACAAAAAAGCATGGGCCTTTGGTGATAGCTCTTGCCGGTCATCTTCAGCAGACTTTAATCTTGCAAGCACTTTGGCACACAGTTTTGGAGGAAGGTTTAGGTCAAAGACGTCTCGGGCACCCAAGTCATTAATTGAAACTTACTGTCCTGCATACTTAACCATAATAGTTTCCTCATTGAGCCAGTCAGGGCAGCCTTGAGCTTAACACAATAGCTTAAGAACCTTGCTTTCCCTATGATCACTTGCTCACTTAAATTAATAACAAAATATGCAGGGCGGCGCTATGAGCATCCTTTTCACATTATAGTGTCAAATCCTGCTTGAATGTCAAATCCTGTTCGACAGGTCAGTGGGTTTTACACAGAACACTTGGGGCACCAGTCAAAGAGGGAAACAGGATGCCAAAACAATTCTTGTGTATACCCTGTGTGGGCTCTGGAAAACCCTGCTTTGTTCCAGGCCTCGAACAATCCACTCGCAATGTCGAGTGAGATTTTATCAGGTCGAGCTATTTTTAGCATTTGTAGGAAAGTGGGTTTCTGTTGCAGTAACCCCCCCACTTTTTGCCTGATAACTGATGCACTCTTCCTTGGTGTGCCCTGGGTCCCTGCCAATCAGGTACACAGGGGCCTGTGTTCCTTCCCTAAAACTGCATTACAGCCTAAACCCAATTGGCCTCTCTGGCCACAGGTAAGCCCCTGGTAAATGGTGCCCTAGGTACCCAGGGCACTGTGACCAGAGAAGGCCTCTAAGGGCTGCAGCACTTATTGTGCCACCCTTGGAGGCCCTGTACCCTGACACACACACACTGCCCTTGCAGGCTGGGTGTCTTGGTGCAGAACAAAACAGAGAGTCGACATGGCACACATCCCTGTGTGAACAAAAAAGGCACGGAGCTTGCGCGCCTCTCTGTCGCACTGCGAAGTGCAGGAAACTTTTCCTCACAATAGGCCACTATTTACTGTATAATCCAATATTTGACCAGTGAAGCCATGATTAAACAAATCCTCATTTTACTTGTAATCCGTTCATTTTCCTGAAAATCACTGCGGAGACAGCGTGATATTGCCATGATTCTTTGATTTAACATTTTCAAATGCCTCCTGTTTGCCCATCCAGGCCTTTAACAGAGACACGTGAGAAGAATCATTCATACGAGTGGGCTCATGTCATTTAATTTCACCCAATGCATTTCGAGCCAAGAGGCTCTTCGTCAGGGGTTGCTGAAACAAATAAAAGAAATAGCTTCACCAACTGCTCTGTTCAAACAGTCTATGTCCAATAAAAATCATGTTGTAACTACACCCTGTATACCACCACCCTCATCAACCCTCACACCCTGCTATCGACAAACTAAAAAGAAACCCACATGCTGCACAACAAAGATATTGCACCCCCACCACTAAACGCCAAACCCCCTGGAACTCAAAATTTACAACTGTCAAAATAATACAATGCATAAAAACGCTACATAAATTGTGCCAAACTGATAAAGTACCCAGTTTATAATCATGCGATCTGAACCTTCTTAAATTATCCCCATAATTCCTAGACGTTTTTCAACACACTGTGACTTAATACCAAATATTCACAAATGCTGACTAATACATGTTTAAGCAGTTACCTGCGGAGCCCCAACCGGCAGCTTCGTCTCAACGTGTACTTTCACTCGGTGCTTACTGAAGAATAAACTCACTCTGCCTCCCAAACCATTAATGCTGAATGCAAGCCCACGTGTGAACGATTTCAAGTTTGAAATCTAGTGGTTGACATTGACCCCGTGACCTACCCTTGTAGAAACTCCGTGTCTTAAAGGAATATGTAATGCAAAACCAACGCCCATATATAAACGATAACTAAAAATCACAAAAAGCAATACACTTTATGCAACCCTGTAATGAACCCTATGTCAGTGATTAAGGAAATGTATATCAACCAAAAAGACCTGTTTTAAAAAAATATCATCACAAAACCATTAATAGAATGAAAATAGTCCATGTTAATTACACAGCTGCTTGATAATACATGACGATGAAAGAAACCACAGTAGCAGTCAGAATCCGTCTATCCCACGATATGAATGGTGCTGTTCCAACAGGTATTGTCACCAGAACTGCATGAAATCCACTCTAGACACTCCATGTTTTCCACTGTCTCCGAAGTGATGAAAGTTCATTGACTCAATTTATTCCGAACAGATGCTGTGCACGCAATTATTTGGGTTTCATATTCTGCAGTTAATACATATTTAAGGGAAGGAGTGCAACCGCACATTTCTTGTCTTGCATTGCAATTTACTGTCCCAATGCGAGTTTGCACCCTACAGATTATTTGGTTGAACTTGGAATAAATTGAGTCAATGAACTTTCATCACTTCGGACGGATTATCAAGCAGCTGGGTAATTAACATGGACTATTTTCATTCTATTAATGGTTTTGTGATGATATTTTTTTAATACAGGTCTTTTTGGTCGATATACATTTCCATGATGGCTGCACCGAAGACGGAGAAGTTTGTTATCAAACTTCTCAGCACAGTAAGCCCACACTGATGCCAGTGTGGGATTTACTGTAAAATGCACAACAGAGGGCAACTTAGAGTTGCCCCCTGAACCTAACCTACAATCCACGTCTTGTCTGAGGGGCTGCCTAGGCTGCCACACAGCAGACATGTTGCTGGACCCCTGGGTAGAGAGCCATCCGCTCTCCCGGGCCTGCAACAATGCACGTCCTGGGCGAGGTGCTAGGCCTCCTCCCCCAGGATGGGCAGGGGGAAGCTTCAAAGGCATTCCGCCTTTGTGAGCTTCCCCAGACCACTTGCTGTACTCAGCAACTGGTCCCCACCGGTTCTTCCCCCCATCCGGGCGGGAAACACCAAGGGAGGAAAGGGGGTGTGCCACCCTCTGCCAACCCCACCCCTCAGGTGGGGGAGGCGAGGTGAAGCACATCTCCGGGCTCTATCCATCTTAAAGATGGGGAGCCCTGCCCAATCAGGACTAAGCTCCTGCCCCCCTCCCACAGGAGAGTGGCAGGATAGGGGGTGTACCCACCACAGGGCAGGGACCCATTGGTCCCTGCCCTTTACCTACCTGTAACGCCCCTAAATCTAGTATTTAGGGGCACCCTGAACCTTCCTTCCTCAGATTCCCGCAACCTAAGAAGAACAAGCATTGGCATAGCCAATAGGTCTCGCTTTTGGGACCTTATAAGTATTCAGTTATGCAGCACAATATCCTTGGTGCAACAACAACAGTTGCTTGGATAAACACTTATAAGGTCCCAAAGGCGAGACCTATTGGCTATGCCAATGCTTGTTTATAATATACTGTTTGACTTCCGCAAATTGGCCGTAAAACTATCTTTTCCCCCTGAAATTGAGTCATGAATGTTTACAGTCACTGCCCAGAATTCTTTTCCATACTAGACGACCACCATAAAATAGTAGCTTCAGCCGCCTTATCATCCAATTGCTATACTTTAAGTATAGATGAGGAACAACACGGCGGAAACAGTGATTTGGAAATTAAGTTTTATTTGGTGATAACGGCAAGCAAGCACGTGCAATAAGATAA
Organism: Calotriton arnoldi; assembly: GCA_963921515.1. Taxonomy (NCBI): domain Eukaryota; kingdom Metazoa; phylum Chordata; class Amphibia; order Caudata; family Salamandridae; genus Calotriton; species Calotriton arnoldi. The sequence goes on along the minus strand of CAWUFW010007388.1, from coordinate 681,182 downwards.
TGAAGCATGCATGCAAAGGGACAAGGGGGCGTTCTGATGGACTTGAAACAAAGCAGGAGTTACATCTGAACCGAGACGGGGCACAGGACAGGTGCCCTGTGCACGTCAACACCTTTCAAACGGAGCAACAGTGCAAAATAGCTAACAAGAACGATCCCAGAAGACGTGCAAAGGAGACAGTGGCAGCTTACACTGAGAAGAGACACTCGTCACTACCCTCCATACAGCATTCACTACATATAGCACCAAGCCCGCTGAAGCATATCTCCTCGGGCGCAAAACTATAACAGAGAACTGGGTGCAAGGCCTATCTCACCTCCTCTATCAAAATACGAAAAGTCACTAAAATGCGCAGTGAGGCCGCGGCCCTCTAGTAAGAACGGCGAAGATTGATGAGACCGGGCTCCTATGAAGATAGCGAGAGTGCCTTCTGGGGGTGCACGACCGAAGAAAGAAGCAAACGGTAGAAGCAGAACAGGACACACAGTAGTAGGGGGAAAAAGGACTCTGACCTGATTGAGCCTGCGAACGACGATTCCGCCACAGCCGAACCCCAGCCTCCCGAGCCTACAGGAACTTCCGGAAGAGGCTGAACTACGAGTCCCAGGAAGCGCCACTGCAGGATTTGGCGCTGCCCACCATCCACTGAACACATTGAAGAGACAGAAGAGCCGTGTGTGCGATGCATTACAGGAAATGCTGTTAATAATGCTAGGATAAAGGGTGGAGTGGGGGACAGCATCGTCTCGCAGAAAAGGCAACGCATTGGGTGGAAAGAGTTAAGGCATGCACCGGCCAAGAAAACAAGCACGGAGGAGCGGGGGCGAGCGAGCGCGGCAGCCTGCAAAGCAGTCCCAAAACGCTCGTGCGTCGTGGCTGGCCTTTGGATGAGTACGCGCGGCAGACATGTGTTTCCACTTATCGCGCCCGCGTCTGGGCACGATAATTGGAAACACGTTTGCCGCGCGTACCCATCTCAAAAAGGCCAGCCACGACGCACGAGCGTTTCTTGGACTGCTTTGAAAACTCACTTACAATAAGTCTTCGCCTCTAAGCAGCGCTTGCGCGCTACTCGAAGCTCGACCTAAAAAGGACGAAAGAAGACGCCCAGCAGAGGAGACTGCAGAGAACAACTGACTTGGCCCCAGCCCTACCGGCCCGTCTGCAGTTTCCAGAGATCCTGCGCCAAAAATCGTCTTGTCCTGCAGCCAGCGACCTCCAGAACCCCGGGGAGGACTGACTGCCTTCAACAAAGACCGGATCTCCTGTGAACAGCAGCTCTGTTCAAAAGAAACATCAAACAAAGACTCAGAGCCTGCTGAGGAAAAAGAAACCCGACGCCTGGAGCCACCACTGCACCCGTCGCCTACAGCCCGAGTTTAAGTGGCCCACCGGTCCCAGCGAGGTCCCCCAGCGCTCCAGAGTCCGAGTCCACTGTGGGTTGACCCTTCCAGGACTCCCCGACGTCGCCTGCAGCCTCTGCAGGGAGACCCCCATCCCCTCCCCAACCGCGAGTGGCCCGGTAAGGTGAAATCCGACCTCAAAAGACACCCCTGCATCCAGCCGCCCTGCGCCCTGGAGAAAGGAACCCGAGGTGCACCTACGTCCCCGAGCCCTCCAACTTACCTGCCCAGCTGTTGGTTCCTCCTGGAAGTCTTCCTGGACCGAGCCTGCAGCTGAAAACCAAAACCGAAAATCTCCATTGAAATCAACCGGGCACCCGACCTCAAAACAGCACCCTGCACCCGGCCGCCCTAGTGCCGATGAGGGTGCCCCTTTTGTGCTAACTTGGTCCCCAACTTGCCCTAAGCTTAACCCTAGGAGCTTTGCTCCCACAACCCCGTGGCCTGCTTGCCAGCCGCCACCAACCGGAGTCCCCCTATCCTCCATAGGATAACATTGGGCCTCAACACTCTGCACCCGGCCGCCCTAGTGCCGCTGAGGGTGCAACAACAGTGCATCACTGACCCTGGGAGACCCCTGAGTCTAACCCCAGAACCCTAACTCAAAAGACCGATTACTTACCTCAAAACCGATAACTCATTTTTCCTCATAGGATAACATGGACACTTTTTCTTCCAAAAAGTTTCTAAGTGTCGACTTTTGAAAACTAAGAATATTCCTTAAAAATCGCACAAATAACCTAACCGAATTTTCTCAACTGTTTGCAGGAAAGGTCCCAGTGCTGAACCTAGGTGTCCAGCACTGAGTAACAAAAATAATTAAAAAGTAACTTACCTGTGAATTGAATTTCCTTCCATAGGATAACATTGGTGGTTCTTTGTGAAAAAGTTTCTAAGTGTCAACTTTTGAAATACAAGAATATTCTTTAAAAATCGTACAAACTACAAAAACGTAATTACTTACCTGTTTTAAGTAAATGTCCCAGTGCTGAATCTAGGAGTCCAGCACTGGATTACAAAAGTAACGTTAAAGTAACTTACCGGCGAATTGAATTTCCTTCCATAGGGTAACATTGACACTTGGAAATTCTTCTAAGTGTCGAGTTTTGAGACTTTAAAATATTCACCTAAAACCAGTCTAATTACGAAAACGAATTTACTCACCTGCTATCAGGAGAGATCCCAGTGCTGGATCTTGGTGCCCAGCACTGACCCTAAAAAGTAATCACAACTGTACTTACCGGTAACTAGAATTTCCTTCCATAGGATAACATTGCCTGGTTTTTGCTGAAAAAGTTTCTGTCGATTTTGCAAACTTACAAATATTCGTTAAAAATCGCCTGTATAACAAAAACACATTCTTTCAACTGTTTACAGGAGATGCACCAGTGCTGGATCCAGGATCCAACACTGAGTAAGAAAAAGTAACGATAACACTACTTACCTGGTAAGTGAATTTCCTCCCATAGGATAACATTGGTGATTCTATGTGAAAAAGTTTCTAAGTGCCAACTTTTAAAACACAATAATATTCCTTAAAAATCACAACTGTAACCAAAACGTTTTTACTCAACTGTTTACAGGAGATGTCCCAGGACTGAATCTAGGATCCAGTCCTGTGGTTAGAAAAGTAATCCAAAAAGTAATCTATTGCATTTAACTAGAAATTCCCATTGAACTCAATGTATAATTGTGTTTAAAATTGTGTTGCCTTTTGCAACAACTGTAACTATTGCATTCAAAAGTCTATTGCCTATTGAAAGTATTTACCTAAAGCATCTCATTCTGAGAAAGTATATTTTGATACCTATTGTTGGTTCTAAAATAAAACAAGCATATATTTTTATATACAAACCATTGGCCTAGAGTTCAGTTCTTGAGTGTGTGGCTTCATTTGCTGAGTGTGTACAACAAATGCTTTACAATGTCCTCTGATACTGCCTTACTGCTCGACCAAGCTACCACTTTAGAGAGTAAGGTTATATCTAACTTTAGCCTCTGCCAAACCTCTGGGGACTGTGGACCCTGTGCACACTGAACCTTACTTTGGTTCAGTATATACAGAGCCACTTTCTTACAGCATTTACTCGACCTTACTGGCGAGTTAATTTAAACAGGTAGGAACAGGTGTTCTGTTCATTCAGAAAGTGAATGAGCAATAAAGAGGCCTTTAAATGTTGTTTTTGTCTTGACACATTTCCTGTCTGTTCAAGGACAGAGTTCAAATGTCAGTTTCTCTTTTTACTAATTGTTGCTCATCTGTTCCCGGAAAATGTGTTTTACTTTTCTTTCTCTTATTATAGTTAGTGCTTGTCAAGTGAGTTATCTGACAATAATTGTGAAACAAAAGGTTGTGAAATGTCAAGTTTTTTCTCTAACAATATATTTCAACAACTTGTAAATGAATAGTACAGTACCTCAAAATATATCAGGAATTATGAAATAACTTTTTTTTGTATTTCAGAAGTGTGATACAAAGAAAGACTTACATAGGAGCAAAATAAATCACAACACTTTACTTAGTGATGTGCAAATGATAAAATATATTTGCAGAAACTATTTCCAGACATTGTACACTATAGTTTTAAAACCACAACAGTGGGAAATTCTGTGGGCATTTCAATGTAAAATCTGCTGATTGCAAATGACAGTGTGCTGCTACCTCATACTTTAGTTATGTATTTATTAAAAGTGACAGTTTTTAAACATGAGTTCAGAAACTTTTCTTCCCCTGCACTGATGACAATGCGGTTAATGAACTGAGGCAAGTCAACGGTCATGGGTATCCTATATGTGGCTAGATTTCATTTCAAGACCGGAGGCTACCATTATGCATTAAACCTTTAATTGCCACTCCGCAGCACCTTTAAAGAATTATTAAACATCACGAACACTAGAATTAGAACACAGCAGTCCACAAATAACCCTGCTCCTGAACATTCCTTCTCTTTTAATTGCTGCTCATGACAAGAGAAGTACCTTTAACGTTACATTAAATAGATGTGATAATAGATGTATATTTGAATGAGTATATGTTTGGAGATGTTTAATTTTTGTGAATGTATATGTTGTTCGCTACAGTTTCTAATTTTCAGAAGCTGAAGTGTATTATGTTTTAAATTATTTTAGAGTTTATTTTGATGTATCTATTCTTAGTTATTTTTTAAAATAGATTTGTGTTAAGATTCTATTAGAATAGTAAAAAAAAAAAAATTAAAAAAAATTAGGAGTTGTTTTTGAAATAAGAAAGGAAGCGGAGCATTGTTTAAATTGATTGCGTTTACCGTTGTGTGAGGCGCGCGATATCAGCACGAGGAGGGCAGCAGGATTCGCAAGGCTCTTGGCTCCGGCGGCTCGCAGAAGTTGAAGATGTGTCTCGAGGGAAGAGAACGCAGGAGCGTCTCTCGTTCCCTCTATGGTGACCGAAATTCCGTCGCGCATGAGCAGCACGTACTGACGTGCAAGGGCAGCGTAGGAGAATATTAATTAGTTGAGTACGCGCATGGGCAGCACGTTTTTGCGTGCAAAGGCAGCGCGTGAAATATTTGTTAACGCGATATTTGGGAGGACATTTTAGGTAGGGATGATTTTAATATTAGATATTGAGGATATGTTTGTGCAGGTGACGGTTGAACGGAATCTAGTTACGGAGTGCAGACGGTGAGGAGTAGGAGTTTATGAGGGAAAATCAGGGAGTTTAAGGAGGTGTATTAGTTTGTAGGAATTTATTTCTAGGTATTTTTAGAATACAGTGTAGGAGTTTTTAGCAGAATGTCAGACACAAGATGGGTGTTTGACAGTCAGTAGTGATATGGTGAATGAGGAGGTGGTTAAAAGGTTAATTCAACATGAAATGAAAAAGCAGGTTAAAGAAGCAGTTGATGGTGTTTTGAGGAGTAGAAAAAGAAATAAGGATGGTGAGGAGGAATATTTTTCTTTATCTGATGGAGAAGGAGTAAGTACAGAGATGGGTAAAAAGAGAACAAAGAAAACGAGACATGTGGAGGATGTGTTGATAGCAAAGAAGGAAGGCACAAATGCCGTAAAAACATTAGGTGTCCTTGGCGGCATGCAAAGGAAAGGTGTCCAAAGCGGCACACATGGAAAGGTGTCCTTTTGCAACACACATGAGGAAGAAAATTTTGGAGGAAATGGGAATAGCAGAGGGGATGGTGATGCAAAGGATTTGAATGAATATATTTTTGGTCTGAATCAAGATTGAGTATTTGGATGAGGAGTTTGAGGATTTTGAAGGGTCTTGTTCAAGTGACGGTATTAAAGACCCGATTGGAATGGATATGTTTACACTGCTAGACATTAAGCATCCACGCAGTGGTGAGTGGTGGCCCATGGATCATGTGGCGAAATGTATTAAAACATGGATTCGTAAGCCACTAGATAGAGAGGTGAGAAGAGTAATGAGGTCTGAATGCGCAAGACCAGTTATTGATGAAAAAGTATGCAGTACTCCAAATCTAGATCCAGAGCTGATCAGTTTTGTTTTTCGACTTGTGAGAGACCCAAGGAAGGGTCTTGAGAGGTCTTTGAAGATCTGTCAAGATAAGCTTCTTGATGTGTTAGGACCTTTAGCAAGGATCCTAGATATGGCAGAAGAGGCATATACCAATGAGGAAGCAGTAGATATAGAACTGCTTAGAGGTTGGAGCCAGAGGGCTCTAGTGCTCTTGGGAAACACTAATGTAGGCCTCTTATCTGAGCGGAGAAAGGCTATCTTGATGAAGATAAGTCCGAAGTTGGGTGACATGGCGCAAAAGGAAGGGAGCGAAGATGCGAAAGGATTTCTCTTTGGAGAGGGTCTTGTTAAAAATATTGGAAAATATGTGAATACATTCACAGCTCTTGATAAGTGAACATGAGGAAAGTTTTTGGAGTTAGTGTTTTTGGCAGGGCCGGCAGAAGGGGAATTTCTGCTGGCCGAGGATTACAGAGGTCCCAATTTAGTGGACAATATTATGCCCAAGGAGGGAGTAGCTTTAGAGGAAGAGGCTATAATCCCGGAGGTTTCTTCCCAAGCAGAGGAAGATTGGGAAGATCTGGACGAGGAAGTTCAGCAAGAAGACGGGGCCAATTTCAAGGAGGACAAGGTGAGTACGGAGATCATTTCTGGTTCTACCCTCAAAAAAGTGGGAGGACGACTGAGGTTTTTTGTAGAGGAATGGAAAAAAATCACAAAAGATCCTTGGGTTTTGGAGACTATACAGGGGTATTACATAGAGTTCATGGAATTACCAAGTCAAGAAGAGGAAGCAAGAGAGATAAGTATGTCAGAAGAACAGGAGGAGATAGTGAATATAGAAATAAAATCTTTGATAGAGAAAGGAGCGGTTATTCAAATAAAAGAGGAAAGGAAAGGTTTTGTAAGCAATCTGTTTTTGGTAAGGAAAAAGGAGAAAGGATGGAGGCCGGTTATAAATGTGAGGGATCTAAACAAATTTGTGGAATACAGACATTACAAAATGGAGGGCATCCATTGCCGGAGGGATATGTTCGAGGAAAAGAATTGGTTGGTGAAAATAGATCTGAAGGATGCGTATTTTACAATTCCAATGAGCATGGAGAGTCCGAGTTTTTTACAGTTCAGATGGAAAAGGAATCTTTATCAGTTTTTGTGTCTGCCATTCGGCCTTTCTTCGGCTCCATGGTGTTTCACAAAGGGGATGAGAGTGGTCGTATCCTTTTTTCGGCTGAGAGGGTGCGAATGATAATATATTTAGACAATATTTTGTTGATGAACCAGGATCAGGGAGAGCTGAGAAAGAATGTGAAAGATGTGATCATGATGTTAGAGAATTTAGGATTTGTAGTGAACCAGGAGAAGTCTGTTCTGATTCCGAGTCAGAGCATGGAGTTTTTGGGTTTTCCGGTGGATACGGTGAAAAATGCATGCTTTTGTTACCACAAAAGAAGGTGAAGTTAATAAAGAAGGAAATAAAGTTGTGCATGAGGACGGAGAGTTTGACTCTAAGACTTAGCAAGGATAGTAGGTTTGTTGTCTTCATCAATACAGGCAATTTTTCCGGGACCCCTTCACTATCGAGCATTGCAGAGAGTGAAAGGGGAAGCGTTAAGGAAAGGGTTATGGTATGGAGACCAGATATCTTTAAGTATGGAGGCGAAAGAGGAATTGGAATGGTGGTTGAACAATCTGGATGCGTGGAATGGACGCGCAATATTTGGAAGAGGTCCGAATTTTGTTTTGGAGACGGATGCGAGTTTGAATGGATGGGGGGCTCGTTTAGGAGAGGAGAAAACAGGTGGACTTTGGAAGAGAGGTCAGAACACAAATTGTTTGGAGTTGACTGCAGGTTTGTATGCAGTGAAAAGTTGCAGGAAAAGTCTGGGAGGACAATCGGTGATAAGGATGGACAATGTGTCAGCTGTAGCGTATATAAACAGGTTGGGAGGAACAAGGTCAAAAAGTTTAGCAGATTTGGCAAAGGATTTTTGAAATTTCTGTTTGGAACACAAAATTGAAGTAAAGGCAGAGTATTTGCCAGGAGAAATGAATCAGATAGCAGATTGGAATTCAAGGCATTTGAGGGACTTCCGCGATTGGAAGTTGGATGTGAGGAGCTTCAGGAGAATAGACAATTTGTTGGGTCCTCTGGAGGTGGATCTCTTTGCGAGTCGTTTAAAATTTCAACTGGGGAGTTATTTCAGTTGGAGAGCAGAGCCTTTGGCGTTAGCGGTGGATGCTTTCCAACTAGTTTGGGAAGGAAGGAAGGTGTATGCCTTTCCCCCGTTTGCAATGATACACAGAGTATTGTTGAAGGTGAGGAAGGAGAGATGTCAAATAGTATTAGTGACTCCATTTTGGGTGTCACAGGTTTGGTTTCCGACAGTGATGGAGTTGGCTTGTGCAGAACCTTATTTGTTTCCTGCAAAAGAAGGTCTTTTGAAGAACATAGAAGGGGAAGAGCATCCTTGAGTGCAGAGCAGGGTACTGAACCTTCTTGTCTGGAAAGTGTCAGGAGAAGTAGCTGTTTCAGAGGACTTTCAGAGAAGGCTACGGAATTTTCGGAGGAGTTTTGGTCACCAGGTACCAGGAGTAGATATAGAGGAATTTGGAGAGTTTGGGTTAGTTGGTGCATGGAAAGGAGTCTGGATCCCGTGGAAGCTCCTGTAGTTGAAGTAGTCAATTTTTTAGTTGAAAAGTTTGAAGAAGGATTAGGCTACAGAACAGTAAATTGTTATAGGTCAGGAATTTCGGCAGGACATGCCATGGTTGAGAAGTCAGTTGGTAGGAATATTTTGGTTTGTAGGGTTATGAAGAGTATGAGGTTGAAGAGACCTCCTAGGGCAAGATACAGTGTACTGTTGGATGTCGATATGGTGTTGAAGTTGTTTTTGATTTGGCAGTCAAATAGATTTTTGGATTTGAAGAGACTGTCTGGAAAATTGGCGACTTTGTTGTATTTGGTTTCATGTAGAAGAGTGTCAGATGTACGAGCTTTAGAGATAAATAACAAGGTTTGGGCACCAGATGGGGTGATTTTTGAGATTTGGAAAAGAACAAAGACTATGTCAGTCTATTTTCTATCCAAAATTTGAGGAGGAGAGGAACTTGTGTGTTGTGGATTGTATACAAGAATATGAGAGAAGAATGATGGAATTCAGGAAAGATGGTGAAAATCAGTTGTTGATATCGTACGTGAAGCCTTATGGAGCGGTAAGTTCAGCTACTATTGCTAGATGGGTAAAGAACATAATGAAAGAGAGTGGCGTAGATGTGGAATGTTATAAAGCACATTCTGTGAGAGGTGCTGGTGCTAGTAAGATGTATTTGTGCGGTGGATGGTTGGAGGAGATTTTGAAAGCGGCAGATTGGTCTAATGTAGGAGTTTTTGCTAAGCACTATTTTAGACCAATTAAACGTGTCAAATATGATTTTAAAAGGCTTTCAACATGCATAATGGTAGCCTCCGGTCTTGAAATGAAATGGTGAATCTCCAAGCAGAGTGAAATGAGAATCAAGATTTCATTAAAGATACGGAGGCTAACATTATCCCTCCCTCCTCGCCCTAGAGATTAGATTAATTTTTTATTAACTAGCATTCATTTTTGTAGAGGTTAGTAAATTGTTGAGGTGATTGAACTATGTTTGAAAGTACATTTGATGCGGACAAGTTGTTGTTGATGTTGTGTATCTTTTATAATCTCAACAGATTTGTGAGGAAAAATTTGGAGCATTTGGCGGATAGAAGAGGAGGAAGAAGAGAAAGAAGAGGATGTTCGCAATTTAAAAGAGGAGGAATGTTCAGGAGCAGGGTTATTTATGGACTGCTGTGTTCTAATTCTAGTGTTTGTGATGTTTAATAATTCTTTAAAGGTGCTGCTGAGTGGCAATTAAAGGTTTAATGCATAATGTTAGCCTCCGTGTCTTTAATGAAATTTTGATTCAAATTTCACTCTGCTTGGAGAATCGCCATTTGTATTATGTATGGAGCAAACCTTTAGTCTATTAAACCAAACAAGAACAAATGCCAGAGGGCGTCTGACACCCTGCGAGTCTGTACGTGTCACTTCCGAGGTCCGGGGGGCTTTAGAAGTGTACTCCTGTGGTGGGTTGAGACTTAAAGGACTGAGCTAGAATGTAAAATCTTTCACCAGAACTAACTTGGTTTGAGTTTGTGATCTGTGCTCCATTAAGGTTAGCGTCAAATTGCAAATATGTCCCAATCTACCGCAACTACTTACAATCATTGGCACTTTGTGCTTCTTGGCGCTATTCCTACTTAAGACTTTAAAAATTCATATTGTCGGTTCACCTTATTGGATTTTTGCAATTTTGTTTATTAAATTTCACCCCATTTTTCTAATTCAGTTTGGGAATATTATTGTTTTGTGTTTTGACTTTATAACTGTTTTGGTAGCGTATGAATTCTCTACATGTTGCAGCTAAGCCTGCCTGCTCTGTTCCAAAGCTAACAGGGCGTTGAGCTCAGGCTGATTGAGTGGCTTTGAGGGTTCACATTGACAAGGGTTCTGATTACTCCTTGAGGTGGGTGCTCGCCCACCCCTAATAATCATCTAATTTCTTACAGTCCCTTTCTTCCAGCAATCCCAGTATCTTATAGGCAGTCAACCAGTTCTCAGAGAATGCCCCATATATGTTTTTATCATTGTTATTATACATTTTTCCCTCATTGGGCTGGGATCAGCACCCATGATGATATCCATCACACTGACGTACTTCGGATGCTCCCCCTCATTTAAGGATGGCTTCACTCCCACGTAAGTGAAGTCAACAGCAGCCTCTTGCTCAGGAAACCTTAACCCCTAGCTGACCATACGCTCATGAACTTCCATATCCATTGGGAGATCAGCAATTAAGCTAACACTACTGCTGGAGTAAATAAATGAGGAACTTGATCAACCCTTCTAATGCCTTTTTCCAAATATTTCAAAAACGTAATACTCCAGCATAGTGCACGCTGTTCAGGCACCCCAAACCTGGTCCTTGACTAAGGTGGACCTGCTAAAGAAAGTCAACGGCAAGCAAAGCCTCATAGGCTGCACTGGTGACATCCACAACTAACAAATGTAATCAATATCACTATCATCCAATAAGCAAGCCCTTTGCACTTTGAAAAACAATCATTATTTCTTAAGCTGAACATTTCTCAACATAACCTATCCAGGTGCACTCCAAACGACGAATAAGGGTGGAATACATCTTCCTTTCTGGTCAATACATCACAAACTTCGTTTTTTTTTCTCAATTAGCAACGCAATATCATGCAATGTGCTACAATACGCTGAAAACAATCTACAAACCCCAGCATGAAAATATATTGAACAAAAGGTTTTTTCAATTTTCAGTTGAAGAAAGTGACATACTTGGACAGGAGAAACACAAAATAGTACTTCATGCGCTGATCTACAGTTGCAAGAATGTGGACTAGGAGAGGAAGGGGAAGGGCAAAACACAGAAATTAAAGGAAAAAAGAAAATGCACAATAGGAGCAAATAACATGCTTCTGGTAATGCTCTTTCTGATGGACACTGTTCTGTTAAATATATTTATGTGGGGGGAGGGGGCGTGGCTAGCAGCCGGAGAAAATGGCCGAAGCCTAGAGAGGCTCCGTACCTCAGCCACCATCCCAACGATCCGAGCACTCATTCATCGGCATAAACTCCCCGTAAAGTAGGGGACGGGACATCGGAACTGGGTGGACATCTGAAACACCGGTTAGAAGCCCCATCTAATGAACACCAGCAAGGCAGCATCGAAAAGAAGAGGTGCGACCACCTTCGCAAACTGAAGCCGGGGACTGGAGTCCGTCTACGGCCGCATATACTGCGAACGCAATATTCCAGGCACAGAGGTACGACCGCACCGCACTGATACCGCCGGTCGCCTAGTGAAGATCAGAGGCGACGGAAAACACACAGCAAAACGCTGCGAAGATAACGCTGACTTGGGGCCGACAAGACAGCGTAGCGGAGGAGAGAAGAAGGGAAGGAAACGCGCACTGCGCCACGAACGGCGCCTCAGGAGAGACCAGCACCGCTGATCCTGCATGCAGCGGACCCGGCGGAACGATTTTTAGAGCCGGATATAGCGGATACCCAGCGGAGGGTGACCACGCCAAGGGAAGGTCAGTGAGACGATACGAGGGCGGAGTGGGAGTGACTGAACGCGCCACAGCCACCTCAGAAATGGCGGATTCCCTGCGGCGCAGCATGCGTCGGTGTGGCAGCGTAAGAGTCCACAAACATAACGCGGAGGTCCGGCGCACATTGCGGGCTCCCGGACGCTGTGGGCTAGCTCCCCCTCCCCCCACCCCCCCATCATTGAACCTTGTTGGACACTATGAATGAGCCACGCCAAAATACACGAGAGAGACATGAAGCCCTTCTGTTAAGCAACCAGGTGGAAACCAATTTAAAAGTGCGTGCTCAGCAATAGTTGGTTCGGCAATAGCGCCGGGGAGCCCGAGAAGAGAAACGACACGAGACTCTTGGCGAGCAAGGTCTAAACGCATGCACACATTGAGCCCTCCAACAGACTCGCAATAACGTGGGGTGATAATAGTAAAAGACTGAACAGGGAACCCCCCCCCCACTTTACCTACTGGTAGCAACCAAACATAGCGAACGGTCTGCGGTGGAAAACCCGAAAGGCCGCGTGTGCCCAGACGCCACACAGGCAGGCAGCGGGGAGTACCACCCCAGTACCAACTCTAATTCACGTTGAACAGACTAAGACTCGCTGCAATGGGGGGCAGAGGCCAGCGGGGGGCACAACAACCCAAACTTGACAAATACGTTTATACAAAGGGTTTACCGGCACTGCCAGAACGGGACGCCAACCAAGCGGCGAGCCCTACAACAACGGAGGGGCCAGAAGTAACACTGCAAGACATCTTCACTACCTTGAATAACGTTCATACCTCCCTAGATTCACGTATCGGCTCAATTTCGACGGAACTCTCCCTGATCCGTGCAGACTTACATAAGATGTCAACTAGAGTAGCAGAGGTCGAAGGAACAACGAAAACGCTCACTAACGATACAACAGCTCTCCAGAAACAAGTGCGCAAGCTCGAGGCAGACAACAAGCTTATGGCTGCCAAACTAGACGAGCAGGAAGGCCGCTCGAGACGCAATAATATCAGAATTATTGGCGTGCCGGAACAAACAGGGGGACCAGCACTCGACCTCTTTGTTGAGGACCTCATAAAAAAATCAACTTCAGCCACGAGGACTGTCCAACTACTTCTTAGTATAGTAGAGAGAGCCCACCGGGTTCCAGGGGGAAGGCCCAGACCGGGCCCTCTTGCCCCCCCCCCGAGACCCATACTAGCATGCATCTTTAATTTCCGTGATCGCGATTTGATTTTACAAACGGCCCGTGTCGCCCCTCCACTGCGTCTGGAACACAGTACTATAACAATTTTTCCGGACTATACGGCGGCAGTATGAAAGCAGCTACGCGATTTCTTGAGGTTAAAAAGGAGCTCCGAAACCGTGAACTCAAGTACTCCATGATATTCCCGGCAAAATTAAGAGTGGAGGCGGAGGGAAAGACATGTTTTTTTGCAACGCCCGACGAGGCCCATGAATGGCTTGAGGGATGGCGCCGAGTCCCGGGCTCTGGACGAACTGGCAGAAGGGGCGGACAGCGCCCGCAAGATGAGATACCAACGGAGTCAGAAGAGACAAGAGTGCAGGAAAGAACGTCACTGGCGAGCGGAGAAGAATAGGAAGCCTCACATAGGCAGTGGATCCCAGCGCGGATAGCGTCGCTTTGCAAAAAGCACGCAGAGGAACGGACATAGTGTATACAGTTCTGCCATGAGAGAACAACACCCTGAAACCACAGTTTGAGAGACGTTACAGCGGGCACGCCGCACGTGACGGCAGCAAGACGATAAGATGACTAATAGACACGAACTACCTTAAATGTTACCTTGCAGCTGTTTTGGTTAGCAAGCTTGCCCCCCCCTTTTTTTTCTCAATGTAACGAATCAGTGAGTATGAGTATGCCAACAAGATACATCGCAGCTGAGGGGTGTACTGGAGGGGTCAACGGAAGAATCTTCCCCCCATACAGGTACCAGGGATGGGAACTAAGCAGTTGGGTAGGCGGGTAGTTTTAAGTCCGTCTTGCAGGGAGGGGGATGGGTAGGGGGGGTAAAGATACTCGGTTCAGATTTAATTTGTTTTGTATGTATAACACACTTTACGGTTAGGACTCAACGCTCTCACAACAAGCTTCCCATACAGAATCCGACGAACTCCCATCTTGTATCTACACATTATGACAAGGACGACGGTATTGATTGACAGGGCGACCGGCACACCCTCGACACCCAGCACGGCAAGTTCCCCTTTAACACTTCTCTCATGGAATGTTAATGGTCTGAGTAATAAAACAAAGAGAGGACTGGTCTTACAATACCTTAAACGGCAAGCGCCGGCAGTAGCCCTACTTCAGGAGACACATCTAGTGGGGACGGCATGTAAGGCCTTAGACAGATGGGGCTTCCGGATGGTGGCACACTCCGAGTTCACCTCAGGTTCACGAGGAGTGGGCATCCTGGTTCGGAAACAATTCCCACTCATTGTTAAACAAGCATGGACAGACAACGAGGGACGGTTTGCAGCCATCGCATGCCAATGGGAGGGACGAGCATATAATATAGTCTCAGCATACATTCCTCCGGCACTCCATTCGGTGGCGCTCCCAGCCCTCAGCGCACTCCTTCTCACACTCCCAGAGGGGGAACTCCTCATAGGTGGCGATTTCAACGCCAAAGTAAATGATACGATTGACCGTAAGCCGCCTAAAGACCAACGCAGTACGAACCCCCGATTTGCTGATTTCCTCGAGGCGCTGGGCCTCAGATGTATGGCGTTACCGATTTCCTTTAGAACAACAATACACGTTTTACTCCGGGGCACAGAATAGCCTCTCTAGAATAGACTACATACTAACACTAGCAGATAGTCAAGGGAGGTTAGAAGGGGTAACCCACCTACCCCGAGGCATCTCCAACCACTCCCCGGTTGTGGTTAAATACGTGAATCCAACGGCTACCCAGCGACACACCTTCCCAATATATCCGGGATTTCTTAAAAACCCCAAGATCTGGAAAGGCCTCACCACAATGACACAACAGTATTTCAGGGAAAACGAACACTCGGTCGCTTCCCCGGTAGTCCTCTGGGAAGCGTATAAGGCAGTTCTCCGGGGCCAAGCCATTTCATTAATTGCAGGTCACAAAAAAGACAAACAGAAACAAGTAGAAGCCCTAGAACAGGAAGTGAGCCAGGCGGAAAGGACACACGCCCGGAATCCCACTGCAGACACGGCCCATGTCCTTAACTTAAAAAAGCAAGGTTATAGAGAATACCTGTGGGAGGACGCAAAAGCTAGACTTGTGGCCACTCAACACAAAATATATGAAGTAGGTGATAAAGCCGGAAAAATTCTGGCCTGGCTAGATAAGCGAGAGCGAGCTAGCCGATGGGTGACACAGCTACAACTGGAAGAGGGAGGCCCCATAACAGACCCACAGCAGATAGTAAATGCCCTAGCAGTGCATTATAAGAAAACTTACACCTCAGAGACCACAGCCACGATTGAAGAGGCACAGGCATTCCTCAAAGATATCAGTATGCCCATGCTCACAGCGGAGGACACCCAAGCCCTTGAGACAGACCTCACGGCAGAAGAACTAGCATTAGCCATAGGCACTATACAGTCGGGGAAGCCCTAGGACCTAACGGCATACCCATTGAGCTTTACAAAAAAATCAGTTACTACACTGACACCACATTTACTACATATGTATAGAGTCAGCCAGGAAGCCGGAGAACTCCCTAGAGACCAGCGACGATCATAGCTATCCACAAACCCGGTAAGCCTGCCCAGGACTGTACGTCATACCGGCCCATATCGCTGCTTAACGCAGAGGCCAAAATACTGGCTAAAACACTAGCGGCTAGATTGACACCCCATCTCACTAACTTAGTACATCCGGACCAATCCGGGTTCATGCCGGGTAGGAATACAGCACTCAATCTGAGATGCCTGCATAGTGTAATGGCTCGTATACCCACGATACAAGATGCAGCTGCCATCATATCATTAGACGCGCGCATGGTCTTCGATATGGTTGAGTGGCCCTTCCTGTTCGCTGTCCTTAAACATATGGGCTTCGGCCCTAAATTCTGCGCCTTGGTCCAGCTGCTATATACAAAACCCCTAGCACATGTAGTGGTCAACGGTCGAATCTCAGCTGACTTCCCCCTTGGGCGTGGCACACATCAAGGCTGTCCCCTATCGCCGCTCTTATTCGCCCTGGTGCTGGAGCCGCTGGCAGCCTGGATAAGGAGGGACCCGGTCATTCGAGGCCTCAGGTGGGCGGAGGGGTGGGAGGACCGTATATCTCTATACGCAGATGATATGCTATTGTACGTAGCTTCCCCCAGACGATCCATCAGCAGGCTACTGGACATATGTGAAGTGTATGGCAAGTTCTCCGGATACACTATTAAGTGGGCTAAACCGATCCTTTACATCCTACACGGTCCCCCACCGCAACTCCCGAAGGGGTGTAATCTACAAATCGCAGAGGGAGGCTTTAAATACTTGGGAATTTACATCACACCACTACCAGAGGAATTTATGGGAAAAAACCTCTTAGCACCCCTGAAAAGACTCTGCCAAGATACAAAGCATTGGCGATCCCTACCACTGACGCTGCTCGGGAGAGTTGCGCTTTTCAAAATGATGGCGCTTCCCAGATTTCTATACGCCCTTCAAAACACCCCATTTCCGGTCCCCCTAACTTATTTTAAGGCAATTGAGGCTGAAGTAGGTACCCTACTATGGGATGGCAAGCCGGCCCGCATAGCCATGAATAAATTGGTAAAGGGATGGTATGATGGTGGAAAAGCCCATCCGAATATACGAACATACTACTGGGCTTCCCAGCTGATTGTACTAAATCAGTGGCTTCATGCCCCCCAAACGGAACCGGTGTTCCGCTCTGACAGAAATACCTTGGGAGAGGGAGGAGTAATGAGAGCACTATACAATAAACCTCGTAAGACACCACTACTGGGACCAACAGCACACACTGTTCATATATGGCACACGGCACTCAAAAAGCTAGGGTGGGACGGTCTCATAACGCAACTGAATCCACTCTGGGAAACTCAAAGGCTGGGTAGACTCAGTAATAGTAAAGGCTTCAAACATTGGGACTCAATCGGAATTTCAACGGTGGGGGACCTCTGGAAGAAGGGGGAGGTCGCCACCTTTGCACAACTCCAAGATCAATATGAGATGGCACCCACGGAGCTATTTCGCAACACCCAGATTAGGCATGCACTCACGAAAGCCATTCCAGCGGGCACTATACTCCCTGAGGCCTCCCCATTAGAGGATAGGCTCCTAACAGAACAGATGGACAAGAGAGCCATTTCTCTAACCTACCGTAAAATTATTAACAATCAGCCGGATCCCACAAAATCGCTCCACGAGAAATGGCAGGTGGGGGACTTAAATGAGACAGATTGGCAAGAGGCACTCTCGTCCCCCCGAGAAGTGGCAATGTCCTCAAAATTAAGATTAGTACAGTTGAAGATACTCCATCGAATCTACTACACGAGAGTAACCCTACATAAGATAGGGAAGACCAATAATCAACTCTGTTTAAGGCAGTGCGGGGCAGTTGGTACCTTCTATCATACACTGTGGGAATGCCCAGTGATAGTCGCCTACTGGGGAACAATTATGCACGCAATTACACAAGTTTGCGGAGTGACAGTCACCCCGGAGCCCAAGAGATGTCTCTTAAATATAGGGGAGCCAACAGACCTTAACCATGCGGCTCAAGATTGGACAACGCTGGGTATGATGTTCGCCAAACGTAACATAGCCAAACACTGGGGGGCACAATCAGCTCTGACGTACCGGGAGTGGAGTAGGGATATGGATGGAGCTATGGTGGCAGAGAGGGCGGCATATATACATCGAGGGTGCCCCAAGAAATGGGAACGGGTATGGGGAAAGTGGAACACATACAGAGGGAACATTTGTACTCCACCTCCGAGTGAGTCGACAGTGGACTCTAGTTGATTCTAGCGGGTGCGAGACCATGTCAATCAATTTACTACAAAGGAATTGAAGTAACTGTAAAGCATAGACGGATGAGTAAAATGTATTGGGAAGCGTAAATGGAACAACATTCTTTTGTTATGTAACCGTGTCATTGTAAGTTTAACCTGTAATCAATAAAAAGAATTTAAAAAAGAAAATATATATATATGTATATATTTATGTGAACTATGCCTGGCGCTAGACTTACTTTGGAAAAACTGCTAGCAATCAAGGCAGTCCCCAGTCTCTTAAGGACATAGGACTCCCCAACAGCAATGAAATCGAAGACACAGAGGTCACCCAGGGAGATCAGGGGTCGGACGCTGACTAATCAGAATCATGGGGGAGAGGTCACACACAGAAAGGTACACATGGTGGCAGAAATGCTGAAGACCCCCACCCCCCCACCTCCCCCAACTGCAAAATCAAAGCAGTTCAGAACAGACTTTTGGGGTCAAAATTGCAGAAAGCACCTTGACACTAAAAGATTTATGTGGCAAAATCACAGCAACCTTGTCATCATTTCTTTTTCATCACACTCTACAACACAGGAACCAGTGGAAATGAGCTACCAAGGTCGACCTCTCAGGTATAGATAAAGCATCCCTTGGAGAATTAATCCCTCTTGGGAACAATGAATCTGGCAAATCTTGTTTTCCTGAGTTACAACTAAATCCACCGGAGGCCATCCCCACATGGTAAACATCTTGTTTAAAATCTGGCTGCATCTCCCAACCATGACACACAGAAACCTGCTAGCTCAAAATATCTGCTTTAGTGTATAGGCGACCTGGATGATACATTGCTAACTGTCCAATTTATCAGTCTATGACCCAATTAAACTTGAATAGATTTATGCGATACTAGACTCCTTTGGAGTCCGCACTGCATTTAAATGACGTTCTTGCAGATACTCCCCACAACCGTATTTTGAGAATGGGTCACCAACTATAGACGAGGCCATGGATTCCTGAATGGCTAACCCACCTTTAAATTGTTCTGGAAAACCCACCAATTAAGGTAATTCAAAACAGACAAAGGAACCTTAACCCTATCTTATAAATGAAAGTAGAGCTGGTTCCACTTGCCTCGTAGTGCCAACTGCAGCGAGCCGCCATCAAACAAGCATGTGGTACACAAGCAAATGCAAGACCTCTTCAACCCCCAAACAACAGAATTAAGACTAGCTAACTGTTCAGGCTCCCCGACAAACTGGCACAATAATATCTGAATATCTCAAACCCTTTCGCTTAGTGACAGAATAACCCTACATACTTCATCTCCTAAATGCAATGACCGGTATGACTTTTCCCTCCTGTACTTAAATCTCTAAAACATGAATTAGTGTCAGTACCGTCTACACTTGATTTAATTATTCAGAAGGACACCTTGCCTTCACCAAACTATCTTTCAGGTACAGAGAAATATGCACACCATGGCGAAGAAGAATAGCAATCACCTCTGCCAGACCCTTGGTGACAGCTACCGAGGCAGATGAAAGACAGAAAGGGAGTAATGCAAACTGATAACATTTCCCACTGACTACGAAGCTCAGATGCTTCATGTAAGATTTTCTAACAGGAATATGGAAAAAAAAACTTCCTGGATGTTTAAAGAAACCTCTAATCTTGGTCCTGTAGAGCCTGTACCACCTGCTGTAAAGCTACCATTCAAAACTTTCTGATGAACTTCTAATGCAGCTCCTCTGAACATCAGAGTCAGACTCTCATTCAGATGACTGAGATGAGTGAAGGTGAAGAGGGCGACTGATTGGAAAATAGGTGGCAGTTTTCTGTAGAACTTGAGGGTAAAACCTGGCTCTATCACCTGCAAGACCCACTAGTCATTTTTTTCCATTCTTGGGATAATGAAGCCTTTTGACCCCTAACCGAAGACACAAGCTGACCAATGGTCAAGACCTCAGAAAGGCTGTAAAGTGGCTGTCAGGAGGAGGAAGCTGCTGCTCGTGTTAGACCTCATCCAGAAGATCAACCCCTACTGGGCTAAAAGAATTATTGCTCAGGTTACTGAAGTTGTTGCACCTGTTTGTTAACCTGGTGCTTGTACTCGGAAAATGTTCTGTATTGCTGGTGAAAACAGAAGACTGGAGATCCCAAAGCTTGAGCCCCAACTCTGCTCTGTTTAAAGAGCCCTTAAGAATGAACGGCCCTCTCCCCAAATAACTGCCGACCATTTAATGACAGACCAACGCCTGAACCTGCCAGTGCATTTCAAGTATCAGAGAGGGTTAAAAACCAACCTGTTCTGGCATCAAAAGAGGTTATTCACAGAGGTTATTAGAAATCAGATTAAAGTAATGAAGTGTACACAATCAGAGTGAGATAGCATAGCTTACCAGAAGGAATAACAAAAGTATAACCCTGCCGCAGCTCGATGCGCTGGCAATCTGCTACATCGTCACCCAGGAAGATATCCCCCTGCTTGCCTGACAGCAGCCAGCTCTCATACATCTCCAGATTGTGGGTAGTGGGTGGGATCAGCCAGAAGATCTGCCAGGTAATAGAGAAAGAATACAGTCACAGGACTCTGATGCAGTATCGGTGATTGAGAGCGCATACGTGCAAACCATTTCACTGAACAGTGCTATTACCAAACATATGTCATCAAACTCGCCCGGATGACAAGCTAAACTGGTACTGCCAGTGATTAAAACATTGCAGTTACATAGTCTGTTCTGTAATGGGCAATCATTCAAGTGACCAATCTTTATAGTTTTTAACAAAATGGTTACTAAATTGCAGGAGTAATTTTGCAGATTGAGAATTTTCTGAATTTGTATACTGTGCATTATTCCGCCTTCCTGTGTTTGGGTCTGTAATTGTCTCTTTTCTTCATTTTTTAAATATTTTTTGGTGGGTGTCATCTAGAAATTGACCATTTTGTGCTATGCCCCATCCATGGAGGACGTCAGACGTATCCCTGGGAAGACCCTCAGCATGGATGCCATGTTCAGATTCTTTATTCCCCCCCTGGTGACAGTCTTGTAGTTTTAACTTCCTGTTCTTCTGTGTGCTGACGTGCCTCTACTTGGAGCAAACTCATGTTATTTTTAGGGAGTTGGGCGGGTTTCATGTGACTCTTGAAAAAACTTCAAGCTGCAAAACTACTCCTACATGCAAATAACCATTATGTTTTGCAGCATGAATCCTTTCTGGATTCACATGCTGTGCATTGATTCAGTAGCGGTATTCACCACCCCAGGATGGTTGGGTTAAAGAGAGTTTCTATTTGAAAACGGTTGCTCGAGTACTTTTTGTTCCATCTGTGCCTCTGTTAGCTTTCATATCAACACAATAATGTTTAGTGAAGGTGTGCATAGAAGACCAGATGGCCGCAACGCAGATGGTACTTCTGTATACATTAGGGATGAAAGTGAGCGTCACTCCTTTCTTCCTCATGACGTGCACTCTTTGTTTCCCTTCCAGCATCGCGTCAGCTGTCTTATAACTTTTTGGGATTGTTTGGACTATGCATCTAATGATAGTCCCTTTACTGACTGGCGAAAATTTAGTCACTGGGACAAAGGAGATGAAAAACTGCTTTCCTTTCATGATTGCTTCACTTCTGACATTCTGTGAAAGAAGAGCCCATTCAGCCTGAGACTTTGGATGTTGGAAATAAACTGGTATTTGTATGGCTTGATTGCCATGAAAATGTGAGAACACCTTTGGCAAAACTGGAAAGTTAACTCTCACTGCCACCCTGTCTCTGAGTGTGCTGATAGAGGTCTTGTGTTGAGAGGTCCTGGAGTTCACAAAGCCTACGTAAAAACACAATAGCAATTAAGAAGGCCGTCTTGAGTGTTAAGTTGTGCATAAGCTCAAAAGGCTGCTTCATGAGCTGACTTAGCACGCACACAAACCCACCTACCCACCCACGTTGGTGGCACTATCCTCTGCTCCCTCTACAAATCTCTAGATGACTGGTGCTTGGAAGTACCTCCATGCTCTAATGGCTTTTGTGTAAGCCAATATGGCTGACGGGTTTACCTTGAATAAGCATAGAAGAAGGCATAGGAGATTTCTTCATCCAGAAGGAAGGTGAGGTATTTGAGAATGGTAGTGCCCAGAGTCTAGCTTTCCCCAGGCCCTTTCCTGTTACATCAGTACATGTACCTGTTCCTTTTTTATGGTGTAGCACTTCCTTCAGATCTTTCTTCTTAGCTTCTTGAGGACCTCTACAGTCCTTAAGAACTGATACTTTGGAGCAGGAAATCCCGAAGATAAAGGAGGCACTCGATACAACCTCAGCAGAAATGAATAGCTTAACGAGGCAAAATAAAGAAAGGAGTGATGACTTAGAGCGCCTTGAGAATCACTCAAGAAAGAATAATTTGAGATTGATCAACGTTCCAGAAGCCCTAGAAGGTCCATACATTAGGGCCTTCGTGATCTCACTGCAAAGAGACACAGTCCTCAAACATTCCCCAAATATAGATCTATATACGGAGATACAGCGGGTCCATCGGGATCCATACAAGAGAAACCCCACAAGACAGAAGCCGAGGAAAATTTTGATAAACTTTCTTACGTACACCGTAAAAGAAGCAATCTTATGGACAGCACTTAAGGAAGGCTTACTGTCATCCGGATCATTTTCATTCTCCATCAGATCAGTGCCACACTACTGCCCAGAAGCAATGGGAGATGGGCAAGCGGATGGAGGAGATGAATAAGCTGGGAGCCAGGGCGCAATTAAAGTCCCCAGCCTCACTCCGTATAATGTGGAACAACCATATGTATGTCCATCGCTCAGTGGAGGAGGTTGATGATCTGATAACAGAAATTACGAAGGGAGCGGGAGTGTAGGGGCGGGGAGAGGGAGCGGAGGTTGGTCAGGGAGGCGAGGGAGCCCAGGAGGAGGAAAATGTGAAATAAAATGAGTTAAGCAGCCCGGGGGACTGAGGCCCATTAGGCTTTAAGCCTAGTATGGTAGGGAGGGTTCCCCAGGGCGGGGGGTCTGTTAGGGGCACAGGGATAGGGAGGGGGGAGGCGAGGGGAGCACGGGGTGGGGAGCAGTGGGAGAAAATTTTAAAAAAATTATCCTCTATCACGTCAGAAAGCCAGCTTCATGACCATCACATTAGCTATAGCCGTGGCTAGCACGACTCCTGGATGGATGACTCTTTCTAATGGGAGCTAGTGACTTAAATCTTCTCTCATGGAATGTCAATGGCTTAAGATGTATGCGCAGACAGAGACTAGTCATGAAATATTTAGAGCAGAGCTCAGCCCAGATATACTTAATCCAGGACACTCACCTGGATATCTTAGAGAGTCATTTTACCTTTGTGCGGTATCCCTGGATAGAATCCTTTTGCACATCAGAGCAGACTGTTCATTGCAAGGGTGGTTGCTATCCTAATTAAACAAGGGGCAGGCTGTGTAATAAAATCATTTAAAACAGACAAATCTGGGAGGTGGATTATAGCCATATTAGATTTTGGAGGAACAGAGTTAGCTTGCACATCTTTCTATGGCCCAAATATAGATGACCCTACTTATCTATGCAAATTACAATGGAATCTGATGGAAGTAACTGTTCCTATAATAATAGGGGAGGATTTCAATGTCTTGCTTGACCCGCTCCTTGATAGATCGAATCGGAGTCGGCATGTAGGGGCGCCTCAGGTTCGTCAGGCCCTAAAAAATATGATACACGATTTGGAACTTTCAGATGTATGGAGGGCTAAGAAGGGCAATATCCATGGTTTCACTTTTCATAGCAGGAAATATGGTCCCTTCTCAAGAATAGATTATGTGTTGGCAGACAGATCTATTAGGGATGCTATAACATCGATTAATGTTTATCCAAGTCATATATCAGATCACTCCGCAGTTGCCTTCTCCTTAGCAGGAAGCAGTCATGTGTCGAGACCTAGATGGACACTTAAAAGAGCGATGTTGACGGATCCAGGGATAGCTGAAGAGCTTAAACGTGCATGTCTCGATTATTTTGCAGTAAATATTGGGTCTACGTCTCTTGACTTTGTATGGGACGCTTTAAGGCCTTTCTGAGGGGCACTTTGCAGTCTCATATGCACCAAGAATAGGGAGGAATCCCAAGTCTTAAAAAAAAAAAAATGGAAGATAAAGTAGGCCAATTAGAGGCAGATCTCTCCCGGTTGAATCCGGGGACGGTCGAGGAAAAGCTACAGGCATAGAGGCAGCTGGATGAGGCTCGCCAGGACTACAGGATCAAGTTAGACCAGAAGTGCAAAGCACAATGGTTTGCAAAATCTATGCAGAACTTCGAGTATGGGGAAAAATCAGGTGCGCTCCTGGCTTGGAAGGCTAGAGTGGATCGGGCTAGGAATCATTTAAACGAACTAATTATAAACGAGAATGGAGATACATCTAATAAACCAGAGGATATGCAAACCTGTTTACTTACTCTATTCTCTAAGCTATATCAGGAAGAGATCTTTCCGAATCGTGAGACTCTTAAAATCTGGCTAAGGGAAAAATCCTTACCTACCTTAACATCATATAGCCGCGAACTGCTTGATGCCCCAATAACTGGAGACGAGATTTGCTTGAGTCTCGGAAAAAGCAAGAGTAATAAAGCAGCAGGCACAGATGCGCTTCCAAACGAAGTGTATATACTCCTAATAGAGGAGTTAGTCCCGATAATGGAAACTCTTTAATTCGGTCTATCAACTAGGAGGTCAAGTTCCTAGGTCCTGGAAAGAGGCAACGATTGTGCTTATCCTGAAACCCACTAAAGATCACTCGAGAGCAGATTCTTATAGACCGATCTCCCTGCTGAATGCAGATTATAAGATCTTTATGAGCATTTTAGCAGGGAGACTGGCCAAGATCGTACCACAACTGATCCATTTAGATGAGAAAGGTTTTATCCCCAAGAGATATATTCAAGAACAGACCCAACAACTCATAGGCACTATAGATCTTGCATCTGAACGAGTCGAGCCCTTGGCCGTGGTGGCTCTAGACGCGGCGAAGGCGTTCGATAGAGTGTGTTGGGGGTATCTGTGGGAAGTGCTGAGAACAATGGGCTTTGGGTCTACTTTCTTACACACTTTAGAAAAATGCTACGAGGGTGCCTCAGCCAGGATATTGCTAAATGGGACCTTAACATCTAGTTTTAATATACTGAGAGGAACAAGACAGGGCTGTCCCCTTTCTCCCTTATTATTTGACC
This sequence comes from Calotriton arnoldi, assembly GCA_963921515.1. Lineage (NCBI taxonomy): Eukaryota > Metazoa > Chordata > Amphibia > Caudata > Salamandridae > Calotriton > Calotriton arnoldi. The sequence continues at coordinate 655,955 of CAWUFW010007388.1, read as the reverse complement.
TATATATAGAGCCATTAGCCCAGGCGATAAGATCAGATACCTCAATAACTCCTTTTAAATCTCACCATTATAGCAGAAAGGTCGCCTTATATGCGGACGACTTGCTGTTATATACTGCTGACCCAGCCGTGGCAATACCAAGGGTTGAACAACTGTTAGAGGAGTTTGGATCTCTATCGGGATATCTAGTTAATACATCTAAAACTGAGGTGATGTGTTGGAACATACAGGACTGGGAGGGGGAAGTTAGTCAGGTTTTTAAGTATCTGGGCATCATAATTGTTAAAGCAATAGATAAGATCCCACAGATCAATCTAAATAGGGTTGCAAAAGAAATAGATCGATTGTTAGCAAGGTGGAAGAACCTCCCTCTAACCATCTACGGAAGGGTTAACCTAATCCAAATGGTTATACTGCCCAAATTAACCTATTTGTTCAACGCCATCCCCCTTGGTTTTCCCAAGTTAGGTATCAGTAAAATCCAGGGGAAGATAGTAAGTTTTATATGGGCCTATAAGGGTGCAAGGCTGGCTTGGAAGAAACTCAGGCGAAGGCTTATTAAAGGAGGCCTGGCTCTCCCAGATATTAATTGGTATTGTGCAGCCTTCCAATTTAAAAACATCCGGATGCTGCTTGGGAAGGCCGATGATTCAACCTGGGGGAGGCTCTTGGGCGAAATGGTGAGGCAGGAAGGTGGAGATGGTTTTTTGTACAAATTCAGTGCCCCCAGGTACTTCAAAAAAGTAGGTCTAAAAATATTGAAGTCTGCCCTCTATCTATGGTATAAGGTTAGGAGTAGGTGGGGTCTAGGTTATTATTCGGACTTTGCCCCAATCTGGGATTCTCCGGGGACGCCGTTATGCTTGAAAGATAGCTTGAGCATACCAATCAGAAGGGCAGGTATTATAAAATGCTCAGACCTGATTTCATCGGAGGGTGTTCACCCTTGGGAGGCCCTAAGAGCAAAGATTGGGAATGACTTTTCCAGGTTTAAATACATTCAATTAACTTCATGGTTCACGTCCGAAAAGAAAGAAACTTGTGGTGACTGGGAGTTGGAGCTATCTCTCCAAGATGTTAATCTTAAGAATAAGGAAATCTCTAAGTGGTATGAGAAGCACCTGGAGGCAGCTGAGAAGGAGTGCTTACCACAGCATTCAGTTTGGAACGGGGCTCCCCTTGAGTGTGATATAGAGGCAATGTGGGAATACTCCTTGAGGCTACTATACAAATTTGTAAAACCAGCTAACCTGAAAAAGAATCATTTCTTTACCATTAATCGCCTATATTGGACACCGGCTAAGATAGCAAAATTTGCCCCTACTCCTCCCCCCAGGTGTCCAAGGTGAAATTGTATAACAGCCAATGACCTACATATCTTCTTTGAATGTCCGAAGTTGAGAGACTATTGGGGTGGAATCGAGAATGCTTTTATGGGGATTTTTGGTAGAGAAATTATCCTGAACATGGCGCTTGTCTTATTTGGAGAAGATGGTACAATCAGTAAGAGGCTGAAGAATCCACATAGAGGGCTGTTGCTTTACTTGATCCTGATAGCTCGGAGAGAAATCTGCATAAAATGGAGGGATCCCTTGCCCCCAAAGGTGGAAGATTTGGTAAAGGCAGCCATCAAAATTGCCCGTTTGGATCAGGCAGCAGGGAAGGAGAACAACTTTAATATTTGGCTAGACTTTCTGACATGGAGTAGAGCTTTGGGGCTCGAACATCCTTTCTTGGTCCAATGATTACACCATGACACCAATAAAGGTGTGGGTCTGGCAAGGTTTACAGACTGAAGCGAATGCAGAGGCCGCAGGGTGCACAGGTCAGAAGGGCGGCTATACACAGTATTGCAGCCGCTTTTTGGTGATATGAGGATAAAAAAAAATAAAAAATACAGTCCTTTGACTGAATTCAGGGGACTGAACTCAATTGTGCTACTCACAAAGGTAACTTACACTTGTGAGTAATTTATACATTAAATTGACTCTTACATTTTTGAGTAACTTAACTACTTTGGTCTGTTTACAATATCAACGAATAAACTCACTCAAAAGTGTAGACTTATATGTCTCCACCCCCTGAAAAATGGCGTTTAACCAAATTTACAAGTGTAAGATACTACTGCCAAAATGAAACAGTAGCAAGTCCAGCACCACACATGGCCACCCACTGATACTGCAAAACTATCCCATAGAAGATAATGAAGACAGGGACATAAAGAAAATCTAATAGCAAATAATGTTAAATGAAATAACTTATAATATCTAAAATATAAATAGATATAGTACATAAAATATATAAAAAGAAAACATTTTATTGTAAAATATTTTAGCCACCTTTTTTAATTTAGAAATAAATGTAGCATTTAATTATAGTAAAAGGTAAATTCGTTTTAATTAACTCTGTACATCCATTTTGATAATTATTAATGCATCATTTTTTTTACACTTTAGGTTGAATATATTTAGATTTCCAAAAATATTACTTTAAATTAAGGATTTTATTCAAAATCAAGGTACAAGTGCAGGATTTTTAAAAAAAATGTATTCCAAAATAAATACATAAAATGAATGTATATTAATATTTACCCAAAAACTATTTTTAATGACGTTTCCTAATATTTTACAAAGCTGAAATCTCCAACCCAACTGTTGAGATTCCTAATGGTAAAGTATAGGGAAAACTAAAAACGTTTATTTAACTCGGGAAAAAAAAAAAAAGTGTAAAACATTTTTATGTTAAATATTAATGTAAATTAATTGTATACATTTTAAATGTATAACACTAATAACTTAATTTCGATTTAAATGCATTTAATTTAACACATTTAAATGAATTCAAATTATTTTCTGAAGTTTAAATTACAAAATAAATTCCCACCTAAAGCAATAAATATGCATTGATTATTAAAAGTGACATAGAATTAATTAAAAGTAATTTAATTTTTAGATATTGTTTTTAACATGAAAGTATATTTATTTATATTGTTAACTATTTTAAATATTTTAATTTAGCATTATTTTCTAAGGGAGGGTGTTGCAGTACCAGTGGATGGCCAAATGAGGTGATTGATTTACTCCAGCTTGGAGCTGGAAAAATGCACTACTGTTTTTGGTCACTTTTTAGCCGAAATAACTTTAGAAGTTCAGTTTGTGAATAGAAATTGGCTTACTTGTTTGTGGGTGGGTGGGGGGTGCATGCCCCTCCCTAAACCCCTTCTTACTCCTCCCTAAACCACTCCCATTTAGTAGTACGTATGCCCCTTTTTCCAGCCTCTCCCTTGGTCCAATCCACATTTGCTACGAAGTAGTCAACTTAATTTGTGAGGATCTCCCCACAGAAAGGACAGGAGAGCTGGAGATTCACACTCAGGGTTGTGAACAGCATGTTGTAGTACTTTAGTAACACAATTTTAATACTACTAAACAGTCTATAGGCCCTACGCCTTCAGGAGTCATGCTGGATAGTGTGGCTGTTTCTGGGTGATATACCTGCCCACCCCTGTGATGTCGCCAGGTCCAGATGCATGGGTAGTCTCATGTACCATTTCCACTAGGTCGGAGAAACATGTTTGTCTGTCCATTGAGGTGCTACCAGCATTAGGGTCACAAGTGTTTACCTGCATCTCCCTAGCACCAATGGTATGAGCGGTATGGGGGGAAAAGCATATGCAAATTTCCCTGACCATTCTATCGACATGGCATTCCCTAGTGATCGATCATGTTCTTCTCTGTTTGCTTATGTAAAGCATGAAGGTAGTGTTGCCTCTCTTGGTCTGTACTGCCTTGCCTATGACATGTTTGAAAGGCTTCCCCCCCATCCATGATGCCAAGTGTGTCTTCTTAAGATGGTACCTGAGCACACTTGTCTGCTGCAAGTGGAGGCTGCATTCAGAGCTGACTTACGGCATGTTTGGCAATGGTTCTACCCATAATTATAGCTGCTTTTACCCTTTTTTACATTTCTCCAGGACGTGCAGCATGAGATCTTCCATTTCCTCCCACAGTTGTTGCCCATATCATTTAAGCAGCGCATTAGAGTCGGAGACGGGCCATTAGATGGCTGCCTACCTCCAGCTCAACTGTTTTGTTCTCTTTGTCGGGGAGGGGGGGCTCTATGGTGACCAGTGTGTTAGCCCTCTTCCCTGCCAATGGGACTAAAATGGCGTCAGCAGAGACATTGCCTTTGATGTAAGCCGGGTCTGGGTAGAATGTCAGTATTTTCTTTCCCCCCTTGGCCGAGCACATTGGGCAGCATATAAAGGAAATGATTCTCTTTTGACAGGGTAGTAGTGTTTCAAGCATTAAGCAGGACTACTAAGTGTTCCCCATAAAGTGTTTGCAATGTCGTGGGAGGAGCGTTGGGGAAGGGAGTGGCTTCGAAGGATTCGTGTCGACCCTTTCCTTGGTTGAATCAGTATCGAGGCCTTAACCACCCTCCTCTGTTGTCTGTAGCTGCTGGAATTGATCATTATAAAACATACCCTCTTTCTGCTGTTCCTCATACTGTAATGTATCTTTCTCTTCAGGTTTTGATTTAAATTTATATAGAGCGCGACAATTACCTGAGGGCATCAAGGCGCTGTAGCCGACCGTCAAGAGCTAAATCATGTCCAAAAACCCACTGCCTATAGAGTATAGAGCCAGTTTTAAGTGCCTTTCTGAAAGGCAGCAGATCTGCGACAGCCGCCAGGGTTTGCGGAAGAGAGTTCCAGAGTCTACTTGCGGCAATCGAAAAGGCTCTTTCTCCCCATCTTTTCTTTCGAGTCCTAGGCACAGTGAGCAGGTTACGGTTTGCTGAGCGAAGGTTTCTACCAGAAGTATGCCAGTGAAACATATCTTTAATACCAGCTGGGCTGGGGCAAAAAAGGGCCTTGTGCACAGTACAGATGGCTTTAAACATAATGTTCTCTTTGATGGGAAGCCAGTGTAAGGTACCCAGCCCCACAGCAGCTGATTAGCGCCGGGGAATATCAAAAATCATCCTGGACAAGCGCATTCTGTACTCCCTGCAGTTTGTGCTGAGTGCTGATACTGGAATCAAGATAGAGGGAGTTACAATAGTACATTCTGTACATGACCAGGAATAGTGCGACCTGCTTACATGCTGGCAGGGGGATGAAAGGAAACATTTTCCTAAGCATCCTTATGAGCCAGAAGCAGGTTGCCACAGTACGATTAGCCTGGTCATTGAGTGCAAGTTCAGTATCTAGGATTACCCTGAGATTTTTTGCCTTCCCAACTGAGACAGAACAGGCACCTAATGTGTACGGCCACCAATTGCTATTCCAACTCGAGGAGTACGGGCCAAAGGCCCTAGTAAATGGTAACCCTAGTACAAAGGGCACGGGTACTATAGAAGGACCCCGATGGCTGCAGCATGTATTGTGCCACCCTAAGGGATCCACCAACAAACTCATGCAGAATACCATTACAGGCTGCGTGATGTGCAAACAAAAGTGAAAGCACGACGTGGCACACACCCTGGGGTGCCATTTCCAAAGACACTGCACACAATACATTTAAGCCACCCCTACAGCAGGCCTTATAACATTAAGGCAGGGTGCATAATATTACGTGTGAGGACATATCTGCATTAGCAAATATGCCCCTGTGCTGTCTAGTTCAACTACTAGATAGTACAAGTGAACAGGGAAGCCATCTTCAATCAATCAATCAATCACGGCATTTATAGAGCGCGCTACTCACCCGGGAGGGTCTCAAGGCGCTGGGGGAGGGGGTAAGTTACTGCTCGAACAGCCAGGTCTTGAGCTGCTTCCTGAAGGCGAGATGGTCCTGGGTTCGCCGAAGGTGAGTGGGGAGGGAGTTCCAGGTCTTGGCCGCCAGGTAGGAGAAGGATCTTCCTCCGGCGGTGGTTCTGCGGATGCGTGGTACGGTGGCGAGGGCGTGGCTGGTTGATCGTAGCTGGCGTGTGGGCGTGTAGAAGGACATGCGGTCGTTGAGGTACTTTGGGCCCAGGTCGTGGAGGGCCTTGTGTGCGTGGGTGAGGAGTCTGAACGTGATTCTCTTGCTGACGGGGAGCCAGTGCAGGTCTTTCAGGTGTACGGTGATGTGGCTGTGTCGGGGGATGTCCAGGATGAGTCGTGCGGAGGCGTTCTGGATGCGCTGGAGTCTCTTTTGAAGTTTGGCTGTGGTTCCGGCGTAGAGGGTGTTCCCATAGTCCAGTCGGCTGGTGACGAGTGCCTGGGTGACGGTCTTCCTGGTTTCAGTGGGGATCCATCTGAAGATCTTGCGGAGCATGCGCAGGGTGTTGAAGCATGAAGATGAGACGGCGTTGACTTGTCTGGTCATCGACAGGGAGGAGTCCAGGATGAAGCCCAGGTTGCGTGCGTGGTCCGTTGGCTTGGGTGCGGTGCCCAGGGCCGGGGGCCACCAGGAGTCGTCCCAGGCGGAGGGTGATGAGCCCAGGATGAGGACTTCCGTCTTGTCTGAGTTCAGTTTAAGGCGGCTGTTCCTCATCCAGTCGGCGACGTCTCTCATCCCGTCGTGCAGGTTGGCTCTGGCGGTGGTGGGGTCGTTGGTGAGGGAGAGGATCAGCTGGGTGTCGTCGGCGTAGGAGATGATGTTGAGGTTGTGTCGGCGTGCGATGGCTGCGAGGGGGCTCATGTAGACGTTGAGTATATGTACTGGGCCCTGGTCATTACGAGTTCCCCAGTTACATATCTTAACCGAAACCTATGTTGTTTGGTATCAAGCACCTGGTCTTAATAAATTTGTACTGATGCCATTGGTGGATTTATTAAAACATGCACCCAGACCAAACTACATCAGCATCTTAGTGTGCTGGCTGACTGATCTCGTCCAGCCTGCCCCCACAGACAAGTTCCTGATCCCCCTGCAGGTGACAGCCCATGCTCTCCGAGGTCAGACAATGCCCGCTCGAGAGGAAGGTGTTCACACCTACTCCAGCAGGATGGGTATTGAGTTACCATTTCAAGGCCAGGGGCTTCCGCCGCCTTTGATATGCAACCCTGGCTTCCCCTAGACATGGGAGATGCCTCCCTCTGCTTTGAAGCCCATTTGGCACCAGGACAGGCGGGAAATTAGTGATGCAAGTAGGTGTGTTGCGCCACCAGGCTAGTTACACCCCTAAGGTGGAGCCACCCTGCACCAATACCCAGGGTACCGGAGCCCTTGCAGCAAACAAAGGTTGTTTGAAGTCCAATCAGGACTCCAGAACCGCAAAGACTGACCAGCCGACGAGGGACATCAGCAGCGCGAAGGCCAGCACCAAAAGTGGCCCAGCTGTCCTGTTTTGTCTCCTCCCATTTGCATGTCTTACTGAGATCCGTGAGAACCTCTTATGCACGGGCCCAGCCGACCAAAACGCTTTGCACCCGAGCTCCCAGCCCACCCGGGTCCACAAACACAGACTGTGCTCCCCTGCTCCCAAGACACTTACAAACTGAGCCCCCATTGGGGAGCTCCCAGACTTATCCCCAAGTCCCCCTCTGCAGCCTGTATCTAGGTGGTCCCCCCTTTTTGCCTACGGTCAAGCGCACAAGGCTACCAACCCATCCAGCACCTCTGCACCCAGACACTTCAGGGCAGGTAAAGCTAAATACCTGTATGCTGCATGTTTCTTTCTCCATAGGAAAGCATTACCATGTAAAACCGCATGTGTGTGACATTTTGCTTAGCTGTAAAAATTGATATCTCGAAAAGTACTTACCCAATTATGACGTTTTTGGTGTTAAAAAATATATAAAAATACCTGAAATTGTTCTAAATTGATCTTGAGTTTGTTCTTGATGATGTCTCATTTATTGACTCTGTATTCAACAAATGCTTAACGCTACCCTCTGATAAGCCTAAACTGCTCGCCCACACCACCACAAAAGAGAGCATTTGGGATTATTAATTTAAGCCCTGAAAGCCAATAAGGGTCGTCTGGACTTTCTACATAGTGGACCTCGATTTGGTGCACTGCATAAAAAGCCAGCTTCCAACAGCATTGTTATATGAAAACCAATGAACAGATATCCAAATAGTATGTATATATATTTTAATCTGAAATACATTTAGTACCCTGATGAAGAAAGAATTAAAAATTGTGAAGCACTTATCTGCACAACCCTGCTAAGATGTCCTTTACCTTGTGTAGAAAAATGAAGACAATTGTTGCAATATTCATTATCACCAAGTTAAACATCACAGGTGGATAAAACTGACTTTGCAATATAGAAGCAGATTAATATGCACTGTTGCGCTATTGGAAATACATAAGACTATTGTGGAAAAAGGGCGTAAAATATATGTCAGCCAGGTGTTAAAACAGAGAAAGATTGCAGACCCTCAGGAGGAACAAGCTGGAGGGAATGGGCAAGTTCGACACAAGTAAATGTGGTACTTCTTCAAACCCAAATGATTGTTGTGGTGGAGCTTTTGAAGCCACTAATATAGACCGATATTCGTTAGAAGAACAGTAAGCAACCAATGTCGGTCCTGATGAAGTGGTCATTTACAGAAATCAAGCCGACCGTGATTAAGATGAAGACATAAGCGCAAGTGGAACACCATTACATCTAAGGTGGACAGAAAGATCCAAGGTGAATAATATAGTAATTACATTCAGTACAATGATCCTGACTGATTTGGAATAACCCATAAAACTGCCTTTAAGACAACTGCAGTTTACAGCTTTACAGAAGCCAACGCAGAACAGACTTAGTCCTTTTTTCGAGGTACTAGGAGCCTTGAGTGGAACAAAGTTTAACTTTAATACGATGCCAATATCATGGAATTGCCAGCTGGATTCTTTTTTCCACTGGACCTCTCATGGAAAAGTTTTCAAAAGTTTCCAAACTTTCTTCTGGTGCCCAAACAACCACAGAACTACACTTATAAAGCTGCCCCAGGGGAAGGCACTTGGAGACTCTCAGGGTGTCAGGCAGATGCCAACAGCAAAATCCATTCCAGGTACAGTTGGAATTGGTCAGCTGGGCAGTTTAGGGAAAAGGCCTATTGCAGCTTTTGTCCCTGTAGCCACCCAGGAGGTCAGGCAACTGATCCCTGTGCTCCATTCTTTGTCCTGTGAACAACAGGGAGAAGGTCATTTCCGTCTGGGCTCTTAAGAGGTTTAAATAAAAAAGTTTTACAAAGAAAAAAAAGTCCTTCGGTGATCCTTTCAGGTCAAGTACTCTTCTTGCCTTCCGCCAGTGCTTAATTTGTAAAAAAAAAAAAATAATAATTACCAGGGCCCTCGTCAGAAGCCCTCTGCAACTTGCACTATCCATTGCCCCTGCCATCTATGCCAATGACAGCACCAACAGAACTACTAAGCATCACACTCCTACAAGTGTGACAATTCAGACTATTCTAGGCTCCCAAAGCTATGAGAATGGCTTGGGCGGCAGGTATTACCAATTTTTTATGTATATTGAATTAATAAACAACTGTTGTTGTGCTCATCTGTAATTTAGACAGACAGCACCACCATGTGGCAGACTGTCATAAGCGCCAGTGTTGAGCATAGGAAAACATCACCTCAAGTTAAGCACTGTCTTCCGCTAGTCCAGAAAGTGCTGAGGATGATACCCTGGGGTGCCACATTTATGCCTCCGGGGCACTCCCTAATCAGTGGGGTAAAAGTTCCTGGGGGTAACACTACCCAGTCTTTCAGTAGTTCCTGTTTTCCCTACTACAAACATTCTCACAGTGCCCCTTACTCTCAAAATCCAAGATGGGGAAACCCTTATCCTTTTAAGCGGAGCCTGTTTGCCCACCCAGAGGTGTGGCGAGGGGTAAATATGCAGTTACCTCATCTGTGGTGACTTAAAACCGGTTAGTTCCCTCCCTAGAGGGTTTGGTGACTGCCCATCCCAGGTGTCACTTGACGTTTACTTGTGACAGGACAGGCTCCTTTGAAGTAATGAAGTTCCTGCCCACCACAACCCTACAATTGGCCTTCCTGCCAGGAGAAAACACCCCGCGCTCTGCTCTGGAAGCAGTTTTCACACCTCATTTACACCTAATTCGGTCCATGTACAGGCTGGGCAGAGATCTAATGTAATATAACCCCCATCAGTTTAATGCAGGATAAAAGTGACTTTCAATAAGTTACATATCGAATATATTTAATAAAATTCCTATCCAACTTCACCATTAGATTGGATTTTCATCAAATACAAAAATAAGTCTCTGAATGGAGCCTGTAGCAGGCACAAGCCAAAGGTTTGACTTATTCTATATACCAGTCACAGCCTCACCAGTTTTTTTTAACTAGTCGCTTGGGGAACATGCTTCACTCTTAAATATTTAGGCAGCAAGGTGTGCTTAAAATTTTAAGTAAGGTTTTCCTACCTGTCAAAAAGGAAGAGTTTGACAGGTCTGCGTAGCAAGGTTCAAAATGCTACTGACATAGTAAATGGACTAGGCCTGAAGCCATGTTTTCACTGCAATGAATGACACAATAGGTGCTGCAGTCCACAAGTAGCATTTAACTTAACATGCCATGGGTGTATTTCTGCACCATATACCTATGGCGTTTTAGGAAAGTTAAATGTGTCGATCAGGTTTTATGTAAATTTTGACATGCTAAAGGGTCAGAGCACATTCAGTGGGTACTGTAAAGCAGTCCCTAGTGTTGGAGTTCACGATTGCCAGCAGGAGAGTCCCTAAACCAAAATAATGAAAAACTGAGGGTGTCACAGCTGCCTTCTTCAAGGTCACCAGATTTGATATCCCAGATCCCAGAGACCTTTGAGGGTATGAAGTCCACTATGCTTCAGAGCAACAGAACTGGTCCCGCCCTCCAGAACAGTGGCAGGGATACTATTGACACTAAAAGGAAAATGGGAGGGAGGCCCTGCCACATTTGAGCTCTTTCCTGTCTCAACCAGTCCCCCATCTCCTCTTCCACTGACACGGACTCAGGTTCTAGTGTTGGTGCAGACAGTTGACTGGACGTGCTCAATGAATCTTTCACACTTCTTTGATGTGCCTGTCAAGATGGAGGTTAGACAGTAACTCCTGTTATGGTGAGAAACCATCACTAAAAGCAAAGGATGCTGTACTATTTCAACTGAATGCCACCCTTTGAGTTTTCACCCAAATCATGGGCTCTGCATCAGCAGTGTGTGTGCGTGGAATATAACACGTTACAACGCATACTAATATTTGCCATTACAACGCGGGTATTACTACGCGACTACATTTACCATGACCTACTATTACAACACAAACTTTTACCACAAATATGCCTTTACCACGCATGCCATTACAACGCAAAGGCATGCGTGGTAAAGGCATAGACTTGGTAAAAGGGTCTAAGGTAAGATACACCACCCCCCACCCCCCCGGACCCTACCGTAAAACACTACCCCTGCACAACCCTCTCCCCAGTCCTCTCCCTACCCTAAAACACTACCCTGTATGACCCTACCCTAAACCCTAAAACACTACCCCTGCATGACCCTCCGCCGACCCCAGTCCTCTCCCTACCTTAAAACACTACCCTGCAGGACCCCCTCCCCAACCCTACCCTAAACCCTAAAACACTACCCCTGCACGACCCTCTACCGAGTCCTCTCTCAACCCTAAAACACTACGCTGCACGACCCTCCCGAACCTACCCTAAACCCAAACACTATCCCTGCACGACCCTCCCCGACCCGTCCTCTCCCTACCCTAAAACACTACCCTGCACGACCCCCCAACCCTACCCTAAACCCTAAAACACTACCCTGCACGGCCCGACCCCTTTTTACCCTAAAATAGTAACCCCTACCCCAGACCCAATCCCCCTTACCTCTCTCTACTCGTGGTTCCTGTCTCTCCTCCTGGTTCCTGCTGCACGTCGGGTCCGAGGGGTGGTGCACGTCGTTGTGAGGAAACGGAAGAGCCTCCGTTTCCTCACAATGACATGGATCGCCTATATTCTTTTTTACAATGTATGTGCTTTTACCATATATACCTTTACAACGAAATTCGTTGTAAAGGCATGCGGGGTAAAAGCACATGTGATGAAAAAAATGCGTAGTAAAGACTACGCGTTGTTACAACGCATGCATGGTAACGCATGCGTTGTAATGGCATGCGGGGTAACAGCCGCAATGTAATGGCTGTCCCAGTCTGTGTCATGAACACTGTGACAGTAATCTTTTAGTTAGGCTGTTTTCATTCCTTGCCTGTTGTCAGCTTCTCTTTATCTCTACTGGAAAGTGTGACATTCCTAGAGAACACACAAAAATGCAGATATAATAGTGGCCGATCACCCTGTAGGCGGACATGTTTGTTTAGGTTAGTGGCGCAGGCATTACGATATGGCCTCTTACAGTTCGGTGCAGTCATTACAATATGGCCTCTTAAAGTGTAAGCTTACTGTTTACAAAGATGGTGGTTGAACGTCAACATGTGGCTAGAGCTGAAGTATTTGGCACCATGTTAATTTAGTCTCTTTGAAGCTTTGGTGTCTCCAAACCCTGTTTTGGTTTGTAAATACGAGCTAAAAATGACTGGTCAAATGCTATGTAAACACCAGAATTTCACCACTGATTATGAGTAGTCTTCACACCAGATTTATCGCCAGAGGTCACGAAGGATTGCAGAGCCATTTCTTTTCAGGTGGAGAGTTGATTTCAGAAGCCGTGCAGAAATTGTCCTTCACTGAGAGCCCAGATTTTGCTTTTTCTGCATAACTCTGATAACAAATAGTTGAAGCCAGCTATTCGAAGGTATGATGTGCGATAAGAGACTCTTTAGGCAGGTATGATATTTAATGCTTTAGCTAAAGTTTATCATAGCGCTTCGAAATAGTTTTAGGGTGTTAGAATGTTAGAAACTCGCTAAAATGTCAGAAATGTTTATCTAGTTTTCGCTGACCATAACACATTTAACCACTTTTATTTTCTCATTCTGTGTGGTTACTATTCATATTTTATGCACAAGAATGAGGATGTTAAAATAACCACATTATATTACATGTCCCCATTTCCTAGTGCTATTTGTGAGCGTGTTACTCATAAATGAAAGATTGTCTGGCTTGCCACTGTGTCCGTGAACACAACTAGAGGAAGTGATAGTATCCTGAAAGCACAGCCGATGCAAGATTGCACATGAAGTAAAAGTTACTTACCTTTGGTAACGCTATATCTGGTAGAGACACAGTCTAGCCGCAGATTCCTTAACTTTGAATTTCTCCCAGGCCCCAGTCTGGATCCGGAGATTTTTCAGCAGTACCTCTGCCATATAAGTCCCCTCTAGCGCGCTGACGTCAGTTTTCTACTGTGAAGCTTTTCCTCGCCAGAACGCGGAGCTACTACAAGAACTGGTTGTGACAAAGTGCCCTCTTTCTGCATGGTTGCCCCCACTTTTCGCTTAACTGCTGATGTGTTTTGACTGAGTGTGCCCTGGGCTCCTGCTAATCAGCTACCCAGGGCCTATGTTCTTTCCCTAAAACTGCATTGAAAACAAAACGCAATTGGCATCTCTGGCCACAGGTCAGCCCCTGGTAAATGGTAGCACAGGTACCCAGAGCACTGTGACCAGGGAAGACCTCTAAGGGCTGCAGCACTTATTGTGCCACCCTTAGAGGCCCTGTACCACTACACTCACACAGTGCCTTTGCATGCTGCGTGTTTTGGTGCAGAACAAAGTGAAGAGTCGACATGGCACACATCCCTGTGAGACATGCCTACAACCCACTGCCCTGGCATAGATCAGTCACCCCTCTAGCTGGGTGCACTATACCAGTGGTGAGTGTACAGGTGCATGAGCCTGTACCCCTACAGTGTCTAAGTCCATTCTTAGACATTGTAAGTTCAGTGCTGCCATTAAGATGGTGCTGGGAGTTTGTCATTACCAACTCCACAGCACCATAATAGCTACACTGAAAACTGAGAAGTTTGGTATCAAACTTCTCAGCACATTAAACCCACACGGATGCCAGTGTGGGATTTAATGAAAAATGCCCACAGAGGGCATCTTAGAGATGCCCCCTGAAAAACGTCCTACCACTAGTGTCCAGGGTGAGTGGCTGCTTTCAGCTGCCACCACCAGACATGTTTCCGGACCCCTGGGTCGAGAGCCTGCTGCTCTCGGGGGCCTGAAACAATGCACATCCTGGGACGAGGTGCCAAGCCTCCTCCCACAGGATGGGCAGGGTCCACGAAGGGGAAGCTTCAAAGGCTTGCCGCCTTTGTGAGCTTTCTCAGGCCACTTGCTGCTTTCAGCAACTGGTCCGCACTGGTTCTGAACCCCACTTTGGGCGGGAGAACCGGCGGGAAAAACACTTTGCAAGAGGGAACAAAGAATGGCAGCTAGGCACACATTACTGCACCACCCAGTATAGTCACATACAAGTCACAAGACTTTGTATTGCCCACCTCAAATGACCAGCTGCCACCTGGCCATAAATCAAATACAACAGAATGCACTTCCCTAGTGCAGGATGTCTCCGACGGTTGGAAGAATTCGTGAATTTGTCTAAAGAAGTTTGTTAATAAACACCTGAATTATGTCTGCTCCCTGACCTACGTCGTTTGGTGACTTCTGAACACTTGATAATACCAAACGGAAACAGGACTTGATTACTTCGTGAACGCATTTACAGTCTTTGAAGTATGACTGAATTGAAAGCATAAGAGGACCATTGGATCTGTGCCAGGAGTATAGCGTGTTCTATTATGAACAACTCTTATTGAATACTACTTAGAGTGCCCTGAAGAAGCCCTTGTTGTTGGGCGAAACGCGTTGGCTGCGCCTATATGCGTAATTAAGAAGAATTTGAATAAAGAATTTTCCTGCTTGCACTGGAAACTGTGGATTGAAATTGTTGGAACTCAAACTCTTTAATTTTTGTGATTATTGCCTCATTCTTTTGTTGTAATTACTTTGCAAGAGGGCCATGTTTCTGCTCCCAGATTGTGAGAACAAGAAGAGCAGACAGCCAGAGAAAAAATGTAATCAACACATGAGTAGGATATCATAAAATAAGTTACCAGTGCCATCTTCGAACACTGGGGTTGCCCTCTTTAAGATGCCTTCATGAATCACTAAAACACCTAATGTGAGAGGTTCTCCTCCTGGAAAGGCAAGGAAGCCAGTTGTCCGGGGATGGCCTGATGATGGACGGGACAGAGGCATTTTTATATACCTTACTCTGACTTCTGTGAGTACGAGAATAGAAGGAGATACATGATGCACAGTCATCCACCTGGCCTTGCAAGGTCTGGTATTTTGGATTTTTTCAACCTCCTTCAGAGGAAGAGACAGTGTTCCACTGCTACCTTTCATTGCTCAGCTGACCTTTCATTGCTCAGCTGACCTTTCTTCACGTGGGTCTCGCTTTAGAGGCCAGTAAACATGGAAATAGTTCAGATTCTACCACAAAGCATGGCGAGGAACAACAAGCCTCTAACTGTTCACTGTCTGTGATTTCCTTTTTTCGTCACCTGCCTGAAACTGAAGTGGAAGTGGGCACAAGCAAGACCTACCTTGCAGCCACTGACGTCCTTAGGCACAGGCCTTTGTGTACTTTTTCCGCAGCCAACAGGATTGTCAAAAGACATCTGATGAGTCAGATATATTCATTTAATGACATTCTGCAAATGAAAGCTCCTTCCATGGAAAACAAATTTTCTATTAGCTGTAATGATGACCAAGTGGCTCAGAACTATTTACATTATTTCACAAAACACAGGGTGGGTATCGGGACTTACACTTACTTTATTCAGAAAGTACTGTTACAAGTTCCACCTGAATTAGGTAATTGTGCCATTAACCAACTTTCTTTCTCCTTCCTCATACTTTTTCGGCTTCAGATTCTCTCCATAATTTGGGAGTAAGTTGTTCAACTAGGTTTTCTTTTTGATTGAACGAAGGTCGTTGCTGCCTCAAAGCACAAGTTACTAACTTGTGTAACGATATATCTGTAAGAGACAGTAGTTAGTGACAGATTCCTTACCTTAGAATATCCCCAGGCGTCAGGCTGGATCCGGAAAGTTTTGCTTAGCAGTACCCCTGCGCGTCGGTAGGCGGCGTCGTGCGGCTCCGCGTCAGTCATCGGCGTCGTGATCGCCGGGATGACGTCGCGGCCAGTACTTCGACGCCGCCCATGCGCGCTGGAGTCAGTTCTGTACACGACTTTCCGTGCCAGAAACGCAGAGCCATGCAAGAAACTGACACTGGTGTCTGAAAACTAGGGCCCTGAAAGGGATGACCTTAACCCTAGAAATCAGTTCGGAGAACGGGGAGGATGGGTGGGGCGGTAAGGAATCTGTCACTAACTACTGTCTCTTACAGATATATCGTTACACAAGTTAGTAACTTGTGCATCTGAAAGAGACCCGTTAGTTACAGATTCCTTACCTTAGAATAGATACCCCAGCAATACCAACCCCGGTGGTGGGTCTGCGAACAAAGATCAGACGAGGAAGTCTCGGAGAACAGAACGGCCAAAGAAGCCGTCTTTCCGGACTTGGCTGTCAAGGCAGTAATGCTTGGTAAACGTGTGCAGCGAGGCCCACGTAGCTGCCTGACAAATGTCCTGCAATGGGACACCACGTCCCAAAGCCGTGGTGGCCGCTGTCGCCCTGGTGGAATGGGCACGTAGCCCAACAGGGGGCTCCTTCTTAGCCAAAGAATAGCAGGCTTTGATACACAAGACGACCCAGCGGGAGATGGTCCGCTTGTGTACCGCCCGACCTTTTTTGGCGCCCACGTAGCCAACAAAGAGCTGGTCGTCCACCCGGAACTGTTGTGTGCGGTTCAGATAGAAAGAAATCGCACGTTTTGGGTCCAGACGGTGGAGCCTCTCTTCCTCTCTGGAAGGATGCGGAGGCGGAAAGAAGGTGGGCAATGTGATGGTCTGCCCAATGTGGAAGGCAGTAACCACCTTTGGCAAGAAGGACGGACGCGTCCGAAGAACAACCTTGTCTGGATGAACAGACAGAAAGGGGGGCTTGCAAGAAAGAGCCTGGAGCTCACTCACCCGCCGAGCGGAGGTGATAGCCACCAGAAAGGCTGTCTTCAGAGTGAGAAGACGAAGAGGACAGTTATGGAGAGGCTCAAAGGGAGCGCACATTAAAAAGGTAAGAACCAAGTTCAAGTCCCACTGAAGCATCACAAACGGAACAGGAGGGAAAAGGTGTGTAATGCCTTTAAGAAACCTGTTAACAGGGGACTTGAATAGGGAGGGCTGATCAGGAAGCCTGAGAAAGGCCGAGATTGCACAAAGGTAGCCCTTGATGGTACCCAGGGCAGAACCCTGTTGGGCCAGAGAAAGAAGGAACAGAAGAACCTCAGAAAGAGGGGCAGAAAGGGGATTCACAGCCTTTGCTGTGCACCATGCCACAAACTTGTTCCACCTGCAGGCGTATACCACCTTAGTGGAGGGACGCCTGGCTGCCAGAATCACATCACAAACTTCGGGAGGCAAGTCGAAAGGAATCAACTGCCGCCGCTCAATCTCCATGCAAGGAGGTGGAGACTGGACAGGTTCGGGTGGAGGACCGTCCCCTGCTGCTGCGACAGAAGATCCTCACGGATCGGGGATCGATGCTCATACTGAGTAGCTCGGGATACCAAACTCTTCGAGCCCAGTCCGGAGCCACAAGAATGACTTGGGCCCGGTCGCGCCGAATCTTCTTCAACACTCTGGGTAGAAGTGGTATAGGCGGAAAGGCGTACCACAGACCGCAACTCCACCCGCGACGAAAAGCGTCGCCGAGCGAGTGCCGCCTTGGAAATTCCAACGCGCAGAACTGATGACATTGCGCGTTCTCTTCGGTGACGAATAGATCTAACCAAGGCTCTCCCCACTGTAGAAAGAGTCCTTGCGCCACCTCCGAGTGAAGGCGCCATTCGTAATCCATCATGCACCTGCGGCTGAGTTCGTCCACCCTGGCGTTCAGGGAACCTGCCAAGTGTTGAACCACCAGGAAAATGCCCTGATGTTCCAGCCATGTCCAGAGACGCAGAGCCTCCTGACATAGGGTCCACGACCCCACCCCGCCTTGTTTGTTGCAGTACCACATGGCGGTGGTGTTGTCTGTGAACACCTGCACTACCGTCCCCTTGACAGAGGGAAAGAATGCCTTTAGTGCAAGTCGGATCGCCCGGAGCTCCAGAAGGTTGATATGGAGCCGGGACTCCGCCGGAGACCAGAGGCCTCTGATCTCCGCCTCTCCCATGTGACCGCCCCATCCCAGAAGGGACGCATCCGTCACAACTGTGTGCTCTGGCTGGGGAAGGGAGAGGGATCTGACCGTGACCCATTGCCGGTTCGAAAGCCACCACTGCAACTGTCGTGCAGTCCCCTCCGAGATCTGGACGTAATCGGACAGGTTCCCCTGATGCTGCGCCCACTGGAACTTCAGGTCCCACTGCAGAGCCCACATATGCCATCTGGCATGATCGACTAGCAGGATGCAGGAGGCCATGAGGCCCAGCAGCCTCAGGGTCATCCGTACCGAAACCCAGGATAGAGGCTGAAAGATCGGAATCATAGCCTGAATATCCTGGACTCGCCGTTCGGGAGGATAGGCCTGAAACTGCGATGTGTCCAGAACTGCTCCGATGAAAAGGAGCTGTGGAGAAGGAATCTGGTGCGACTTCGGCACGTTGATGGAGAACCCCAGCGAGTGCAGGAGTCCGGCCGTAGTCTGGAGGTGGGAGACGACTGCCTGGGACAAGCCCGCCTTCAGCAGCCAGTCGTCGAGGTAGGGGAAGACTGGAACCCCTGCCCGGCGCAGATGAGCTGCGACCACCGCCATCACTTTTGTGAACACCCGAGGGGCGCTGGTAAGGCCAAAGGGGAGCATGGTGAACTGAAAGTGCTCGTGGCCTACCATGAACCGCAGGTAACGCCGGTGGGCCGGCAGGACGGGGATGTGAAAATATGCGTCCTGCAAGTCCAACGCTACCATCCAGTCTCCGGGGTCGAGGGCAGTCAAAACCTGAGCTAGGGTGAGCATCTTGAACTTCTCCTTCCGGAGGAAGCGATTGACGTTCCGGAGGTCCAAGATAGGACGCATGTCCTCCTTGCCCTTTTTGGGCACCAGAAAGTAGTGGGAATAGCAACCACGCCCTACTTCTGGGGTCGGAACGCGCTCGATGGCCCCCTTGGCCAAGAGGGCCGCAACTTCCTGACGAAGAAGAACCAAATGGTCCCCCGACATGCGGTGGTGCTGAGGTGGCATGGCTGGGGGGGTAGTCTCGAAGGGGAGGGAGTAGCCCCTTCGGACAATGTCCAAAACCCACCTGTCCGATGTGATGGTGCGCCAGTGGGGAAGGTGATGGCGGACCCTGCCCCCCACTGGCGTGCTGTGGACTGGAAAGGAAGGACTAGGAGTGTTTGGAGGCCGCGGACGGGGCGGAGGTGGTGGCCTGACCCGCACACTGGTTACCCGACCCGCCTGGAGCCACGTCCTCGGCCGCGCGAAGGCGCCTGATGCGCGGGCCGGTGGCTGGGCAGTGGACGTGACTGGGCGCCCCTTCCGTGGCCACGAAAGGGGCGAAAAGCAGACTATTGCGGAGGGCGCGGGCGGAGAGGCCCAAGGACTTGGCCGTAGCCCGCGAGTCCTTAAAGCGCTCCAGCGCGCTGTCTGCCTTATTGCCAAAAAGGCGGATACCATCAAAGGGCATGTCCATAAGGGTGTTTTGGACATCGCCCGAAAAACCAGTGGTCCTCAGCCAGGCGTGACGGCGCAGCGCCACTGTCGTAGCAAGCGATCTGCCTAGCGAGTCAGCGGTATCTAGGCCACATCGGATAGTGAACTTTGCTGCGTCTCTCCCATCCGCAATAGCACGGGAGAGAAGTGCCTGGACCTCCTCAGGACACTTGGGCAGCACCTGCGCCACCGAATCCCATAGAGAGTGGGAGTAACGGCCCAAAAGGCAAGCGGTGTTCACGGACCGCAAGCCAGCACTGGAGGAAGAAAAAATCTTCTTCCCAAATTGTTGCAGTTTTTTGGAATCCCTACCCGGCGGAGCCGTAGGGAAGGCGGTTTGAGAGGTAGAGGCTTGGACAACCAATCTCTGGGGATGGGGTGTTGGGAGAGGAACAGAGGGTCGCCCGGGGCCGGGCGATGGCATCGGGCTATGTTCCTGTCCACAGGAGCCCCTGTGGTGGGCCTGGACCAGGTGCCCAAAAGATCGTCAGAAAGTGCGTCGTTGAACGGCAGCAGTGGCTCCGAAGAGGTAGCCGCCGGCTGAAGCACTTCCGTCAGGAGGTTAGTCCTGACAGCCACTGTAGGGAGCTCGAGGCGCAAGGCCGCCCTACGCAACACCGTTGCATAACTTGCTCCCTCCTCCGTAGCCACGGAAGGAGGAGACAGCATGCCAAGGTCAGGAGAGGTGTCCAGACCACTGGCATCACCCAGTTCCTCAGCCCAGTCCTGATAAGGCTCACATTAAACTGTGAGAGGGTCTTCCGACCCCTCCCAGTCCTCCTCGTCCTCCAAAACAGGTGAAAAGTATGGAGGAGGGACATGAGGGAAGAAAAGTCCCATCGGCGTCGGAATCGGCGTCGAGCGACGTCGATCCGGCTCCGTGTCCGGTTCTGGGGAGAACCTGGGGAAGGCGCCGCCCGGGGCCTCGGACGGCGCCGTGAACGGTACCGGTGAGGTCGGCGCCGGTGGAGGTGTTATTAGGTCAACCGGCGTCGACCGGGATCCAGGCCTGGATCCGAGGGGGTCCTGCGGCGCCGGAGCCACCGGTGGTGCCGAAGGAGGACTCCCAATGGGGCCCGCGGGGCCCGAAGGCGCACCGGGGTAACCCTTAAGCCCGAAGATGCGAGCCATGGCCGACAGGAAGTCCTGTATCTCGGCCGGAGTCGACGTCGGACCCGGGACAGGCGGGTAGGCCGGCGTCGGCTGTTCGGGTACCCCCGGAGCCGCGGGGGCGGTACCATCTGGACCCTCGGCCGGGTCGTGAGACCGGCGAGGGGAGGTCTTAGAGCGACGCTTCTTAGACCTCTTGTGCTTCGCCTTACCTGAAGATGAAGACTTCGACCCCGACGAATGACGACGGCTCCGCGACCGGCCCCTCGACCTCTCCCGGGACCTCGAGCGGCGCGGAGCCGAGTGCCGGGCCTCGAGGAGCTTTCGAGACCGCTCTCGCAAAGCCTTCGGGGCGAGGGACCGACCCCGAACCGACACTCGGGGCACAACTTGGGGTCGTGGCCGCGCCCCAGGCAGAAGAGACACTTTCGGTGCGGATCCGTAATCGACATCATGCGATTACAGATCTCGCATGGCTTGAAGCCGGTCATCCCTACTGACACCTTGGAGTCGAAGCGACTCGAAAACTTGGACAAAAAAGTCTCAAAAAATACTCAGTCAAAAAATGACTGGG
This sequence comes from Calotriton arnoldi, assembly GCA_963921515.1. Classification (NCBI taxonomy): domain Eukaryota; kingdom Metazoa; phylum Chordata; class Amphibia; order Caudata; family Salamandridae; genus Calotriton; species Calotriton arnoldi. The sequence goes on along the minus strand of CAWUFW010007388.1, from coordinate 634,638 downwards.
GGCACTGCTCAATCCGGATCTGCGCTTACTGGCGCGGAAAAAAAAGAACTGACGCCAGCGCGCATGGGCAGCGTCTAAGTAATGGCCGCGATGTCATCCCGGCGATCACGACGCCGACGACGGACGCGGAGCCGCACGACGACGCCTACCGACGCGCATGGGTACTGCTACGCAAAACTTTCCGGATCCAGCCTGACGCCTGGGGATATTCTAAGGTAAGGAATCTGTCACTAACGTGTCTCTTTCAGATAAGTATTTTGTGTCCTTTGGGGGGGGTAATGACTGACTGAGCAGTTACTAAAGTCAGTCACACTGCAGAAAGTACCCTCTGCACATAGTCCAACCTCTATCTGCGGTACGTACAGATACGAACACTATGGCAACGGTTAACACGTATACCAGGAGACTCTGGACTAACATACACAAAATCAGCTGTCACAGGGCTCCTTAATTGTCCTGGATCGTCAGGGTTCGGCCAGGAAATACTCAACAAAATGTCTGCCTGATCCTAATCCTTTCTCAACTGCTAAGAATCAGCTCAAGTTGAGACCAGGAAAGAGTTAGAATGTAAAATTAGAATAAAGTTACCCTTATGGTGACTTTGTTAATCTAACTCCATAGGTTCTTTCTTATCATCAATGTCCTCCCACTGACCCCACCAATCGGAAAACACATACTAAAATTTTTATTTTTAAATTACAGGGGAATGGCGAGGCTGGCATATGCGCAAGAATGGGGATGTGGTGTCAGATTAAACGATTAGAGATGCGGTTTCAGGTTCCATCACGAGGTGACCGGTACAACCACAAGCTGATAAAGGGACAAATCGTAACACAGAGACCATAAATATAATTTAAGCATGTAACGAACAGACACATAGCAACTAATGCCCAAGAATTGTGCCTTTTGTATCACAGTTAGCAATAAATGGTACTATTACCCCAAGCAAAACAGACTTCAGAAGGATGAGAGGCTGAGTTTGCCAAGTATGGACTCAGACATGTAAAAGTGCACAATTCTGCGTTATTTTCACAACACTGTAAACAATTTTACAGTGACATACCTTTCTGAATGAGAGGACATTCATTGCCTTGAAGGAGAAATTTCATGGTAGAACACACCCTTAAAATGAAAGTTATGTAGGTGAGTGGTCCAAGACATTGAAAACAAGGAAATAAAAACATGACAAAACTCACCTTTCCGCCACGAAGAATGTGGTACCAGACTGATGTGCCACCAAAGTCTACGTGGAAATCAGTGTAACACCCACGCACACTCATCAGGCAGTACCTGTGAGGACAGGACAACAGAGAATTGGAGGAGAGAGAAATGTGACAAAATTCCCGTTATTCCTTCTACAGTGATCACTGGGTTGGATAATGTTGCTCTACCACTCCCACCCTTCCATCCACAAAGTAAACAGATCTAAAAAAACAAATAGACAAATCTGATTTTAAAAGTTTTTTTTTTTTTTTTTAAACAGCCATGTAAACTGTGACGTTAAGGAGCAGGAAAGCCTGATTCCAAATAGAACACACAAAGAAAATGTTAAAACGGTTAGTTACCTTGCTGCAACTATGCTACTACTGTACAGGTTGTGGAAAAAAACTCGGTAACACAATGCAAATGTCACCTGTTATAGTTTACACAATGCATATGTAACATAACCAGCTTGCTTGAATTTCAGTGGTTGCCCTGTTAAGTCAGAATGGCAGATTATTTGGCATGAAAATGCTTTATAAAAATTAATCGCTTCTAAACTAAAATATCTGGTAACACTTTAGTGTTTTAGCCCAGCCAGTCTATGGCACTTATTTTAAGAAGAGTATGAAACCGTCGGTTGAGCTTATCTAGCATCGACCTGCGATTACCTGCTTATTCTACATACTTGCACTATTGCCATACAGGCCGGTGACCATTACAGCCTTTTAGTTAGTTGGACAAGAATATGTATCTTTACTATGCATGCGATAGATCGCATGCCATTACAACGACCGCGTTGTTACATTGCGAAGCATTACATCGCAAGTCATTACGACTTGCTGTAGGGGCGCGCTGGACTTAGGAATAGTATTATTTACTATTCCTACTCCAGTTTGTGCAACAACAGGGAAGGTGTTGGATTGTAAATCCAACACCTTGTGCCACCTATCGCAAGTCGTTGTAACAACTTGCGATGTAATGGTTCGCGATGTTACAACGCGGTCGTTGTAACGAACGCGTTGTGATGGCATGCGATCTATCGCATGCGTAGTAAACGCTGTTTCCCGTTGGACAACAAACTGCACACCATGACAGCAATCTTGGGTCCAAAGGGTCATACTTTAATAAAGATCTCAGGAACCCTCAGTGGCTGACGTCTTCCTTCTCCATCGCCTTCCAACAGATTATTCTCTCACATCTATGTAACAATCTGTGCAACTAACCCAATGTATTAACCACTCACACAAAAGTCACCCTTCCGCTACTACTGAGACTCCTACACTATGCAGGAGATGGAATCGGAAAAATATGCAACTTAACAGAATAAAAAGCATAACAGTACATATAATGTGTCTGGCCTCCTCAAACTCATCCTCAAACCCCTACCACACTCTTGCATTTTCTCCTTATTTTGTTTCTCCAGTCAATCCCTATTTGTGGTATGAAAACGTAGAGTCTGGGACAGTTTCCGCACCCAACCACTCAATGGAGAAATAATGCACAGCATGTGAGCTAGAGGAGATTCACACTCCAAAACCTGGTCTACCACGTCAAAGCACATACCTACAGGCACAGAAACTACCAGAAGACTTTGCGATCAATGGACACCTGCTTTTTAGAAAGGCAATTAAGGCCTGGCTGTGTACTATTTAGGCAGCCCCTACTAACACATACAGGCTGAATGGCCGCTGGCTTGTGGCAGAGACTGCTCTAATTATAGCACCTTGATGCCCGTGGGTAATTGCCACGCTTTATGAAAATCAAATTAAGACTCAGACTAATATGTTGCTCAGCATGGCCGCACAGTACCGAGGCTAAGCCTGAGTCCAAAGCGTAAAGTTTACAGAAGACATGCGGTTTGGCCCCCGAGGCTGCTCAGTATCTTTGTGCAGAGAATGAGGCCGGTAGAAAGCTACCAATACCATCTTGACCTGACGTCATCAATGGGAACGCTAGTACAGTCGCATTCAGCATACAGACAACTTATTAAAAAGGACTTCAATGCGCTCCTTCATTAATTATTGATGCCAAAAGTAACAGGCTGGTCTCTTCAGTAATCTACTAAGGCATATGGGGAGATTGGAAAAAAGGCCAGGAGAAATGTCCTTGTTCGTAAGAAAATTTGAGAAAACGAATAGAAGAAATAGATGGGATTTACAAACGATCTGGCCTCTACAAAATACTATGTTGGGATCCTCAGACTAAAAAATGAAAGTTCAAATACACCGCAAATTAATGGGAAAGCAATAAAATGAGCAGTTTCACATTAATGGATGCAAAAACAGAGAACTAAATAAAGATGTGGTGGGAAGGAGCTAAAAGCATCTCTCCTGTGTATTGGGCGGAGTCTTGTGAGCAAGGGCTACCTACACCGAACACCAAGCTAGCGTGTGAACATGCAGCAGGTCATGGATCAGACTGTGAAACTAGTTTACAGCATTTATATTATTGCTATTTTTCAAATGAATCCCTTTGGACGATTCGGTTACCCTGAATAATGATGTGATACAAAGCAAAAAGCCAATTCTCTAAACTATACCACTAACAAAATTAACGTACATACAGATAGACGATTTTTATTTCCATTTTAGATTGCGCTTCTATACACATATACCGAAAGCTGGGAAACTTGTAAATGATTCTTCGTTCTTGTACAATTTTGAGTTTTAAATAAGAATTCACAATTTTAATAGGTGATCTACTGTAATGCTGTGATTGTCCAACTAAGGATATTTTGCATGGCACCTTGGACAGAACTGGAGGGACGTATGTTTCATCAACCCCTTCCTGTATTCATTATCTGAGGCAAGCTCAGCAGGAACCAAAGGGCACCTGATCAAGTCAATGGAGGCAGCGGAACCTCGAAGCGGGACAGTTGAGGTCAGTGGAGAAGGTCGAGTAGTTTGCTGGCTGGAAGAGCCGCTGGATAGGTGCCAACTGCACAGTAATTGATAACAAAGTCTTCGGTCTCAAACAGTGGAGTAAGGTGACCCGAAAAAGCCGCAAGGATCGTATAGCTCTCAGAGCCATTCCAAGTCTAAACCCGATGGCAGATAAAAGCGATCTAGGGTGGAGTTTTTCTCATTGAGCATTGTGGAGTAATATAGTCCTGAAGAAAAAAACAAGTTGCAATGTGCAAGTCCAGCAGTAAGACGGGAGAAGTATGCAGAGCATGTGTGTTTACAGCCACAGATGTTAGCAACGCAAGAGTTATGCTAGCGTTCAAACATTTTAAAAAATCCTTAAGGCAGGGAATACTGTATGATAGTAACTGGTCTTAGGAAGAAAGTATAATAAGAGAGTCGAGCAGAAGGCTGGCTGTAATCTGTAGAGACGCAGCTATCTGTAGATCGGAAGAGGAGCACTTGTTAAAACAATAAGGGAGATTCCCAAGGAAAGAAACATCTATAGATCAACTAATACTGAAATGCAGAAAAGGCCCTTTGACTTTTCTCCCATTTCACACACACTCATATTAATAGTGAGTTTGTGTGTGGTCTTCACTAATATGTCTACAAGGGTGGAGCATCAAAACCAAATGAGGCACCTGGCTTAACCCACACCCATCCACACTGAACCCCTCAAGCTTGTTGGGCAATTTGGATATTTGAAGTCCCTAGGACAAGGCATGCAGGAGGTCCAATTCACAGCTGATAAGAAACACCCATGGAGATAGTAGATGTCCGTCTATCCATTAATCAAACCGCAGATAATTTGTGTTGAGCCTTGCCTCCATGTTAACAGGAGAGACTATCACTTCTGCATGCAAGCTCCACTTGTAAGAATTGTTCGGAAGCATGTACCGTCTCTATGCTACCGCAGATTAAGATGCCGTGCTTAGGCCTCCAACCAACTATGTACTAATCTTCTCATACTTTGCAGAGGGGAACACGTTATCTTCAAACTCCTCATGCACAATAACTGTTCACATAGAACATGACTGTAGTTTTGTTAGTGAGAACTAACTCTCTCTTTTCTAATACTTCAGCTTGAGTTGCCAGCTTCAAGCAGAGAAACATAACCTTACAATCTCGACTGTTTGAGAAGTTATATCCTCCTTGAGGGATTAACAGCAGCTCTTTGAAAGGAAAGCAGCCATCTATGTTCAGTAGAATATGATGCAAACACAATGTGGGTGTGGTGAGGGAACTGCAATTATTAGGTTATCCTGCGAGAGTGAAAAATCCAGATGATGGTCAATCTCTTGGGGCCAGGAAGGTGATGAGATCAGGGAACAGTCTTCTGGTATCCTTGTTATGATGCAATGAGCTCAACTCCCATTTAAAACTACGTTGGGGCACACCTGTACTCGAAAAATGAATAGCATTTACCATAACGCATTACAGGAGGACTGATGCCACATGTGACAAGTGTACCGCACATTGCAAGATGCTTTTCAGGGCTCATTTTCAGCCGGACGGAAGATCTAGCAGTTTTCTGAGCTAGTGTCAAGCACAACATTTCCTTTGGTACCTCAACTCATTAATGTTTAATTAACAAGCAAGCAATCCACCCCCCCAAAAAGAAGGAAAATTCACCAGAATGTGAGTAAACTAAATTGCCTCTAGTCTAATGCACTGCAGGGAGTGTGCACACCACAACCTGTTCAAGTGACTTGCATTCCTCCCAGCGAGGTAGGGTTTCAAGTTTGCTTTCAGACAACAGGTTTACTCCCACACATAGTGCTTGTGAGAATAAAACATATCCAATTCCTTTTTGGTTGGAGGTTAAAATATATTTTTCTAAAGATAAGGTTGCTTTGGCCACAACGCACAAGCTGCAAATTGAATACTGAAGCCTTGCACTGAACAGCTATGCCTTGAGAATGCGGAGCATGAGGCAGGAAGGCATTGTGGAAAAAGGGATAAGAGCGTGCACAGTGAGCATTTGAACATCATTGTTGGAGGCCATAGCGATACGGACGTGTTGCAATTTTTACCGGATTATGATTGTCGATCAATTTGTAACTCACTAACGTAATCGGCAATTCAGTTTGCTGAATTATCTATTAAGTTACAAAGATGAATTTACTATCTGTCTGATTTATTTTAATTCTTCAACTTGTCATAAATCAATCACAAACTAAGGGTCTGTAAAGAACTTTCTGGAAGGAATGAGTCTGAATCAGCCTTGGCAGATTAGTACTGACCTCTTACAAGCGTGAGAGGTGGTGGTACGCGAGAGCGTGTGCGTTTAGGTCAGATTAAAAGATGCAGCGAAACTTTGTAAGACCATGGCAGAATATACATAGCCCACTTGTACTATCTGGTTGGCCTGGCAGAGAGGCACTTATTTGTAAGTTTTTTTATTTTTATTGTAAACAGAAAAGGGCTTTTATTCTATTAAAATGTATTAGTGAAGACTACATGATGAAGAGGGAGTAGCACTTTCAGAGTAAGTGGGTTAGGATGATTGGAGATGCACAATGAGCAAGGCAAGGTGGACAAGGCACACCACTGTGTTGAGCCTCTACACAAACATTCAAGTGAACGCATCCTGTCAAGACTTGTTCGGTTTGCAATAAAAGAAAACTCTTGGCTGTTGGGATAGGACAATATTATCCTTTTTAGACTGTCAACCTGTAAAATAATTCTACACTGATGGGAGAATCCTGGACCCACATGGTGACTAGTTTCTATTTTGCTGGCCTAAATGAGTTGGAAAAGAAGCAGGAAAAGAAGCCTAGAAAAGCAAATGTGAACTGCTGATTAGTCTCAGTGCCACTTAACTAAAGTGTTGTGAAGTCTCAGAATGAAACCCATGTCAGCTATATTAAAGACCCTGTGCTGAATAGCCTGAAAGTGCTTTTTTTTTTTTTAACCTTAACAGAAATCAACAGTAGGTCCTTTCCCAAACGTGCTGGCAGGCCATAGTGCAACATGCCGTATAGTATACACTATGATTCCACTGGCACTGGCTGCCAAACCCTTTACAGAAATGCAATGGGAGATTAAGAAAAGAGAAAGCAACTGATCTAGACCTGTACAAGTCGGACATGGACCTCCCCTAGAGAACTGAAAAACACCAGAGCCTGACTGCATGACGCAGTACTAGTGTTGGAAAGTAGAAAATGGAGGCTGATGAGCAGACGGGGTCCCAGCAGACCTTTACAAAGCTGATCCCAAGGTTTGGGCTAATATCCTGACCAATGTTTTTAACGCTGCATGTTTACATGGGTACCCAGCATCCTGGGGAAAGGCAGTGATCGTCCCCATTTTTAAAAAGGGTGCCAGGGACGAACCCATTTGTTATAGACCAATTTCGCTGCTATATGCAGCAGCAAAGATATTGGGTAAGGTTGTTCTTAACCGTTTGACAGTTTGGTTGGATCAACGTAATGTAATTTCGGATCTACAGTACGGTTTTAGACCAAGAAAGGGAACTCTGGACCAGTGTTTAAATTTATACCTGGTGATAAATAAGTATACAGTTGCAAAAAAAGGCCCAATATACTTAGCATTCATGGATTTGACACAAGCTTTCGATTGTGTGAATAGATCGAAATTATGGGCAATTTTAAAGGGTATGGGACTAGAAACGGAACTTGTGTCTTTCTTATATACTATCCATGAGAATAATACGGCAGCAGTGAGATATGATAGTGCAGGTGGTTTGACAACATCTTGGGATGTGAAAAGAGGGGTGCGCCAGGGTTGTATCCTGGCCCCCCTCTTATTTACATTATATATAAATAAGCTAGGAGTTTTTTACAAGCTAGCTGCAAAGACATCCCGAGATTTGGTGAGGTAATGGTCCCGGCACTTTTATATGCGGATGACACCGTTTTATTAGCCAGAACCGCAGTGGGACTTCAATTACTTTTAGATAGTTTTATAATTTTTATGGATTCTTTAGACCTCTCTACAAATTTTAAGAAATCTCATACCATGTCGATTGGCCCTGGAAAACCCCCAAAAATACGTAAATTTTATTGTAAAGGGGTGGAACTAACGAGAGCCCCGACCTTCCCTTATCTGGGGGTTCTTTTTGATGATAGGGGAACGTGGTGCCCACAACTGACACAAAAAAAGAACACTCATTAGGGCAACGAGGGCCACACTAAATTTCGCTAAGAGAGTAGGGATTAAACCAATTCCCGCCCTGTTGAAGATATATAAAGAGAAATGTATCCCCATGGCAACTTATGGCAGTGATATTTGGGGGTATAAGGAAGGTAGGGACATGCAGCGGGAGGAAGATACGTTTTTACGCAAGATCTTGGCTGTTCCGCATTCCACCCCCGCTTACATTTTACATGAAGAGCTGGGAGTGGGATATATATCTGATCAAATAGCTGTAGCTCCTCTCCTTCGCTGGTTAAGAATTTGGGCTAACCCTACTATTAATCTGAATCAGAAAATAATCACTGACTGTTTGGCACTGGATAAAGGTTACAGTATTTTGTGGCTAAAATATATAAAGGAGACAGTAAAATGGTTAGGAAGACCTGAGTTATTTACTAGCTTTAATTCCCTGGGTGAAACTGAAATCAGAAAGGTAAAATATCAATTTCTGTATAAACGCCAGGGACTCAGAGAAGAGAAGGAGTTGGCAAAATTTACAGTGAGAAGTTACATAATGTTATCCTTGGATAACCAAATTCAGCCGTATCTTCACATTGTTAGCAACTCCTTCCATCGATATGTTTTAACTAGATTTCGTTTGCATATGATTCCCTGGCTTTTGGCGGTTCCCCAAGGTTTTTTAAAACCAGGATCTCTAAAACCTTGTCCTTGTGACAATTTCTCTGATCAAGATACTCTTCATTTTATCTTTTTTTGTGATTATGTGCTTTTACGAAAAAGGTTCATATTGCCATTAATCAGAGACTGTCACTTTACCCAAGTTAGGCCAGCTTTACTGTACCTCCAAATGTTATCCTCGCCTATGGTTTGTTTTGGGGTTGCGAGCTTCCTAACAGGAGCCATTAGACACAGAAAAAAATTAATCTTTTAATTTCTTAATTTTTATAGGATTTTTTTTTATAATTAGGATTTTTGTCCTTTTTAGCTGTTATGAAGCCCCGCTGTACGGATATCATTTTTGTCTTCTAGCATATTGCATTTTATATGATGTATTTGTTCTAATTGTATTTTAGAATGATAGTATAGAGGTCATTTCTTTTTAAATTGAGAGCCTTATTCCCAGGGTCTCTTAATCTTTTCATTGTTTCTATCTGTATATTGTATTTTGCACTTTATAAGATGTATTTGCACTAAAATGCACATTGCACTTTATTAGGGCTCTGATGCATTTGCATCATAAGTATTTTAGAAACTCGGCCGCTGATTGTTATTATGGATGTGGTGTTCAATTTATATTTTAATTATAAGGCTTCCTCCTAAGGAAAACGCAAATGAAATGTAAATGTATTTTCCTGGTCTTATATGTGCACTTTTATGGCATTAAGTTGCCGAATAAAGTTTTCCGACTCACTGACTGAATTAAGCAGATTACAAATCTGCACTGTCGCTATGAGCTTCCTTGAGATGAGAAGAAATAACTGGCGAAAGAAGGGGAATATGCTCCTTTTCATAAGGAAAGCAACTGGGTCAATGCACAGACAGACTTGCATACATTAACAGGTAAGTGCCAGACTCGTGGCACTGAACGTCTTAAAGTGTATTATTTCAATATCTTGCTCTACGATTCAGTGCGAGTTTGGCAGTAGGTTGGGATACTGATGTCACAAATACTGACCACCAAAAACATCTACTCCAGGATGTTGTTTACCACTATATCATGCAGGTAAGTTATATTGTTGCAGGATAGGAGCCCCCCCCCCCCCCTCCTTGCAGCCCTGCAACACTTCACACTTAACAGATATCCATAGTTCAAGCTGAATAAGGTGACAGATAGCAATGCCCTGCCTGCTCGATTCCTGTGCCTCTGTGACAATACGTTTCTGGACAATAATCCCTGTGATATGGTTTGGTCTGAGGCACAATAATAGGTTCTGGACACAAAGGAATACTCTGCTACATATGATGCACATTCTAAATTATAGCTGTTCACCATACAAGCAATGAAAGCAAAAGAAATGACAGAATAATCACTGCCATAAAGCCTGCAGCTAAACGGAAGAATATTACCAACAGCAGGCAATGACAACACCCAGGACTGTCTATTCCACTGTACGTCCTACAAACTAAAATATAATTATTAAATAAACATTCTGCCAAGAGAGTAAAAAGCATTTGTTAAACTGGTGTGCTCAAGTACAACATACCTATATGCCCTTGACTTGTCAGATTGATGCCTTGTTCAAGTACTACTCCAATTGGTTACTTCAAAAGAGTGAATGAAGGTATCCAATAGAACAGCAGAGGAAAATTTTAACAATTTTGATAGTCCGAATCCAAAGTGCTAGGTTGAGTTGTTTGGGATCAGGGTGTCTAAAGAGCCACTGATGTTGAGTGAGTTTCTATGCTAGCACCCCATCTCAGCAGAGAGGCATCTTTGGTGATGGTCACCTGAAGAAGGGGGCGGTGGGGGGGTCAGGAAAGAGCCCGCAGATCTAATTGTTTCTGTTCTACCTGCGGAGAGAATGCTGGGCCCTTGTCGTTACACTAGATCCTCCCGTTACCCTTCCGCTTGTGCCCACTGCCATGACAGACACTCCTGTAATGGATACTCGGACAGCCTGGCTTGCGGGACAATTACTATGTAGGCAGACATTGTGCCCAACAGTTTTATCTACTGATCAAACTGTGATGGGACGTTGTGTCCGACAGAGGCATCAGCTGTTGGAATGCCATCACCCTCTGTTGGTTTGGGCATGCCATGACTGCCTGTGCATTGAGGTTCTGTCCGAGGAAGGGCTGAGATGTGAATATTTTGCTCATTGATGGTGAATCCAAGTTTCTGCAGTAGAGATACTGCTACTTCATTGTGTGCTAGACATTGGTCTTTGCTGCTGCTTCTTAACAGCCAATCGTCTGGGTACAGAAACACATGAATAGCATATGTCTGCGCACATAAGATGCCACAACTGCTAGTTGTTTTGTAAATACTCTTGGGGCTGTATTAATGCCACAGGGGAGAATCATGAACTGGTAGAGCTTTCCACTTAGCATGACGTGAAGGTATTGATGGTGCACTGGATGTATAGGGATGTGAAAGTACACGTCATTCAGATCCAACGCTGCCATAAAGTTGCCTTGTTGTAGCAACTGGGTGGCGTCTTGCAATGTAATCATTTGAAAGTGTTCAGAGAAGATGAACCTGTTCAACAGTAGGAGGTTGAGGATCGACTGAAGCGTGCAGTCCTTTTTAGGAATAAGAAAGTAGAGGTAATAGACTCCTTGTTGGTGTATGGGAATGGGTTTTTATAAAAAAAACTGGCTTTTTGCAGATTTAGGACTACTTTTTGGCCCCATTTGTGACTACTAGGTACTGGTGTAATGGCTCTGAAATGCCCTGAGCCCTGCTAAACAGGAATCACCACATGTGCTCTGAACCTTAAAATGGTGTATGTTTACTTGGCTTGTCCCCAATAGGCATACCATAGGTTGTGAGTCCCTAGTATTGGTACCAGGGGTATCCAGGGCCTGTACGTTAGAGTGTGCCACAGGGACTGCAGCACTTGTTGTGCCACCCTGAGAGGGACAAGGTAAAACATGGCTTTCAGTCTGCCACGGTCGACTGGAACGACAGTTGAAAACTGCTAACTCGACTTTGCCCTTTAAAGTAATGGCAAAGTCCAAACCTCCCTTTTCAATTTATGCAAGTCACCCTTATTGCAGGCCTAACTAGCACTAAGGCAGGGTGCTGTATATTAAATGGTGGAACATGTACATTTACAAGTTCCAGCAGTAAAACCTTAAGATTGTTGTTTTTACTGTGGAAAAGCTAGCAGTGCAATTGACAAGAACAGAGTTACAGGCTGGCACCCCAGTCCTGATCACTTCTGAATAGGACTACTAAAGTTGGTATCAAAAAAATCAGTGCATTAAATCCGATTTAATGGTTACATCGAATCTATTGTCACTGGTAGGCAAAGTGCAACTTTAGAAGTTGCCACTTTAGTTGGCCATGGTTTCCAGTGCCCGTTTACTGATGTACACTGGGCTTGACCAGCAGACAGCTTTCTGCCCTCCTTCTGACGTGCTAATGACTCCCAGGAAAGGACACAATAGGGGCATGCATGGGAGAGAGGTGTTACCTCCCTCCTGCAGGAAGCCACACAGGTGTTAGCCCACAAAGCGAGCTTCAATAAAGAATCCGCCTTTTACAGGGCAAATGGGTAACACTTGGGAGAGGGGCTGCTCTACTATTTAGCCCGACAAGCTGGCACTGGGGACAGGAGAGAAGCCGGTTGTCAAACCGGTTTTTACAGGGGCATGAAGCCCCATGGTAGCCACACCTCCGGTGATGGGATAAGGAGCTCTGAGCGTTGAGAGAGGGGTCTCACCATCTTAGGATTGGGCAGAATGGTTCATCCTGGGATAGCCAGATTCTACATTTCCCAGGAACTGGTCATCAGGAGGGAGGGAACCTGGTCCCCATTGGCTATCAACCGTATCCTGCCATGAGGGCATTTTCTGAAGATAAACAGGACACGCCTGGCATCCAGACTTTAGATCTCGGCCGACTCAGAAGAAGGACCGAAGGACTACTTTGCTACACTGAGGGACCAGCAAAGAGAGGCTATATGACAAGGACTGCATCTGGTGACTAGCCAAGAGAGGGACAATGCCTGCCGTATCCTGCTCAAGGAGAAGCTGTCTCCAGAGCCCAGTCACGCCAAGAGAACTCCAAGGGCCAGCTGACTGGCCTACTTTTCACAGCACAGGGACACAACAGCTGAAGAAGCCTGCTGGGGCAAGTTGGTAGGCCAAAGTCTACAAGCCACTACCACAGCCGCTGGGAAGCACCTGGGACCAGAACCCAATGCAAAGAGTTGCACCCGGGTTGCCAGATAATACAGGTATAAATTGGACATGCCCCTGTCAAAGGATGGGATTCGGCATTGGGACTTCGGCCAAGCGGGGTCTCCGCCTGCTCCAGAGGAATATGGTGATCAGACTGTCCAGTTCGTTAAACCATGTCCACGGGAAATGGAATGGAGTGTTTTGAATTATGTACAGGAATCTGGGAAGTATCATCATTTTGAAGAGAGCAACCCTTCCCAGTGGATTAAGTTGTAGTGTCTGCCATTTGTGGAGGTCATCCCGGGCTCTCTTCACCAGCGGGGTGATATTGAGTGTCCATTGGAGGTCAGGAAGTAGAGCCACCCAGATTCCCAGATATTTGAAGGATTGCCTTCTAATAGGTATTGTGGACTGACAATTGATACATTCTCTTGAGATATGGAGAGGGACTAGGACGGACTTGGCAGGGTTTAGGTGCAGGCCGGAAGCTTGTCCAAAGGAGTGCGGAGCCCGAAGGCAGTGAGGGCCGGATTGGGCCGGCTCAGCCAGAAAGAGCAAGACATCGTCCGCGTATAAAGCGATTTGTCCTCATCAGTGCCTGGCCATTTCCATCCCCTGATTCGGTCGTCAGATCGTGTGAGGCATGCGAGGCTCCATCGCCAGGGCAAACAGGAGCGGAGAGAGGGGACAGCCCTGCCTCGTCCCTCTCCTAATAGGAAACGGTTCCGACAGCGCCCCGTTGATGAGCACCTGTGCCTGCGGTCTAGTGTATAACACCTTAACCAATTTACGGAAATATTGACACAGACCCATCTCGATCAGTAAGTCCTCTAGGTAACGCCAGTCTACGGAGTCAAAAGCCTTCTCAAAATCAATAAAGAGAAGTGCTAAGTAAGGGGTCAGAGATTGGCGATTTGCTAAGGCTATGTGAAGGCGTCTGAGGCAGCGCCTGAGCCACGCGATGGCATAAATCCACATTGGTCCGAGTAGACCAACTTGGGAAGATAGGGCTTCAATCGGTTAGCTAGGACCGATGCAAATATTTTAATTTCTACGTTAATGAGAGAAATTGGGCGGTATTCAGCGCAGTGTGCTGAGGGAGGTTGTGTTTTGGGGATCACTACGATGGTGGCGGTATCTGTTTCTGGTAGAAATGAGCCCTTTTCGACAGCTTCAGCATACATGTCCAAGAGATGTGGGACGAGTGTCTCACGATAGGCCGCATAGTACTCCTGCGGGAGTCCATCAGGGCCTGTAGTTTTGCCTGATGCGGTGCATGATATGGCGTCGTTGATTTAGTCTTGCGTGATAGGGCGGTCAAGGTCTGCCGTTGAGACGGGGAAGGTGGAGGCGCTCCCGATTAATTAGTTCCGGGAGGGAGAATTCGGGGCGCTGCTCGGAGTAAAGTTTGGAGTAGTAAGTGGCGAAACTCTGGGCCATCGCTGACGGGGAGCGGTGGACAGTGCCGTTGAGATCCTTAATTTCTGGGATTATGCGGTTGGCCATGGGATATGTGGCCAATCGATGTAGGATTTCCCCATTTTTGTCTCCCCATCCATATACCCTGGCTACAGAGGATCACCACAGTAGCTTGGCGGCCTCCGTGGAGATCTGCTTGATCTCCTCTCTTAGAAGTGCAAGCTGCCTATTCTGCGGGTCGTCTTGCCGCTCCGGGTTACGGTTCTCAAGAAGGGTTGCTCGGGCCTCCAATAGGGTGATTTGGGAGTTTTGGGTTAGGCATTTGGTCATGAGCTGGCCCATGGCGAAGCCACGTATAGTGGCCTTGCTCGCTTCCCATAGAGTGCTCGGGGAGGAGACAGAGTTCTGGTTAGTAAGAAAGTATTGCTGGAGTTCTGTTCCTATAGATTTCTTAAAGTCTTTACCCTGGAGGAACCATGCATTCATCCTCCATACCGGGCGGAGTATGTCGGGGGGGGGGGGGCACCCACTCTCAGAAATACGGGTGAGTGGTCCGATATACCTCTAGGAAGGATGGTAACGTCTGATTTTCTGACAGTCAAGTGCGGGCATGAAAACGTAGTCGATTTGCGCGTGTGTGTGGTGTGCCGCAGAGGTATGTGTAACTTGTTTACCCTGGGGGTGCCAGACTCGCCAAGTGTCACAGATGCACAAGTTACTAACTTGTGTAACGATATATCTGTAAGAGACAGTAGTTAGTGACAGATTCCTTACCTTAGAATATCCCCAGGCGTCAGGCTGGATCCGGAAAGTTTTTTACGTAGCAGTACCCTTGCGCGTCGGTAGGCGGCGTCGTGCGGCTCCGCGTCCGTCGTCGGCGTTGTGATCGCCGGGATGACGTCGCGGGCAGTACTTAGGCGCCGCCCCTGCGCGCTGACGTAAGTTCTGTACACGACTTTCCGCGCCAGGAACGCAGAGCCATGCAAGAAGCTGACATAGGTGTCTGAAAAATACTAGGGCCCTGAAAGGGATGTCCTTAACCCTAGAAATCAGTTCGCAGAACGGGAGGATGGGTGGGCGGTAGGAATCTGTCACTAACTACTGTCTCTTACAGATATATCGTTACACAAGTTAGTAACTTGTGCATCTGAAAGAGACACGTTAGTGACAGATTCCTTACCTTAGAATAGATACCCCAGCAATACCAACCCCGGTGGTGGGTCTGCGAACAAAGATCAGACAAGGAAGTCCTGGAGGACAGAACGGCCAAAGAAGCCGTCCATCCGGACCTGACTGTCAAGGCAGTAATGCTGTGTAAACGTGTGCAGCGAGGCCCACGTAGCTGCCTGACAGATAACCGGCAGCGGAACACCGCGGCCCAAGGCCGTGGTAGCAGCCGTTGCCCTGGTGGAATGGGCACGCAGCCCAACAGGAGGCTCCTTCTTAGCCAAAGAATAGCAGGTCTTGATGCACAAGGTAACCCAGCGGGAGATGGTCCTCTTGTGCACCGCCCAACCTTTTTGGCGCCCACGTAGCCAACAAAGAGCTGGTCATCCACCCGGAAGTGTTTTGTGCGGTCAATATAGAAGGAGAGCGCACGTTTTGGGTCCAGACGGTGGAGCCTCTCTTCCTCTCTGGAAGGATGCGGAGGCGGAAAGAAGGTGGGCAAAGTGATGGTCTACCCAATGTGGAAAGCAGTAACCACCTTTGGCAAGAAGGACGGACGCGTCCGAAGAACAACCTTGTCTGGATGAACAGACAGAAAGGGAGGTTTGCAAG
The DNA here is from genome assembly GCA_963921515.1 of Calotriton arnoldi. Taxonomy (NCBI): domain Eukaryota; kingdom Metazoa; phylum Chordata; class Amphibia; order Caudata; family Salamandridae; genus Calotriton; species Calotriton arnoldi. The sequence goes on along the minus strand of CAWUFW010007388.1, from coordinate 618,364 downwards.
ATAGAGCCTGGAGCTCACTCACCCGCCGAGCGGAGGTGATGGCCACCAGAAAGGCTGTCTTCAGAGTCAGAAGACGAAGAGGACAGTTATGTAGAGGCTCAAAGGGAGCGCACATTAAAAGGTAAGAACCAAGTTAAAGTCCCACTGAGGCATTACAAACGGAACAGGAGGGAAGAGGTGTGTAATGCCTTTTAAGAACCTGTTAACAACAGGGGACTTGAAAAGGGAGGGCTGATCAGGGAGCCTGAGGAAGGCCGAGATAGCACAAAGATAACCCTTGATGGTACCCAGGGCAGAACCCTGTTGGGCCAGAGAGAGAAGGAACAGAAGGACCTCAGAAAGAGGGGCAGAAAGGGGATTCACAGCCTTTGCTGTGCACCATGCCACAAATTTGGTCCACCTGCAGGCGTATACCACCTTAGTGGAGGGACGCCTGGCTGCCAGAATCACATCACAAACTTCGGGAGGCAAGGCGAAAGGAATCAACTGCCGCCGCTCATTCTCCACGCAAGCAGGTGTAGACTGGACAGGTTCGGGTGGAGGACCGTCCCCTGCTGCTGCGACAGAAGATCCTCCCGAAGAGGCAGACGGATCGGGGATCTACGCTCATATTGAGTAGCTCGGGATACCAAACTCTTCGAGCCCAGTCCGGAGCCACAAGAATGACTTGGGCCCGGTCGTGCCGAATCTTCTTCAACACTCTGGGTAGAAGTGGTATAGGCGGAAAGGCGTACAATAGACCGCAACTCCACTCGTGACGAAAAGCGTCGCCGAGCGAGTGCCGCCTTGGAAATTCCAACGCGCAGAACTGATGACATTGCGCGTTCTCTTCGGTGGCGAATAGATCTAACCAAGGCTCTCCCCACTGTAGAAAGAGTCCTTGCGCCACTTCCGAGTGAAGACGCCATTCGTGATCCATCATGCACCTGCGGCTGAGTTCGTCCGCCCTGGCGTTCAGGGAACCTGCCAGGTGTTGAACCATCAGGAACATGCCCTGATGTTCCAGCCATGTCCAGAGGCGCAGAGCCTCCTGACAAAGGGTCCACGACCCCACCCCGCCCTGTTTGTTGCAGTACCACATGGCGGTGGTGTTGTCTGTGAACACCTGCACTACCTTCCCTTTGACAGAGGGAAGGAATGCCTTGAGTGCAAGTCGGACCGCCCGGAGCTCCAGAATGTTGATATGGAGCCGGGACTCCGCCGGAGACCAGAGGCCTCTGATCTCCGTCTCTCCCATGTGACCGCCCCATCCCAGAAGGGACGCGTCCGTCACAACTGTGTGCTCTGGCTGGGGAAGGGAGAGGGATCTGCCCATGACCCATTGCCGGTTCGAGAGCCACCACTGCAACTGTTTTGCAGTCCCCTCCGAGATCTGGACGTGATCGGACAGGTTGCCCTGGTGCTGCGCCCACTGGAACTTCAGGTCCCACTGCAGGGCCCGCATATGCCATCTGGCATGATTGACCAGCAGGATGCAGGAGGCCATGAGGCCCAGCAGCCTCAGGGTCATCCGTACCGAAACCCAGGATAAAGGCTGAAAGATCGGAATCATAGCCTGAATATCCCGGACTCGCCGTTCGGGAGGATAGGCCCGAAACTGCGTCGTGTCCAGAACTGCTCCGATGAACAGGAGCTGTGGAGAAGGAATCAGATGCGACTTCGGCACATTGATGGAGAACCCCAGCGAGTGCAGGAGTTCGGCCGTATCCTGGAGGTGGGAGACGACTGCCTGGGACGAGCCCGCCTTCAGCAGCCAGTCGTCGAGGTAGGGGAAGACTGAAACCCCTGCCCGGCGCAGATGAGCTGCGACCACCGCCAACACTTTCGTGAACACCCGAGGGGCACTGGTAAGGCCAAAGGGGAGCACGGTGAACTGAAAGTGCTCGGGGCCTACCGTGAACCGCAGGTAACGCCGGTGGGCCGGCAGGACGGGGATGTGGAAATATGCGTCCTGCAAGTCCAACGCTACCAACCAGTCTCCAGGGTCGAGGGCAGTCAAGACCTGAGCTAGGGTGAGCATCTTGAACTTCTCCTTCCGGAGGAAGCGATTGACGTTCCGGAGGTCCAAGATAGGACGCATGTCCTCCTTGTCCTTTTGGGCACCAGGAAGTAGTGGGAGTAGCAACCACGCCCTACTTCTGGGGTCGGAACATGCTCGATGGCCCTCTTGGCCAAGAGGGCCGTGACTTCCTTCTGCAGAAGTACCAAGTGATCCCCTGACATGCGGTGGAATTGAGGTGGCATGGCTGGGGGGTGGACTCGAAGGGGAGGGAGTAGCCCCTTCGGACAATGTCCAAGACCCACCTGTCCGAGGTGATGGTACGCCAGTGGGGAAGGTGATGGCGGACCCTGCCCCCTACCGGCGTGCTGTGCACCTGAAAGGAGGGACTAGGAGGGTTTGGAGGCCGCGGACGGGTTGGAGGTGGTGGCCTGACCCGCACGCTGGTTGCCTGATCCGCCACGGCGGAATCCACGTCCTCGGCCACGCGAAGACGCCTGCTGCGCGGGCCGGTGGCTGGGCTGCTGACGTGAAGGGGCGCCCTACCGTGGCCATGATAGGGGCGAAAAGCAGAAGTCAGCGGAGGGCGTGTAGCAGAAAGGCCCAGGGACTTTGCAGTAGCCCGTGAGTCCTTAAAGCGCTCCAACGCATGGTCTGCTTTGGACCCAAAAAGACCGACTCCATCAAAGGGCATGTCCATGAGAGTATTCTGGACATCCCCTGAAAAACCAGTGGTTCTCAGCCAGGCGTGGCGTCGTAGCGCCACCGTCGTTGCAATAGACCTGCCCAGCGAGTCGGCGGTATCAAGGCCACATCTTATTGTGTATTTGGCCGCATCCCTTCCTTCCGCAATGGCGCGGGAAAGCAGTGTCTGGACCTCCTCAGAACACTGGGGCAAAACATTCGCCACCGAATCCCACAAGGAGTGGGTATATCGGCCCAAAAGGCAAGCGGTGTTGATGGACCGCAAGCCAGCACTGGAGGAAGAAAAACCCTTCTTCCCAAATTGATCCAGGCGTTTGGATTCCCTATCCGGAGGGGCGGTAGGGAAGGCGGTTTGGGAAGCGGAGGCTTGGACAACCAAGCTCTCAGGGGTGGGGTGGACAGAGAGAAACAGGGGGTCGCCCGGAGCTGGGCGATGGCGTCGGGACACGTTCCTATCCACAGGAGCCCCTGTGTTGGGCTTGGACCAGGCGCCCAAAAGAACGTCAGTGAGGGCGTCGTTAAACGGCAGCACAGTCTCCGTAGAGGAGGCTGCCGGCTGAAGCACCTCTGTCAAGAGATTAGTCTTGACCGCCACAGTAGGGAGTTGGAGATGTAAGGCTCCAGCCGCCCTACGCAACACCGTTGCAAAATTGGCTCCCTCCTCCGTAGCCACGGGAGGAGACAGCATGCCAGTGTCAGGGGAAGTATCTAGACCACTGGCATCCCCTAGACCCTCTGTCCAGTCCTCATCGTACTGACACTGTTGTGTCAGAGGGTCATCAGACCCCTCCCAGTCCTCCTGGTCCTCCTCAGGTTCAAAATAAGTGGGAGGAGGGACATTTGGGACCCAAGGTCTCATCGGCGCCGGAACCGGCGTCGAGCGACGCCGGTCCGGGTCCATGTCCGGAGCCGGAAGGAACTGGGGGACGACGCCGCCCGGAGCCCCAGGCGGCGTCGAGAACGGCACCGGAGACATCGGCGCTGGCGGAGGTGTCGTTAGGTCGACCGGCGTCGATGGGTGTTGTGGAGCCGGGATCGAGGCCGGGGCCGGAATCGAGGCTGGAGGCACGGGCGACGCCGGGGCCAGAGCCGTCGGCGACGCCGGAGCAACCCCATCAGGGCCCGCGGGGCCCGAAGGCGCACCGGAGGGACCTTGAGGCCCGAAGAGGCGGGCCATGGCCGACAGGAATTCCTGCACTTGGGCCGGATCCGCCCCTGAACCCGGGAAGGACGGGTATTGCGGGGGCGACTCCACAGGCATGTCCGGGGCCGCGGGGACGGTGCCGGGAGGGGCCTCAGCCGAGTCGCGAGACCGGCGAGGCGAAGTCCTAGAGCGACGATGCTTTTTGGACTTCTTGTGTTTTGACTTACCGGACGAAGAAGACTTCGATGCCGACGACCGGTGTGGACTCCGCGATCGACCCCTGGACCTCTCACGCGACTGGGGCTTCCGCGGAGCCGAATGCCGGGCCTCGAGGAGCTTTCGAGACTGCTCTCGCAAAGCTTTCGGGTCTAGGGCCTGGCAGTCGGAACAAGACTCCGTGTCGTGGCCTCGGCCGAGGCAGAAGAGACACTCCCAATGCGGGTCTGTGACGGACATCATCCGAGCACAGGCGCCGCAACGTTTAAACCCGGGCATCCCTACGACACCTTGAAGTCGATGGAGAAAAACAGTGAAAAATTCACCAAAAAGTTTGGTCAAAAAATGACCAGGGCACTGCTCTTCCCGGATCTGCGCTTGCTGGCGCGGAAAAAAGAAGAACTGACGTCAGCGCGCAGGGGCGGCGCCCAAGTACTGCCCGCGACGTCATCCCGGCGATCACGACGCCGACGACGGACGCGGAGCCGCACGACGCCGCCTACCGACGCGCAAGGGTACTGCTACGCAAAAAACTTTCCGGATCCAGCCTGACGCCTGGGGATATTCTAAGGTAAGGAATCTGTCACTAACGTGTCTCTTTCAGATACCTAGAGTGCTTGCCCAATTTGTTAAAAGTTTGGCATGGGTGATTCTCGTGGCGGATGGGGCGTTTGTGGCGTCGAGCTCTGGGTGCATAACCACATTGAAATCGCCTCCGGCAATTGTTAATTCAGGAGAGAAGGAGGCAATGAGGTCTGTGATGGATTTTAGGGTAGAGGAGAGCAGCGATGGAGGAGAGTATATGGAGACCAGGTTAAGGGGGCTTCCCCCTATGGTTCCTCTTAGGGCCATGAAGCATCCCTGAGGGTCACTAGTGGCCTTTGTAAGCACGAAGGGAAGATTACGCCGCAAGAGGATTTCCGCGCCCCTTGATCCTCAAGTGAACCCTGAGTGCCAAACTCTATCGTAGCCGTATCGCGCCAGAAAGGGGCAGTTGTTGCCTGTAAGGTGGGTTTCTTGGAGTAGCAGTATGTCAGCTCCCTGGCGTTGGGCGTATCGCAGGACTGCCGTCCGTTTAACTCTATCTAATAACCCATTAATATTCCATGATAGCACACGGAGTGGGTCTCCGCCATTACCTGTGTCTGTCAGCGAGATCTGAAGTAGGTGTGGAATGTATGGAAGTGCGCGCAGGCTGCGGGGTTGCAAGTGTTTCCCCGTATTGTGATTAGTGCGTATAATTATCTTGTTGCTGAAGAGAGGTGCTGGTGTCGTGGACAACATACAATAACGAAAACTAGGGACAACGGTCCCCCATCCCGTCCCTACCCCCACCCCCCACCCTATAGTTCAAGAACGAAAGCATCTGTCATCCCCAATAAACAATGTGAAATACCAAACTAGAACGCTTGGGTGTGGAGATTCGTGGAGGACCCCTCCTGACATAAGGATACTGTATCGTCGCAATAAGGAAGAACTTGAATTATGAAGAGATGCTTCTGCTTGGGATTGACCCACTTATTGTGTCTTTGGCAGTCCGTCGCTGACTGGGAATGTCATTCTAGGAGTGCTGGGCTCCAAGAGAGGTCCGAGTCTGCCAGGTCTATTTGGGGAGTTTTAGGCGCAGTGTTCCCAGGTCTTGAACGGTCCATTGAGCCAGATCTGTGCGAAGAATGGGAGGTGTTCAGGGGTTCCCGATCCTCTTGATGCGTTCCAGGGCCCGTGGGCGAATCGGACCTGGCCCGGCGCGCTCCTCGTCCCCTACGAGAGCGCGTACGTCTTCTGTATGATTTGGGTGAACCTGCTCGGGCACCCCCCACTCAGGCTCCAGGGGACAGGGCGCCTGATCTTAGAGGACGTTCCTCGGTCAGACATGTCCAGGCCGCCTCGGGGGACTCAAAGAAGATAGCTTTATTCTGGAATACCACTCGGAGGCGAGCCGGGAAGAGTAACCTGTACGGAAGGTCCAGAGCACAAAGTTTCTGCTTAACCTCAACAAACGATCTTCTTTGGGTTTGGACCTCCCTTGTGTAGTCTGGGAAGATCATTATTGGTTGACCTTGGTATGTTAGGGATTTTTGGTTGCGTGCTTCATTGAGGATGGAGTCCCTATCCTTGAAGTTAAGGATCCGAGCAATAATAGGTCTATGGGGTGCTCCAGGTGGAGGTCTTGGGGCCAGCGAGCGGTGGGCCAGCTCGACCGCGTACCAAGTGGAGAGGGATTCTTTGGGCATCCAGAATTTTAGCCAGTGTTCGATGAAGGTGCTTATCTGCCCCTGTTCTGAGCCCTCCGGGAATCCCACTAAGCGGAGACTATTACGCCTTGATCTGTTTTCCACATCTTCTGCTCTTTTGTATAGCTCCTTGGTGTGGGTTTGTAGGCTTGCGACTTGGTCTTTTAACTGATGTACGTCGTCCTCGACTGTGGAGATACGGGATTCCGTTTCCTTGATTCGGGCCGTCGCGTTGCGGAGATCTTGGAAATTGCATTGATTTATTATAGCTCGTAAAAGCTATATTTCCGGAAAACCCCTGGTGGATCTTTTTAGTTCTAGTGTCTACATTTTTACAAAAAATACAGTCTATTTTAATACATTGGTGTCAGTTTTCTTGAGTGTTGTGTAGATTTCTTCTTTAATTGTTTTGGTGCTGTTTAAATGCTTAAAACGTGTCCGTCTGTGTAAGCCTTGCTGCTCAGCGCCACAGCTACCCAGGATTGAGCTGAAGGTTAAAAAAAAAAAAAAGCCTACGAGTCCTAAAGGGGTTGGTACATGTATTACAAGGTGAGGTCACACAACCACACCATATAATAAACCCCTCTTCCTCACAGGTTCTATGGTGCCTTTTGTAATGATCGCCTGTACCTCTTCCTCCAGAAGAGGTTGATGGTCTGTACTTCATACATGACGGCGAGGTGTGTGTGGAATTCGAGGCTGTACCCTTACCACACAATGGTAAGGACCCACTGGTCTGAAAATGGGTTATCCTCCCCCAAACGGTGAATTGTGATCTAGGTGAAGTCAGTCACTGTTTGGTAGCAGGGGAACCACTGGCAGGGCCACCTCCGTCTCTCCCACAGCCTCTGTAGGCACCTCTATAAAAGGGCTTATACTGCTGAGGGTCCTGAAAGGGAGGGGTGATTTTTTTGGAAGGGGAACCTTTAAGTAAATCCCCTTTGTCTCCTTATCTGGTGTACTGCTTATGAAAAGCAGATTTTCGTGTGAAGGACTGTATGGCATCCCCTTCTAGGTGATCTATTTTTTTTTTTCTTTTCACACATCTCTTCAATATGTAGGAAAGATGCTCCCCATCAAAAGGTACATTTTGAAGGTGCAGTTGCACCTTTGGTCTAAGTCCCACCACTCTAAGTCAGGTATGCCTACGGAATGATAGGCTGGTGCTAATGCCCCTGGTTGCTGTCCCCACCACGTTCGCCGCTTCAAGGGCACACCTGAAGTTTGTGTTGCTGTTGGTCAATCAATCTTTTTTCACTCTTTACCCGGGACAGGAGCATCCCCTGTAGCCTGAGTGGAGGCCCTCTTACAGGCAGTAGGCACCGCCAGTGAGTGGGGGATAATAGCCCCTCTGAAGTAATCCAGATCCTGTGGGGCTGGTTGTATTTCTTTTCAATACGGAGGGTTACTACCCAGGCTATGACTGGGTGCTTGAAAGTGTCTGTTGTTGTTTAAGTATGCCTTGAGCATGGGAAGGTAACAGGGTTTTCAGTTTTGGAGAGGTTTCCAGCAGGACATCGTCCTCATCCTCTACTGTGTGCAGATGGACTTGGTGAAGTTTACCTGCCCACTTTATGACATCAGTGTACTTTATGACATCATGTTACACTGTGGTATCATATAGTAGGGGCGGCGTGACTGGGTATGACTGAAGAGCTGGGTCATCTTGCAGGTGAACTACATAGTGTTCCGAAGGCTCCTGACCCCTTTCCCTGGTCTAGAGGCCTCTTCCTCTGGGTGCTCAAGGTACTGAGGGCTTCCTGCGTCAGAGTGGTGGGGAGTGTGGAGGTAGAGGAGGCATGGAAAGTAAGGCAGACTGGTAGCCATATGCTTGACTTTGTTAGGGCTTAGTGGTGGGTGGAGGAGGTAAATCTGGTTCTTCTTAAAAGGCAAGGCGCCATTTCTTTCAGATGGTGATGAGTCCTGGAGCTGGCGATGAATTTTGTCAGCGTACAGGTGGACTAGGAGTTTTCTATGTTTCTCATCCCGGATGACAGCAAGTCACTCCTATATAGACCCCTCAGCGGGCCACAACCTGGTTTCAACATGTACCTCAAGGCCGGGGTGGACCGTCTCTTCGGCATCAACCCCGAAGTGGACTTGTCGGCAGCATGGTCCCAAGGTGTCGGTGTCTTCAACACAAATGTGCCTGAGCTTTCAGTGCCAAAGGGGGATGCCACTTCGGTGCAGAGTAAGGCCTCTTTGTGCATGGGCAGCTTGTTGATGACGGAGCATGAGGGGGGTTGGTACCCTTTGACATTCTTGACGTCAAGTGGTCCTCTACTGGAACACCACTCAAAGGCTTTCGCTTCCTGTCAGGGCTCAATGGCAGACTCCCCGTGGAAGCAAATGATCTGCCTCGATAGCCTTGCACTTAGGGGCTCAAGAATGACCTGAAAGCGGCACAGGGTTGTGCCATCTCAACGTAGTCTTGGGTCCGGAAGCTAGTGCCTGCTGCGGTGATGGTTCAAGGAACTCTACCTCTTCCTCTGCGTCTGAAGGCTCTGAGATGCTGGCCTCCACTTCTTCCTGTTCTCAGCCCTTGGAGTTGTGAAAAGAGACAGCCTCTTCTTTTTTGGCCCGATGAATATCTTTGGATTCAAGGCCCGATATCTCCTCACACAGCTTGCTGCACTGCATCCACTGTCTCTCTCTCCTACATCTGGGGGTTTTCTAGCAAAAACATGTGAGGTAGGCCTCACGGTCTGACTCTGCTTCACGGAGAGGTAGAGATTACAGATAGTGTGGCGATCAGAAAATAAGCACTTTGCATTGCACTATGGACAAAATGGAAATGTGTTCAGTCCATGGCTAAGTCCTCAATGCATTCTCAAGAGTAGACACAAGAGGCCTAGACAAGTAGAATAGATGTGGCGGAATGTTTGAGTGAATTCAGAAAAAAACTTTAAGAAAAAAAAATACAATTGAAGGGTTTGTTGTAAAATGGTTGTTTTTGTCTCTGGAGTGGAAAAAGGGCAACTGCAGAGCCCGAAACGAAACTGCACTGAGGTATCACAGTATTATTTAAGACTTTAGAGCAGCGTCCTGAATGTCTGAGCGTGATGGTGGTAGAAAACAATCTGAGATTGAGCAATATGCTCCTACTTTCTGGAACAAGGGAGGGGTCACAACAGGTCTTGTGACTCAAACATTGTCAAATTAAAACAGTGTGCACACTTCCGGGCCCAACACTAGATTGGAGGAGTATGCAGAGCATGTGTATCTAGAGGTACACATGCTACAAACATACACCCAAGCCCTGTTATATGGCCAAGCCCCTATTATGCATAGCCTTCACCCTGTGCACAGCTCTTCAAAGACCGCCCATTCCCTCCACAGACTCAAGCCCCATTATGTGCTGTAGCCTTGCTGTAAGGAAGTGGGTTTCTGTTGCAGTAACCCCCCCACTTTTTGCCAGAGCACTGATGCACTTTGACTTGAGGTGCCCTGGGTCCCTGCCAATCAGGTTCCCAGGGCCTGTGTTCTTTCCCCAAAACTGTACCCAATTGGCATCTCTGGCCACATGTCAGCCCCTGGTAAATGGTACCACAGGTACCCAGGGCACTGTGACCAGGGAAGACCTCTAAGGGCTGCAGCACTTATTGTGCCACCCTTAGAGGCCCTGTACCTTTACACACTCACACTGCCTTTGCAGGCTGCGTGTTTTGGTGCAGAACAAAGTGAAGAGTTGTAAGAAACTGGCTCTATATATACTGCACCAAAGTGAGGTATAGTGTGTATAGAGTCCAAGGGTCTCCAGAGGTTTGGCAGAGGTTAAAGTTAGATAGAACCTTAATCTCTAAAGTGGTAGCTTGGTCGAGCAGTAAGGCAGTATCAGAGGACAGTGTAAAGCATTTGATGTACACACTCAGTCAGCAAATGAAACCACACGCTCAAGAACTGAACTCTAGGCCAATTATTTTGTATAAAAAAATATACTGTTGTTTTATTTCTAGAACCAAGCAAGCCTGGCACAGGTAAGCATAAAAATACTTTTCAGTAGTAAATTACTTGTATGAACACAGTTCAAAATTGCAGTGTAACTTGTACTGGTTTTGGTTACAGTTTTAAGTAAGCAGTTTGCAACACATTGCAGGTATAGTACATTCAATTGAATGGGCTTTTTAAGTAAAATGCAGTTAATTACTTTTCAGATTACTTTTGCTAACACAGGACTGGATCCTAGATTCAGCCCTGGGACATTTCCTGAAAACAGGTGAGTAAATGCGTTTTGGTTAAAGGTACGATTTTTAAAGAATATTATTGCATTTCAAAAGTTGACACTTGGAAACTTTTTCACATAGAATCACCAATGTTATCCTATGGGAGGAAATTCACTTAGCAGGTAAGTTAGTTTATCGATACTTTTTCTTACTCAGTGCTGGATCCTGGATTCAGCACTGGGACATTTCCTGAAAACAGTTGAAAAAATGCGTTTTTGTTATTCGGCTGATTTTTAAGGAATATTTGTAGTTTTCAAAAGTCGACACTTAGAAACTTTTTGGAAGAAAAAGTGTCAATGTTATCCTATGAGGAAAAATGAGTTATCGGTTTTGAGGTAAGTAATCGGTCTTTTGAGTTAGGGTTCTGGGGTTAGACTCGGGGGTCTCCCAGGGTCAGTGATGCACTGTTGTTGCACCCTCAGCGGCACTAGGGCGGCCGGGTGCAGAGTGTTGAGGCCCAATGTTATCCTATGGAGGATAGGGGGACTCCGGTTGGTGGCTGCTGGCAAGCACGCCACGGGGTTGTGGGAGCAAAGCTCCTAGGGTTAAGCTCAGGGCACGTTGGGGGACCAAGTTAGCACCAAAGGGGCACCCTCAGCGGCTCTAGGGCGGCCGGGTGCAGGGTGCTGTTTTGAGGTCGGGTGCACTGTTGATTTCAATGGAGATTCTCCGGGACAAAGAAACACTGCAGGCTCGGGGACTAGGATCTTCCAGGAGCTACCACCACTTCGAGGGGTAAGTTGGGATGTAGAGGGTTGGTTAGGCACCGTTGGTTTGGGCACACAAGGCCGTGGGGCGTCGGGTGCAGGGGTGCCTTGGGACGTCTGATTTTCTTACCCGCTCTGGTCGCGGTAGGGTGGGTCCTCTGGATTGAGGCTGCAGGCGTCGTCAGGAGGCTTGAGGCAGGTCAGGGGTCGCCGGATCTCGGGTCAGGATCGCCGGGGTGACCTCCTCGTGGTGTTTTTCCACTCGAGCTCGGGCCGGGTTCGGCGGGTGCAGAGTGGGCTGGATTCGCGGTCTCTGGCTGGCACCAGAAGCTGCAGTTTAAACACGTCCGGTGTTCACGGGAGAAACAGTCTGGGAAGTGAAGGCAGGCAGGTCCTCCGGGGTTTGTGAGGTTGCTGGCTGCTGGACACGCCGGGATTTCGCAGGAGCAGGTCCGAGGGGAGACAGGCCTGTAGGGCTGGGGCCAAGTCAGTGGGCGTCGTCCTCTTGTTAGCTCTGCACGGCTCTTCGTCCTTCTTTTCTTCTTGTAGGTAAGCTGGATCTGAGGAAGTAAGGTTCAGGGTGCCCCCTAAATACTAGATTTAGGGCGTTACAGGTAGGTAAAGGGCAGGGACCAATGGGTCCCTTCCCTGGGGTGGGTACACCCCTATTCTGCCACTCTCCAGTGGGAGGGGGCAGGAGCCTGTCCTTGGTTGGCTGGGTCACCCCATCCTCAAGATGGCGGGGACTCGAGGTTGTGCTTCACCTCGCCTCCCCCACCTTAGGGGTGGAGTTGGCAGAGGTGGGCACACCTCTCTTCCTCACTTTGTTTTTCCCACCGGGTCTCCCGCCCAAAGTGGGGGGCAGAACCAGTGTGGACCAGTTTGCGGAGTACAGCAAGTAGTCTGGAGAGGCTCACAAAGGCGGTATGCCTTTGAAAGTTCTCCTTCGTGAACCCTGCCCATCCTGGGGGAAGTGGCTTGGCACCTCGTCCCAGGATGTGCATTGTTTCAGGCCCCCGAGAGCAGCAAGCTCTCGACCCAGGGGTCCGGAAACATGTCTGGTGGTGGCAGCCCCTCAGTCAGGTCACTGGGAGTTGGTCGAGTTTCAGGGGGCATCTCTAAGATGCCCTCTGTCGTGCATTTTACATTAAATCTCACACTGGCATCAGTGTGGGTTTAATGTGCTGAGCAGTTTGATACCAAACTTCTCAGTCTTCAGTGCAGCCATTATGGTGCTGTGGAGTTCATGATGACAAGCTCCCAGCACCATAGACTCTTAATGGCAGCACTGCACTTACAATGTCTAAGAATGGACTTAGACACTGTAGGGGTACAGGGCTCATGCACCTGTACCCTCACCACTGGCATAGGGCACCCAGCTAGAGGGGGGACTGATGGATGCCAGGGCAGTGGTTTGTGGGCATGGCACACAGGGGTGTGTGTGCCATGTCGACTCTTCACTTTGTTCTGCACCAAGACACGCAGCCTGCAAAGGCAGTGTGTGTGTGTGTGTTGGGGTACAGGGCCTCTAAGGATGGCACAATAAGTGCTGCAGCCCTTAGGGGCCTTCTCTGGTCACAGTGCCCTGGGTACCTGTGGTACCATTTACCAGGGGCTTACCTGTGGCCCAAGATGGCAATTGGGTTTAGGCTTCAATGCAGTTTTTAGGGAAGGAACACAGGCCCTGGGTACCTGATTGGCAGGAGCCCAGGGAACACTCAGTCAAAGCACATCAGCAATTCAGCAAAAAGTGGGGGCATACCATGCAAGAAAGAGGGCACTTTCTCACAAGAGTCGACATGGCACACACCTCTGTGTGCCATGCCTACAACCGACTGCCCTGGCATAGGTCAGCCACCCCTCTAGCTGGGTGCACTATACCAGTGGTGAGGGTACAGGTGCATGAGCCCTGTACTCCCTACAGTGTCTAAGTCCATTCTTAGACATTGTAAGTGCAGTGCTGCCATTAAGAGTATATGGTGCTGGGAGTTTGTCATTACGAACTCCACACCACCATAATGGCTACACTAAAAACTGGGAAGTTTGGTATCAAACTTCTCAGCACATTAAACCCACACTGATGCCAGTGTGGGATTTAATGAAAAATGCACACAGAGGGCATCTTAGAAGATGCCCCCTGAAACCGAACCCACCTCTAGTGTCCAGGCTGAGTGGCTGCTTCAGCTGCCACCACCAGACATGTTTCTGGACCCCTGGGTCGAGAGCCTGCTGCTCTCGGAGGCCTGAAACAATGCACATCCTGGGACGAGGTGCTAGCCGCCTCCCCCAGGATGGGCAGGGTTCACGAAGGAGAAGCTTCAAAGGCATGCCGCCTTTGTGAGCCTCTCCAGACCATTTGCTGCTTTCAGCAACTGGTCCCCACTGGTTCTACCCCCACTTTGGGCGGGAGAACCGGCGGGAAAAACAAGTGAGGAAGGGAGGTGTGCCCATCTCTGCCAACTCCACCCCTCAGGTGGGGGAGGCGAGGTGAAGCACAACCTCGAATCCCTGCCATCTTGAGGATGGGGGAGACCCAGCCAACCAGGGACAGGCTCCTGTCCCCCTCCCACTGGAGAGTGGCAGAATAGGGGGTGTACCCACCCCAGGGAAGGGACCCATTGGTCCCTGCCCTTTACCTACCTGTAACGCCCCTAAATCTAGTATTTAGGGGGCACCCTGAACCTTACTTCCTCAGATCCAGCTTACCTACAAGAAGAAAAGAAGGACGAAGAGCCGGTCAGAGCTAACAAGAGGACGACGCCCACTGACTTGGCCCCAGCCCTACAGGCCTGTCTCCCCTCGGATCTGCTCCTGCGAAATCCCGGCGTGTCCAGCAGCCAGCAACCTCACAAACCCCGGAGGACCTGCCTGCCTTCACTTCCCAGACTGTTTCTCCCGTGAACACCGGACGTGTTTAAACTGCAGCTTCTGGTGCCAGCCAGAGACCGCGAATCCAGCCCACTCTGCACCCGCCGAACCCGGCCCGAGCTCGAGTGGAAAAACACCACGAGGAGGTCACCCCGGCGATCCTGACCCGAGATCCGGCGACCCCTGACCTGCCTCAAGCCTCCAGCCGACGCCTGCAGCCTAAATCCAGAAGACCCCCCTAACCGCGACCAGGAGCTGGTAAGAAGATCCGACCCCAAAAGGCACCCCTGCACCCGACGCCCCACGGCCTTGTGTGCCCAAACCGACGGTGCCTAACCAACCCTTAACTTTCCAACTTACCTCTCCAAGTGGTGGTCGCACCCAGAAGTCCTTCGTCTCCCTGCCTGCAGTGCTTTTTCAAACCGGAGGTTCTCCATAGAAAACAGGGCGCCCGACGTCGAAACAGCACTCTGCACCCGGCCGCCCCAGTGCCGCTGAGGTTGCACCTTTTGTGCTACTTTGTTTACCCATTTGCCCTGACCTTAACCCTAGGAGCTTTGCTCCCATAACCCAGTGGCCTGCTTACCAGCAGCCACCAACCGGAGGCCCCCTATCCCCCATTGGATAACATTGGGCCTCAACACTCTGCACCCGGCCGCCCTAGTGCCGCTGAGGGTGCAACAACAGTGCATCACTGACCCTGGGGGACCCCTGAGTCTAACCCCAGAACCTTAACTCCCACAGCCGTTTACTTACCTGTGAACTGTTAACCTGTTTTCCTTCCATAGGATAACATTGACACTTTTTCTCCAAAAAGTTTTTAAGTGTGGAGTTTTGAAATCTAAAAATATTCCTTAAAAATCGTACAATTAACCAAAACGTGATTTCTCACCTGTTTTCAGGAAATGTCCCAGTGCTGAATCCAGGCATCCAGCACAGAGTTAGAAAAAGTAACGTAAAAGTAACTTACCTGCAATTTGTTGAAAAAGCCCATTCATTTCAATGTACTGTATTTGCTAAGTGTTGCATACTTCTGCTCCCCTGTAAATCAAACAAAGTACAATCTCTATTGCATTTTCAAACTGCTCTATATCCAGTAACTTATTACTGAAAAGAATTGAATGCTTACCTGTATCAGGCTTGCTTGGTTCTAAAAATAAACTGTATATTTTTTTATACAAAAACAATTGGTCTAGAGTTCAGTTCTTGAGTGTGTGAATTCATTTGCTGACTGAGTGTGTACATCAAATGCTTAACACTGTCCTCTGATACTGCCTTACTGCTCGACCAAGCTACCACTATTAGAGAGTAAGGTTCTATCTAACTTTAACCTCTGCCTACCTCTGGAGTCACCTGGACCCTATACCTCATTTTGGTGTAGTATATATAGAGCCAGTTTCTTACACTTGCCTACTCTCAGCCTTTGTTCTGCGCACAGCTCTTTAGTCCGTCCAAACACCTAAGACCTATGAGGTTACCAAAAGGGAGTGGGCGGGAGGTTCATGCATTGGTTGACCAGGTCCCGCAGAAGTACTACAGTACAGTGGAAAGTGAAAAAAAAAACCAAACACTGCAAATCGAAACACAAATTATAACATTAATGCATACTATTGAAAATTCACTACAAAATCTAAAGGCAAAATTGACATTATGGTTAATTTTGAACTTTAGGTTTTACTTTACATTTAAAACACTAGAAATTCACTGAAAAATACAAGTTTTAAAGTGACGTTATAGTGAGGTAACAACAAAATCAACTCAATCTACAAAGACTTCTAAACCCAACCCCTCGCCATGGACAAAATCAATCTCTTCAGGCCAACCGGCGCCTACCAACACCAGCTCACCTTGTAAAACGCCCTCACAGAAAAGGAAACAGCATCTATCATGCGATACATCCACTCCGGAGCCCCAGCAGACCCCTGCCCCCACCACACTTTCATCCCATCAGCGAAGTACTCACAATGTCGTGTAGCTCCTATAGTACCCCTGCAGGACCTGCGTGTTTGGATAACATATACTGCGGGCTTGGTGGCAGACTGACTCCGTGCACCCCCACCGTATATGTTAGCCTGGTTTGCATTAGCTAGCTCGCAGTGCCACTAGTGTCTCCTCTTATCGGGGAGAGATTAGTTTCTGGCAACCTTAGATCATGACAACCCTGATCCCTCAGAATCGTGGAAACAATGTACTACCTTTCGCTCAGTCACTCGTGCTCACTTATTCGGTTTGTCTCAGAGAGTTACACAGAATAAACAGTCGGGCGTTTCAATAAGTATTTATTGAACAGTTGTTATTCTGGTGTAAAATATATGTGCTGCGGTAACCAGCAGACAATAGCCGAGATATATTATCAGCAGTACGATAAAAGCAAAGGGATAGAACAGTTCTACCATATTGCAATAATCATGAGTACATACATGAATATGAAAGCATTATGCAAGTGCGCGTACTCCTACGATGCCTAACTAGATGTACCTGAGTGTACCTAGCATATGTGTATAGTTCTTAAAAGCTAAGAGCCAAGAATCCTCCTAGGATCTAGTCGAACGCCCATACCTGAATAGAGAGAGTGTGGGACCCCGTCCTGGTCTCGAGTTGGACACCCCGTCAGGGCTGTGTCAGACCACTGTCAGCTGGAGCGACTGCATGCAGGAGCCTCAGCGTCTCTGGTCAGTGTGTCAGCATGGAAGTCTCGGTTCCCTCTGTCTTACCGGGGCAAGATGTGGTGTATTTATACCCTAAAGAGTCTCGGTCCTCAGTATGGTTTGTATTGGACATGAGGAAGACGTCAGGGGTGAACTTTGTACATACATATTATGCCAGTGGTGTATTCTTAGAGAGCCATGCATAATTAATGAGTACAGTGTGGGCCTGTGTTTGGAAAAACCCTGCTGTATTCAAAACCACAGGATAGATAACGTTCAGCCCTCAGAGCTCGTTGTGTACTAGCTGGGACCAATGTAGGTGAAAGATCATGCCTATATAAGGAATCATACTATAATAGGACATGTACAGTTGTGACCATAATTGGGCATATGCGGCCATGACCATAATAGGGCAAGTACGATTATGACCATATTAGGGTAAATATGAATACGTCCATTTTAGGGCATGTGCGAACGGGTCTACATTAGGGCCTCTATGCGGGATATAACAACAAAGGTCCTCAACTCCTCAAACACCAGAGACCACATCCCCCAGAAATGGAAACATGCCGACGTGAAGCCACTGCAGAAGAAACTATCCGCAGATCCAGGAGAACCCAAGAACTTCCAACCCATCTCCCTGCTCCCCTTCCCAGCCAAGGTCATCAAGAAAGCTATCAACATCCAGCTCACTAGACATCTGGAGAACCACAACCTTCTGGACCCCTCCCAATCCGGCTTCAGAGCAAACCACAGCACAGAGACAGCTCTAGTTGCAGCCACTGATGACATCAGAACACTGCTAGACCACGGAGAAACCGCCGTCCTCATCCTCCTATACCTCTCAGCAGCCTTCGACACAGTATCCCACCACACACTGATCAACAGGCTCCTCCAAATCAGAATCCAAGGTGCAGCCCTCAAAGGGATCGCATCCTACCTCATTGTAAGAACACAGAATGATCATCCTCCCTCCCTACTCCTTGCACCCTAAGAACTTCACCTGCGGTGTACCTCAAGGCTCATCCCTCAGCTCGATTCTCTTCAACATGTACATGACACCCCTGGCCAGCAGCGTCGGGAGCCACAGACTCAACATCATCTCCTATGCCAACAACACCCAATTCATCCTCTCCCTAACGACCCAACGACCATCAAAGGCAAGTTCCTAAGAAGCATGAAAGATGCGGCTGTCTGGATGACCAACAACTGTCTCAAACTCAACACAGACAAGACAGAAGTTCTCATCTTCGGAAAAGAAAAGGACACCCTCTGGAACAATGAATGGTGGTCATCTGAGTTGGGCCAAACCCCCACCCACCAAACTTGCCCGCAACCTCGGCATCATCCTAGACGGCCAGCTTTCCGTGAAGAAGCAGGTCAAAGCCGTCTCCGCTTGCTTCCTCACCCTCCATATGCTCAGGAAGGTCTTCAGATGGCTCCCATCCAACACCAGGAGTACCGTCACGCAAGCTCTCATCACCAGCAGACGCGACTACGGCAACTCACTAAGTAGGAATCACCGTCCAACTTATGAGGAAACTCCAGACCATCCAGAACACAGCAGCCAGAATCATCCTCAACCTCCCCAGACAGACACACATCACCCCCCACCTCCGGAAACTCCACTGGCAATCAGTCGCAAAGAAATGCCAGTTTAAGTTGCTCATCCACGCTTACAAGGCACTATACAACGAAGGACTGGCCTACCTCAACAAACTAGTGAATTTCCACCAACACACCAGAGAACTCCGTTCCAGATCCCTCTCCCTGGCAGATAGCCAAAGTATCCGCCACGCAAACAGCGGCCAAGACCTGGAACACCCTCCCCCCTGGACCTCAGAGCAGCACCTTGGCTCCAGCAGTTCAGGAAGAACCACAAGACCTGGTTGTTCAACCAACAGCAATGGGCAGTGCCATCCCGCCGCATGATCCCACAGCGCCTAAAAAACCTCACGGGTTAAGCAGCCGCACTTTACAACTCCGGATTGATTGACTCCTCTAAGTCTACCTCTCTCTCACCACTCAAAGCCATGGTTGGGTCCACAAAAACAAAACCAAATTAGGAAAAAATGCAAAAAAAAAAAAATCCAGGGCCCAGCAGAAGATGTAATTATAGCACAATGCTATTCCTAAATGAGGTTGAAAGGGTGGTAAATTCCTGTAAATGGAGAAGACAGTGATTTCAACCAATCAGATGTCTTATGTGCGTGTCATACATCCTGCAGTACCTCTGCAGGACATCAACATCCAAAAACAAGTTAACTTCACACACAAAAAAACTCAAAGATCCTCATTAATTGACTCAATTAGAAAACCTATGGTGTCAAAGGTAAATGAAAATCACTCTTTCATATTAAACACAATGGTTTTTTTAAATTACATTTTTGGGAGTCTCGCGGTACTCCTTTGGCGGGGTTGGGGGAGAGGGGGTTGTAACCATCCATTGGGAAAAACAAAACACAAATACTATAATTCATAACACATTTTATAACATTAATGCATACTATTGAAAATTAACAAAAATCAAAATTTACATTATATTTAATTTTGAAATTTTGTTTTACATTAAGTTTAAAAAAAAAACTAGGAATTCACTGAAGAAAACAAACGTTTAAGAGACGTTACAGTCAGGTGACAATGTCAGTCACATCATGTTAGCGGTGTCATCAATGATGTCATTTGAGGTGTCAATGATTTCATAGAACACGTCATGGGAGATGCAACATGTGAGGTCATAAGAAGTGCATGGAGGAGGTGCAATTTATAATTTGCTCGCTGAACTTCAACTGGCAAATTTCAGTGTTTTTTCTGGTTTAAAACGTGACGTTATGACTGACATTGTCACCCAACTATAGCGTCACTTTAACCTTTTTATATTTGTAGGTCACTGTAACAACTCAATATCCCAACAGAACTAATCTGGGAACTTTATAGCAGAGAAAGCAAACATTGGAGGCTACACGATTTTATAATCTTGGTTTAAGAAGGTAGTCCATGATCTCATAGCTGCCCTTGAAATATCAGATTTTAAATGAGTCCCAAAAACTGAAAAATGTTTAACCTGGAAGCATCTGCTTGCGGCATGTACTGCTGTAAATTTGCATGCAGTGCATACTTCCACCATCTAGTGTTGGGCTCAGACATGTGCAACTTGTTTTTCTTCAAAGGAGGTATTTTCAGTTCACAGGGTCTAGTGACTCCACCTATTAGTGATTTTGCCTATGGGCATCGACTCCATGGTTAGATTATTTTTTCCTGCACAGAGGGCAAGACTGAAGATGGAGCATAGAAAATACATTAAAGATGACTATGCAAAGGAATGAAAATAAAAAATGACAGGAAAAGAACAGAACCTGCAAGAATCACAGGCAACCGGGGAGGAGGGTGGGCGCATGTGAATCTACAGCACTACATCCCACAAACAGATGCTTACATCTTTTATTCGTGGCATGTGTAGTTCTAGATCCACATGCTGAGCATAAACTGTAAAGCAGACATCCTAAAAGCGGTGGCTCAGCCAGAGGATGCTGTAGAAGACTGTAAAGTGTACGTAGGAGAGTTTGGCCACATCTAGCTTGCTGTCTGGTCAGAACATCCACACAGTAATGTTTAGTGAAGGTATGTGGGGGTACACCAGGTAGCTGCTTTGCAGATGTCAGCTAATGGTATGTTACCCAAGAAGGCAATGAAGTCCCTTTCTTACGAGCGGAAAGAGGTCTAGGAGGGGCGGAAAGTGTTCTCTTAACTTTAACATAACAAGTTTGTATACTTTTGACTAACCAACGTGCTATGCCTGCTTTGGCAAGAGCACGTCCCTTGTGAGGCTTGGAGTATGACACAAACAGTTGTTGGGTCTTACGAAATGGTTTCGCTCTATCAATATAATGCAATAGTGCTCTTTTGACATCCAGAGTATGCAGAGCGCGCTCTGCTACAGATTGTGGTTGCGGAAAGAAGACTGGCAGCTCAATTGTCTGCTTAAGGTGGAAACTGGAGACCACCTTAGGAAGGAATTTTCGATTGGTTCTAAGAATCACTATCTTGATGTACCTGCAAAAATGGAAAGAGCATGTATTTCACTGACCAGTCTTAAAGAATTGATGATCACAAGGAAGGTCACCTTCCAAAACAGGAACTGCAGCAGGCAAGAGTGAAGGGGTTCAAAGGGAGGAACCATGAGTCTAGTGAGGACAATGTTTAAATTCCAAACTGGAGCAGGGGCGCCCGGGGTGGAAAAACTCATTTAAGGCCTTTCAGGAATGCTTCAACAACAAGTATTCTGAATAAGAAAACCTATTGTCTGTTCTGTAGGTAGGCAGCTACGGCAGTCAACTGTAATTGGACTGAGGTATCGGCTAGCCTGATTTCTGCAATTGCAGAAGGTAACAAACAATGCCCTGTACTGGTGCTGTGTTGTCTGTGCATATCCATACTGTCTTGTCGTGAATGACAGAGTGAAATGCGCGGAGAGCAAGCTGAATCATCAGCCGCTGCAGGTGACGGACGTGAAGTAATTGCTGGGTAGGGAACCATTGACCCTTAACAGTAAGATGTTTGAGATGAGCTCCCCAACATGTGAGTGAGGCATCCGTTGTGATAGTCTCTCATAGAACTGGGTCGACGAAGGGCCGTCCCTGTAAAAAACTGTTTGTGTTCCACCACCGCAGAAAGCAGTGTGTGTCCCCAAACTAACACTTAATCTACTAGGTGACCCTCCGCTTGAGACCACTGTGCCACTAAGCACTCCTGTAACGGACGCATGTGGAGTATGGCATGAGGGAATACAGCTATGCAAGATGCCTTCATGCCTAGTAGGCGTATCTAACTGTTACCTGACAATCTGGCTGAAAAAAAGGCGGCAACTTTTGGAAGGCTTGTACTCTGGCTGGGCTCAGGTAAGCTTTTCCCATCGGCACATCCAGAACGGCACCAAGGAAGGGCTGTACCTGAAGGGGTTGAAGGTAGGATTTGGTTAGACTGATGGTAAAACCCAGACAGTGCAGGGTGTGAATTGTGGTCTGGGTGTGCTTTAGACCGAGTTTCTGTGTGGAGCTCTTAATCAGCCGGTCGCCTGGGTAAGGGAACACGTGGATGCTGCTCCTCCTGAGATGAGCTGCCAGCATGGCCAGACATCTGGCCAGACATCTGGTGAAGACTCCTAGTGAAGTGGTAACCCAAAGCGGAGCACTTTGAATTGAGAATGGTGTCCACTTACCACAAACCTCGGATATCTCCAATGGGCTTTATACTTTCTCTCCACCCCTAGGCCTGAACTCTCGCCTTGACGGGATCCTAGAAAATCTCGGTGGCAGGCTTGAGGACACAATTAAGCATCGGGAGGTATTAAAGGGAGCGTTCGGTGGAGGTTAGGGTTTCCACAAGGAAATCACCCTCCTCTTGCTGCACATGGAGTTCTACATTGTGGAAAGTGGCAGCCCTGTGTAACACCTCATGGTACGAAGTGACATTGTCAGGAGGTAATGGCTTCGTAGGGTACTGATCTGGGTCTGTGTCCGCAGGGGGTTCAGCATCGTAGTCACCCAATGGGTCCAGACCATGTGGGTCATTAGGGTGGTCATATGGGCCAAAATGGGTCATATGGGCCAAAAATGGAGCCTAGGACTGTCCCCATCCTCCTAATGTGAAGAATCTCTAAGTGAATGCTGTGGTGACCCCAGTGGCAAGACAGGAGACACAGGTGGAGGAGGCAGGGAAGGAGGGAGGGAGGGGGAAGGGGGGCGAGAAGGCAGGGTAAAGGTTGCCCTATCAAGTCTCTTTTGCTTTTTGAGGGCTGGAATTTCAGGTGGGTTGATGGCCTCCTCACAAGTCAGCTTCCTTTTATGAGGCACAGAGTCCTTTGTCACGTGTTGAGTGGAGGGTGTTAGATCAACACGGAGTCAAAGGTACGCGACGGTGGAAACCGACGAGAATGAAGGATTGTTCAAACGACTAGGGGACAGATCTGAGGGCCCGGCGAGAAAACCACAAGGCGTCGAACTGGAGCTGCAAATGACACGCCTGAACCAGACTGCAGAGAAAAAGCAATATAACAATGGAGTCGATACCCATGCGCAATACCACTAATAGGTGGAATCACTAGATCCCATTTCCCAAAAAGACTTCTGTAGAAGAAAAACAAGTTGTACATGTCCGATCACAACATTAGATGGTGAAAGTATGCACAGCATGTGTATCTACAGCTACACATGCCACAAACCTATTGTTTCTAATAGCCATACACCAGCTCAAATCAATTGCCAGCTACATTCACAGGCGAGTCTCTCAATAGTACTTAATCATGGGAAGAGAGCGGACACTTACTTCTGAACCTTTGGGTATTGCATACCATGGATCGCGTTTGTCGCCTCAGTTTGCCTCTCTTTTAGGTGTCGAGGCCACATGTTGTCCACCCAATCAATAAGGTCTACCTGTCCCAAGAAAGAGATGAAAAATTATTAGAATAGTGTGTGTTAGTCAGGCATTATGTCTTTTTGTGAAAACAGCAAAGACGAGCCAAGAGGACAAACTGAGGAGCAAGAGGGACACAGCAAATAACTTAGGGTTCATACAGTTGTAAACATCAGCTAAGGCCTCCCATCAGCTAATACTATAAACATTGCCCTGCACCAGTGTATCAGTGGAAGGTCTCTATATCTTCATTTACTAACAAATGATTTCCCTGTGATACTGATTTTCTTTCTTGGGTTCTTCATGTGTAGTTTGCTCATTAATTGGCTCGGTAAAGTTTTTCTTTTTAGTGGCCTAAAAACCCCACAGGGGTCTAGAATGGTGGAACAAAAGCACCCTTGGAATTGTTTTGTTTAGTGAAAGCTATAAAATGAGGAGCGTTTTCAAGTTAGAATTGTCTCTTGGGAAGGGGGGAGCGGTGGCACACAAAAGTTTAAGTAAATAAATATGACAAACATTAAGTTGCGAAACTGGTGCTGCGGGTACAAAGTTAATTATCTTTGGGAAAGTTTCAGTTTTTCTGGCATAATGAGTCTTCACATATTACTGATATGCACTTACCTCCCAAGGCATCACAACATATCTTGAAAATTGGTAAAATGTTTGTGCCATGTGTAGGAAGCTGGCTCTGTAAATACTATACCAAAGTGAGGTATAGTGTGCACAGAGTCCAGTGGAACCGAAAAGCTAGGCAGAGGTAAAGTTAGATAGCACCTCACTTTCTATTTGTGGTAGTGTGGTCGAGCAGTAAGGCAGTATCAGAGGACAGTGTTAAGCATTTGTTGTACCCACTCAGTCAGCAAATGAATTCACACACTCAAAGACTGAACTTCAGACCAATTGTTTTTGTATAAAAATCTTCTTTTAGTTATTTTATTTTCTAGAACCAAGCAAGCCTGGCACAGGTAAACAATAAATACTTTACAGTAGTAATGCACTTTGTAAACAGTTTGAATTGTAATTGTATATGCACTTTGTTTTGACTTACAGTATTGTTGCAGAGAAATGCAATGCTTTGTAAATACAGTACATAGACTTGAATGGGCTTTTCAGTAAAATACCAGGTAAGTTACTTTTTAGATTACTTTTCTTACTCAGTGTAGTATACCTGGACACTACACTGGGACATTTCCTGTAAACAGGTAAGTAAAACCGTTTTTGTTAAATAGTACAATTTTAAAGAATTTCTTTCAAACTCCACACTTAGAAACTTTTCCAAGAAAAACCAGTCAATGTTATCCTATGGAGGAAAATAGTGTTATCGGTTTTAGGGTAAGTATTCGGTAGTGGGAGTGAGGTTCTGGGGTTAGACTCAGGGGTCCCCCAGGGTCAGGGATGCACTCTTGTTACACCCTCAGCGGCACTAGGGCGGCCGGGTGCAGAGTGCTGAGGCCGAATGTTATCCAATGGGGGATAGGGGGGCTCCGGTTGGTGGCTGCTGACGAGCAGGCCACTTAGTTGTGGGAGCAAAGCTCCTGGACTTTCGCTCAGGGCAAATGGGGAAACAAAGTAGTACCAAAGGTGCACCCTCAGCGGCACTAGGGCGGCCGAGTGCTGGGTGCTGTTTTGACGTCGGGCGCCCTGTTTGCAATGGGGAACCTCTGGTTTGCAAAGGCACTGCAAGCTTGGGGACTAAGGTCTTCTGGGTGCGACCACGACTTTGAGAGGTAAGTTGGGGGTTGGTTAGGCACCGTCGGTTTGGCCACCCAAGGCCGTGGAGCGTCGGGTGCAGGGGTGCCTTTTAGGGTCGGATCCTCTAACCAGCTCCTGGTCACGGTTGGGGGGAACTTCCGGATTTAGGCCGCAGGCGTCGGCTGGAGGTTTGAAGCAGGTCAGGGGTCGCCGGATCTCGGGTTAGGATCGCCGAGGGGACCTCCTCGTGGTGTTTGCCCACTCGAGCTCAGGCCGGCGGGTGCAGATTCGCAGTGTCCAGCCGGAGCCAGAGGTTCCAGATGAACAAATCCAGTGTTCACGGGAGACACAGTCTTTGTGGTTGAAGGCAGGCAGGTCCTCCGGGGTTTTCGAGGTTGCTGGCTGCAGGACACACCAGGATTTCGCAGGAGCAGGTTTGAGGTGGAGACCGGCCGGTAGGGCTGCGGCCTAGTCAGAGGGCGTCTTCCTCTTGTTAGCTTCTGCACGGCTGTTCTTGTAGTTTCTTTTGGTCTGAGGAGGCACGGCTTTTCTTGTAGTTTCTTCTGGTCTGAGGAAGCAAGGTTCGGGGTTGCCCCTAAATACTAGGTTTAGGGGAGTTACAGGTAGGCAAAAAGGTTGGGACCAATGGGTCCCTTCCGTGGGGTGGGTACACCCCCTATTATGCCACCCTCCAGTGGGAGGGGGGCATAAGCCTTTCCCTGGTTGGCTGAGTCCCCCCATCTGCAAGATGGCGGGGACTGGGAGTTGTGCTTCACCTCGCCTCCCCCACCTGAGGGATGGAGTTGGCAGAGGTGGGCACACCTCTCTTTCTCACTTGTTTTTCCCGCCGGTTCTGCCGCCCAAAGTGAGGGTCAAAACCAGTGGGGACCAGTTGCTGAAAGCAGCAAGTGACCTGGGGAAGCTCACAAAGGAGGCAAGCCTTTGAAGCTTCCCCTTCGTGAACCCTGCCCATCCTGGGGGAGGAGGCTTGGCACCTCGTCCCAGGATGTGTATTGTTTCAGGCCCCCAAGAGCAGCAGGCTCTCGACCCAGGGGTCCAGAAACATGTTTAGTGGTGGCAGCTGA
The DNA here is from genome assembly GCA_963921515.1 of Calotriton arnoldi. Taxonomy (NCBI): domain Eukaryota; kingdom Metazoa; phylum Chordata; class Amphibia; order Caudata; family Salamandridae; genus Calotriton; species Calotriton arnoldi. The sequence goes on along the minus strand of CAWUFW010007388.1, from coordinate 592,432 downwards.
AAGCAGCCACTCTGCCTGGGCACTAGTGGTAGGTTAGTTTTCAGGGGGCATCTGTGTGCATTTTTCATTAAATCCCACACTGGCATCAGTGTGGGTTTAATGTGCTGAGAAGTTTGATACCAAACTTCTCAGTTTTCAGTGTAGCCATTATGGTGCTGTGGAGTTCGTAATGACAAACCCCCAGCACCATATACTCTTAATGGCAGCACTGCACTTACAATGTCTAAGGATGGACTTGAGACACTGTAGGGGTACAAGGCTCATGCACCTGTACACTCATCACTGGTATAGTGCACCCAGCTGGAGGGGGGGACTGATCTATGCCAGGGCAGTGGGTTGTAGGCATGGCACACACGGATGTGTGCCATGTCGACTCTTCACTTTGCTCTGCACCAAAACACGCAGCCTGCAAAGGCAGTGTGTGAGTGTAATGGTACAGGACCTCTAAGGGTGGCACAATAAGTGCTGCAGCCCTTAGAGGCCTTCTCTGGTCACAGTGCCCTGGGTACCTGTGGTACCATTTACCAGGGGCTGACCTGTGGCCAGAGATGCAATTGGGTTTAGGCATCAATGCAGTTTTATGGAAAGAACAAAGGCTCTGAGTACCTGGTTAGCAGGAGCCCAGGGCACACTCAGTCAAAGCACATCAGCAATTCAGCAAAAAGTGGGGGCAACCATGCAGAAAGAGGGCACTTTCTCACACCATGGGGGCTGACTTTGGGGCAGGGCCACAGAGGAACCTCCAGAGGTGAATGTATGATATCACAGAGGCACAGACAGTTACATTTGCTACACTTTAATTCTACACAACACAAAGGCTTGAAAGTATAAGAAGAAACAAAAAGTACATCAACTTAACAAATCCTGCATACTCCAGCTCAGAAGACGGAAAGGAAGTCAGAGTATCATCAGAACAAAAATTACCCAAGGAAACTTTCTTCAAATGGATAGTTCTTCCTGAAGATTCCTTGTTTGAAGTAAGACTCCACAACATGTAGCCAGAGAATCCCAGGCACCACTGAGAATTTGCAGGGTATCGTGTAAGAAAGCACAGCTCAGCCAAATTCATCTTTATCAAAAGATTCAAATCCAGCCAACAGTGCCTTACGACAGTTTGAATTGACGACCAAGTTTTAGCACAACAGTCAAATAACCTAGATAAAGCATGGAAACAACTGGTACCCATGGTCATTTGAGCTTTTCTCTCCTTCAAGGGGCTTCTCCTTAGCTAATTGGTATCACAAGTTGATAGTTTACTTTGTCAATGCTTTATCCTTTCTGGTAAACAAACTGTCTCTGCAAGTGAAACTTCCATGTCCTCAAGACTTGCTCTTGTGGAATAAGAAGTACTAATGCAGTTCTGCTGAGTGTGAGAGAGCGGAAAAAAGACTGACCTGAGATTATCTTCGGCAAAAATGTCTGCATCACTCTACATATCTTTTTGTCTAGAAGGAATAAAAGGTAGAAATAGGAATAAAAGGAAGAGCAAGTCATTCATTCTCTAATCCCCTTTGTCAAGGTAATGGCCACCAAAGTATAGACTTAATGTTCAGAAGTTTCAAATTACATAAATGTAAAGACTCAAAAGGGCTATCCATTAATATTCATAATAGTATTCCACTGAAAATTAACAAAGCTTTTGGAGAGAAACTAGTTTAGCAACCCTTTCAATAATATCAAAATCAAACTAATCAAAAGTAAAAAAAAAAAAAAAAACAGGTGAACAAGCAAAAGCCAAAGTCATGACCTCCAGTTAAATCAACAAGGTGGTCATACACAGAAAGTAAAATGGAAATGTACTGACTTTTTTTTTAATTCAACAAGATATGGATGACACATCCTGCTTGGTACAGCAATCTGAAAATGTGGGTATGCTGCCTTTGTGGGTGGTCCTTCAGAAGCCAATTACACCTCCATCACATTATCTACCCAATGCCAGCTTGCACAAAGCAACCCCCCATTCATGAAAGCAAAGGGTTTGGAGGTTTGATCCATGCCCACTAACTTAATATGCAAAGGCTGATTTCTGTACGTTAGCAGGATGAAGGACAAAACAATAAACATTAAGGGGTCCACAAAACACGTGCACCCATCAGGTCCTGTGCTATGAGGAATAACTTGGATCCTCAAAGCACACAATGGGATCTCAAGTTCTGCACAACTCTGGTTGACACAGATAGAGGAAACTGAATGAAAACTACATGGAGGAAAAGTTATCATCTAGAGTGGTACCAAGTGGAAAACCACAGGGTTAAAACATACTGCATTTCAAGCTGGTGTTTACTGCAGAAACCTCTCTGGGGAGAAAATCTCTTCCAATCGCAACTTTTTCAACACCTACGAATGTACAATTGGCTGAAACCAAGTGGCCTTGTGATCTGCCCAAATGAGATCTTCCGCTCCAAGATAAATCACTGCAGTTCAGTAGCCAGTGCCAGAAACCGATTGCACCCGTACCCAGCAAACCCAAACTCATATCTTTCAATAGATAGTGCACAGAGTCTGTGTTGTCCATTAGGAGTTGCACAACTCTCCCGGAGGACTCAAGGAAGGCTATTAGGACTTGCACAACTCTCCCGGAGGACCGAAGGAAAGATATTACTCTTATTTTAACATGCAGCTTTAGGAAGCTGATACACACTGCTCCTGTGCCAAGGGCCATACTCCACTCTTCATTTCGATGTGCCCTACAACAAGAGGCAAAGGGCCAATATCACCACCAGCTCTTGAACCTTCAATGGTTTTCATTTTAGTAGACAGTAACCCACTGATCACCACTGTAGAAAAGGGAACAGGTAGTCAGACACTCATACAGGTTTGACAAGTGGCCCCAACACTGGTTTCATTCTGTTCCACCAGTGTACTGTAGAGGTTGCAGAGTGATCTACTGCTCTATGATCTGTAATCTTTCTTATGACAAAGAAGTGTCCAAGAAATACCTGGACACCTTCCTTGGAGACACAGCAACAGGTTGACCGAGGGCTTTGGGAAATTCTCCAGAATCACAGAGATTGTGGAGCAGTTTCTAAAACTTCTGGAAATGTGTCTCAACCACTGTTGTGGAAATAACCCTCACAACGCAGTCTTTCAGGCAGTGGAAGATATGTTCAATGTTATATTAAAAGTATTTGTAGAGCGCACATACACCAAACGGTTTCTTGGCGCGAAGTGTAAAAGTTATCCTACTGCTCGTTGATTCATTCATAAGCCTGGTGAAACAGCCAAGTTGTTAGAAGTCTACTGAATTGAGGGTTGATTGTCGAGGGTCTGATGTTAAAGGGGCGAGCATTCCAAAAGTGAGGGGCCAGGACAGCAAATCTTGATCCACCTAATCTCTTACGTTTAAAGGAAGGGGTAGTCAAGAGATTAAGATGGGATGACCTAAGGTCCCCGGTTGGAACATATCTCTGGACCAGGGTAGAGACAAACTCTGGGCATGTGCCGTGGAGAGATTTAAAGATGAGACACCCTATCTTAGATGCACAGCGTTCTACTACAGGGAGCCAGTGTAGCTTCTTCATTAGGGGAGTAACGTGATGCCATCTCGGCTGACGATAGATTAATCTGGCTGCCTGGTTTTGCAGCAGCTGCAGTTTTCTTGTTAAATATGCTGGGAGGCCGAAGTAAAGTGAGTTAGCGTAGTCAATATGGGAGATGACCAAGGCTAGAACGACCTGGATAAGTGCTTCAGGAGTAAGGAATCTACTAATCTTCCTGAGCTGAAAAAAACAGGTAGAGACCACAGTACCAACCTGTGACTTCATATACAGGTCGCTGTCAATTGTGACACTAATGGTTTTAGCTGATTTTGAGTGCGAGGGTGGCGTTCCCAACTCAGCAGGCCAAAAATTCGAATTCCAGGGATTTAGGGGGCCCCCCCCCGACTAGGATCAGATCTGTTTTATCTGGGTTCAATTTTAAGTGACTGCTATTCATCCAATTGCATATGTGTAGCATGGTTGTCTGAAAATTAGAGATCGAGTCGGCAGACATGTCGATGGTGAAGATCAGTTGCAGATCATCTGCATAGTTGAAAGTGCACACATTTCTTTCACCTAAGGATTGAATTAATGGGAAGAGGTACAGATTGAACAAGTGGGGGGGGGACAGGGTGGATCCCTGCGGCACACCACATGTCAATTTGACTTTAGGAGCCGTTAATTGGGAAAGGCGAACAGATTGAGAGCGGCCATCTAGAAAGGACGTGAGCCATTTGAGGGCCAGACCCTGGAACCCCGCGTCCCTGACTCGGTCCACCAGAAGTTCATGGTCGACCGTGTCGAAAGCAGTAGAAAGATCAAGGAGCACCAGAGCCCGAGTGGTGCCCTTGCCTGCTTCGTTCCTCATTTCATCTAATACGGTCAGGATTACAGCCTCTGTTGAATGAGAGGGCCAAAAGCCCGCTTGATGGGAGTCAAGGAATTGAGGCTGTTCAATAAAAGAGCAGGAACAGTTGACAACATATGCTTCCAATACCTTGGCTAAAAAGGGGAGCAGTGAGATGGGGGGATAGTTCGTAGGGACCAGTGGGTCTGCACCTATTTTCTTGATATTTGGAACTATTTCTGCTTCTTTAAAAGCTCTGGGAACCAAACCCTGGATAAGTGAATTATTCAGTAGAGAAAGAGCAGGATCAGGACATGTAAAAAAAGCTTCCCTCAAAATGTGCAAGGGGGCAGCTATCGGCAAGAGATCCAGATCTAACTTTGCTCAACAGATCCAGGAAGACTTTTCTGCTAATAATGGGAAACTGATACAGAGAGTGAGAGTTCCTGAGGGCAGCTGGCTGGGTACCAGAAGGGAATTAGCTAGTATACTGGCTTTAATGGTGATGATTTTACCAATAAAAAAAGGTGTTCAGAGAGTTACATAGTGACTGGGTAGGAGCTAATTTAACCATGACTCTGTCCGCATTGGATAGCTCAGCAACAATTGCGAATATGTCTTTGGATTTATTTGCTGAATTCAAGATTTTATTAGAGAAATAAGTGGCCTTGGTTTGTAGGATAGAGTTTTTATACTGTTTGAGTTGAGCTTGGTAAATATTTTTTTTATCTTGAGTAATTCCGTCCCCAGATACGTTCAGTGCGGCACAAAGCAAATTTTTTAAGTTTTAGGTCTTCTGAGAACCATCTCTGAGCATCGTGGCGTCTTGCCGTTTTAACTTTCCTGAGAGGGGCATGGATATCACTGGCGGCCACTATCCAATGATTTAATATTTTCTTCATGTTGGTTGAACAGAGACTGTTTAGTAGGCACCATGGTTGCCAGCAGATTACAGAAGGCGTTAATATTGGTACGATTCCAGTTCCTCGCCATTAGGCCTGCCTTAACTTGGGATTTGGATATAGTCAGATTATTAATGGAGAACTTATTAAAAAATGATCGTTAAACTGCGGGAGTGCCTTACTAAGAGAGAACTACAAATTGAAAGGGTCTCCATTCAATATAAATTACACTATTACACTTCCTAACAAGGATGTAAAAATGCCCTTTCTGCAGGCCATACAGTCTGCCATTCCAAGCATTAAAACTCATCTGAGAATAAAAAAATATTGTCATTCACATCTAAATAAAATACAAAATCTAACCATTCTTCCTTTTTCTCATCTCAAATTGAATCGTCAATGCTTGACTTCTCCTCACATCAACTTTGAGGGAGGGAGAGGTGTGGAGTAGCAGCGAGAGCAGCTGACTCTGGAGCACAGGGATCACGGTTCGATCACCGGCGGCCAGGGATCACGGTTCGATCGCTGGGTGCAGCTCAGCTTAGTATTGTGTGACTCTGGGCAGTAGCTCACTTAATCTCCCAGACGCCCCCAGCACCACTTTAGTCTATTTAAAACATCTGTATCCGATATTGTGTTTTTTCTCGACTTTTGCACTCACATTTCTCCCTACAAGGGTCAGCTTTGGTGAGTTCCGATTTCAAGGCAGTTCGGATTCTGAAGTCGGTGTATTGTCTACACTCACTTGCTCCACCAAATCTATTATCTCTTTATAGACTCTTTGCGGTTTGTGACTGGGAGTACACCGAGCCGTCCAACATGGAGGACAGGAAAGGACCCGAACAACCTGGGTTTAACAGACTAACTGCGTGACTTCGGCAATATAGCCAGAAGCAACAACAGTTGAAGAGAGAGACGCCAAAGACAGGAGGTCGGACGAGAGAGACGGAGGGTCGCAAGAATGCTGGACTAAAGATGCCGGATGAGGTCTGGGGGGGGGGGTCAGATGAGCCAGGGAAGCAGACCTATGAAGGTGCAACGGAGAAGAAGAGAAGCCCGAGCAACCGAGAGAACAGGAGGAGACAGAGGCAAAGCCACTGCTCGGGGAGGAGAGCAATGCAGATACCGAAGACAATGGGGACCAGAGGGAGAAAGGCTCACCACAACACACTGCGGCTCTCAAGAAGGGCTGTGGCTTCAAGTGATACTAATTTCCTCCACTGAGTGGTTGAGGGAGTGCAAGTACACCTATATGAGAATCAGTGGCACTGGGTCAAAAGAGAAGGGAACTAATGTCTATATTTATAAAGCACTACCACAAATAACCCGACAAACTCACTGGACAGGACACCTGTCACATGGTGAAGATGGTTGGTGTCGCTATAAATACCTATATGCGTTTATATAACATTAGAAACTCAGGTTCTGTTGCTGCATGTATTCTCCCCAAGGTTGAAGGAAGAGGCTCTCCTAGAGAGGTCAAGACCTGCGAAAGGAGATCCTGGAGGTGTGTTACTCAGAGAGATTTATCCAAAACATTGACTTTTTTTCTTTACTTTGCACGTTACTTCAGCTAAAACTCATTAACAAGTGCCAAATGAAGTAAGTTGGTGAAGGACACGTGCGGAGTTGTGACTGCACTGGATTACACTGTTCAATTTCACAATTCTGATTTTCATTATCGCCTGGTGCCTTTTCATGCTTTTGTTCTTTTCCGCTCCTTTTTCCACACATATTTTAAGGAAATTTTAAACTGAAGAGCTGATAACTATGTCAGGGGTGGGGGGGGAGGGGATCTTGCTATCCCTTTTGAGACATTCACCATTACTTTGTATTCTACCACTCATATTGTTTTGGATGTGAAGTGCCTTGGGTGTAGGTATTATAATAAATAATAATAAATAGAAGTATTCCAATCTTTTGAAACCCTCCACTCTTCTTGAACTTCTCAAGTGACTAATACTCTGTCTCCCTAAAAGATAATCTTTGTATAAGGGCAAATCCAATTATTTTTTGCATGAGAAGGGAAGAACTTGTCGGGTACATTCAAGCTTGTCATTTATGCACAATTACAGCCACCTCTGGTGTGAGACAGCTCTTCAGTCACATCCCCTGGAGACTTTTCAGGTCAAAGGGTTTGTTTCATTTCTACATTTAGGGGAAAGATTGCCTGGAGCAATGTTCTTCTTTCAAAATGAGTCTCATTTAAATTCATGATAAAGAGGCAAGTTTGGGAAAGCAGTTGTTCTCAACATGGAAGATCCATGGGCTACAAAGATCTCGGGTATAAGGCAAGCAAGAAAAAACTTGGCTCACTAGGATAAGGCGGTGCTACTTCGCTCCTCTTGCTCCTTGCAGGGGATGAAGAGAGCTTCTACCAAACAGGCACTGGTCAGCCAAAGATTTATTAAATAGGAGTCACTGATTGCCTAGAGAGTCCTGGAACAGCATTTGTATTTATTTCATTTATATTGCCCTACAAATTCCAGAAACTAATTTAGCTTCTTGGGCTCCACTTCTTTGTCTTGGGTACAAGAGAGAAGGTGCAATCCTTTCAGGGCTCTTATCAAGTGGCAGACAGGAGGTTCGGTCCTCTTTGATCTTCCTCAGGTCTAGCTAGGAGTGTTCTGAAGTGGGTGCCTGGAGGTGTCACATTTATACCTGGCATGAGCTAGTGAGTGTGAATGACTCACGGGCATGCCCTAACCAATGGGGTAAAAGTTCCTGGGGCCAACCCTAGCAACTTTGGGCATTTTCAAGATGGTCAATGTCTTCAGCCACACTAAATTTGGCTCTGAGGGCTAGGGGAGTGTGTGGAGAGTGTACTATGGTAGTCCTAATGTCCTCTCGCATCGAGCAGTTTGGGGCAGTCATTGTACCCCCAATAAACACAGAGACAGACGTCTGTTAGAACAAGGCAGGGTTTTCCAGCAACCAGAAAACACAACAATTGTTTTGGCATACTGTTCTCACCCTTTGAAGTGTGCTCCAAGAGTTATATGTAAAACCACAACAGACATGCCACTCAGAATGACATTCAAGCAAGATTTGACATTGTAATGTTAAAAAGGATGCTCACAGAACCATCCTGCACATTGTCAAGTTGGGAGAGGTCATCTCTGTCCATTCAGGTTGACCTATTGTTAGCTCCTGGGAGGCATTTCACATTCATTCACACCTATTCAAATGCTAATTACTGGATGGTGTAAGTGGGAGAGCAAATGCAAGTGCCTCCAGGTGCTTTAGACAGGGAAAAGGTAACTTTCTTAAAGTATATTTATATATATATATTTATTTATTTTTAAACAAAAGGATGCTGTAGTTATCATGACAATCTACACCTAATTAAGGACGATATCAGATGCCATGCACAGCTGGTCTTGTACACAAGGGCACTTAGCCTCACATGCAGTTATATGTACCCATAATGAACACCTAATTAAGGATCATATCTAGAAGGAACTTAGCCAAAACGTTTTAAAGTACCGAACACTCAGGCCACTAAGGCACAATGTAACTGTACTTTACGCAACATCTAGTGAGTCTCAATGTATAGGCTACAGCAACCATGGAACAAAGCGCATGACAAGAAAGAATGCTTTAGACATGCTGACGTAGGAAATGAATTCATATGTATGGATAATAACAAATGTAACTAGTAATGAATATGTGGAACAATCCGATTCACTCAGTACATCTAGATAAGTATTTGACAGTTGATCTATGGAACAGAGTCTGTACATAATGTATATAGGAACTACAATTCCCATAATGCCTCATTATGGGCAACATAGGGTATTAGTATAAGAGAGTAATTGATGTAGGACTTACCCAACCGTGATCAAGACCTTGTGTCGAAACGCGCTGGTGTTAGTGGTGTTAATAAATTCATGATAACTACGATATCCTGGAGTGCAGCATCCTTTTGTTTAAATGATGATTACTACGGACCAGATTCCACCCGTTGTTGCCTGCACCGGCTGGGAGTGCATTGGGAGCTGGAATTACTTTGGTTTGATATATATATATATATATATACACACATATATATACACATACACATATAAAAAAATCCGACCACCAGTGAACTGCATTTTTAATTATCTATTAAAAATAATTAGTCCAAAGGCCTCAAGCACTGTAGCAAGTGATCACAATCCATTAGTCTTAGGTGCTTCAATTCTTTCTATTTTGTTAGCCTCTCCAGCCAACACGTTTCATCGTTTAAGACTTCATCAGCACTAAAAACCATATAAAACATATGTCAAATTATTTCAACACATAAATTATTCCCTTACACCACATGGTTATGCCATGCACAAGAAAGTGGCAGACCTCAAACGAGATTGGCCTAATATCTCATAACTTGAAAAAGGTATGGTCATCTAACCTATTAGCCTACATGCATAACAAATCTAGATTCATGACGCAATAGCCAGCAAGTACTTTAAAAACCAAGGAGTGAATTAAAATAGAATGTGAAATATCTAGATTACTTATTTCAGTAGTAAATTGCAAAGTCCCAAGCTACCATATTATTTCAAACAGATTAGAACGCGAAACCACCCATTTAGTCAAGCATCCAAGTGAAACTGTGCCAAAACAAAGAAACATCTCACCTCTAATCAAACTACAACAATCCTACATTTGTAGATTTAAGCTCTGTAAACATTCCAAGCCATCCAATCCTACAGGTAAAACAGTTATAATACATTACAATAAGTAAACCTAATTAAAGAACCCACCACCAATTGTGTTAACAATCACTCAGGGCTTACTGTGTTTAACTCTGATAAATAGGGAGTAACTCTCCTAAGTATCTAATCAAGGAGGCGGGCCTCAAACCGGCTACTAACCCAAAGGACCTCGACATAGGTACTGTACCTTACAATCAGAAATCCATTAAAATTAAAATGTGGTACTGTCTATTCAAATATTATGGAACTAGTGCTGCTCACCATTGATCGTGTCTCCGGTACTAATGGGTCCTCCGTAGAACCATGTGTTCGTGGCGCCTTACGTAAGCGCCATCTTGACTGGCTTTAAGTAACAAAGCAAAGACGATGCACTTAGGAGGTGCTGTCGCATATTCTGCTCAAGACTAGGCTAACCATCTTAGAGTGGCGTCTTAAAACCGTTTTCTACGGAGGGCAAAACTGCAATATCTATTTTCTCATTACATCCCACCAGAAAAAATTCCAATTTGTTCACATCCTACGTAATTACAATATAAAACTATGCACACATTATGATTAAATGGACATAGCCTTGGTTGTTGATATTGTGACTGTCATGCGGCCCCATTTTAATGTAATACATATTAGAATATTATTGAAATGAGGCATTTCGTGCATATAATACACCTTTGTAATATTATATTGAGAGGAAGTCAAGCTTGCACTTACTTTCTCCATTGTGATTGATTACATTTTTTTATCTTTTTCAAATATTCTTTTTGGGAACCAATAGCAAACCATAAACACTGATTTCCCTTGCAAAACTGTGACTGGTCAAAAAATAATGACATTTAAAAAATGTTTTTGAGGAACAGGCAGAATAGCTCCTGCTGGTCATTTATATGGGGTTCAAGGTATAAATAAATAATCCAGTCCAAGGAAAGGAGGGGTAGAGAAGACTTACAAGAGCCAGGGTGGGACATGCAGACCTTTGTAACAGCAACAGTGCTTGAAGCCATTTCCGCAAAAAGCCTCGAGAGTCATGGGCTCCTCTCTGCCAAGCAGAATCGTCCACACTCTGGTACCAAGGCCACAGCATGCAGTGAGATAGTGTAGCAGCATCCGTACGTGTGGTAAAGGAATTGGAAATCTGATATGCATTTTTTTTTCAAAGGCTGAGAAGTCATATTTTTCTTGGGTAGTGAGAGAAAAGATGACTTACCACACAGTCTGGGCACATGCAACAGACAGCAATGTTATCAGTTTCATTACACGCGTGTTGTCCGGTTGCTAAGGACACAATTGTTTGCTTTAAGTACTACCTAAACATAATATCTGTTTTAACGTTTCACTACATAGCAGTGCTGCTTTGAAATAAGGAATGTAACTTTGTAGTGAATACACATTTAGTTTTTCCTATTAGCCATCCGAACCCCGCCCACTCATTAATTCGCCCGCACCGCGGGGGAATGTGCGCAGCGCGCAAGGGGTTAAACAGATTCAAAGCATCAAGTGGTATTGTGGTATCTTGTTTATTTAATATGGTTCTTATATTCTTGACTTAAAAACAAACCCTGCCATAGGGACTGTTGTTCAGAAACCTATTCAGTGTCACAGATACCCTCTGACAGGGTAGGGAGGGCATTCTTACCTGGGCACCTTATTAGTTTTGTGTTTGTCCTCACATGGAGGACTACAAACACCCTCATAGAACAATTGATACAAACAAGAAAATAGTTCAATGATTAGAATATGGTATAGTAAAATAATGTAATCCATAAATTGATTACAAAATTTAAAATTATGGTAAACATCTGTAAGAGAAGGTGGATAAATTAGAAAGCTTGCTTAAAATCATACACTCTATTCCTTAAAAACTTATTTCTCAAGAAGTATCTCAGATAAGCTAAGTGTGGGGCAAATGAACAATGCATGCAACAACTTTTGCATCCTTTCAGGACATAAAGAGAGTATGCATTCCTTATACTAAAGTCCTTCACATCTGCAAGTGTAACTAAACTGGTATATCTTAAAAGTAACTTGGGGAGAGGATGTGGACTAACGGCTAGAGCGGTCGACCTCGAAGATGGGGAACCGGGTTTAAGTCTCGGCAGGGACGCTCAACACCATGTGATTCTCGGCAAATCATTTAATCTCCCCGTGCCTAACAAAAAAATTAACCTGTCCGGCTGTAACGCAACTGGTGCTCATATAAAGCGCGCTAATACTTTCGGGTCTAGTTCGAGCTATAAAAAAACTTTTTAAAAAATTAAACAAATCCTCCCTGACCTCAGGTGGAATGTTGATTAGGCACATTTCAGTTACAGAGGTACAATTATACCCAATCCTTTGAAGGCTAGAGAGCCCACTCAGGGCTGTAGGGACTGTATCTGTTGTTGATGCTGATGGTTAGGTCTTCTAGACTCTTGAAGGCGTCCTCTCAGATTTCTTTAATACATTCTTTGAGGCTCATTGGTAGATGCTAATTCATAGCGAACTCTCAGTGAATGGGATTCTGGGAGCTCTCTTTTATAAGCTTTCTTAGCCATCTCCGAAGGACATTTACTCTCATCCCCTTAAGCAGGGGTTTCCTTGGCCTTAATCTTTAGAAGCCAGATAAGCACCACAACCTCTCTGTCCTTTAAAGTCTCGGAGGAAAAGGCTCTGCAGATTTTTTCCCCTTTGCTTTATGGGAGGAATGTATGTAGCAAATACATTCTTTGTAGGTATCCTCAGAATGTAGCCTCAAGTACCACAAGGATCCTTGCCCATGGATTGGTGGGCAGGATGTTGAGGAAACGGGAGAGTGAGTACGTAACCTGTGCTTCTAGAGAACGGGATTCTCGTATACTTATGAACAGTTCCAGGAAAGACCAAGAACCTAGTTTTAAACCTCATGCTAACCAATTGTGCAGAGTTGTTTGACTCAGAGGAAGTTTGATCTGGAATCAATCTATGCATTAAAGCTTAGGAAGCATAGGTGAGTATGTGTGTATTAGTATTTATATGGTGTAAACGTAGCTGCCTGGCAACTGCGCATTAAAGGATGTTGCTGAGAGATGACAGATCTTAAGGTATTAGCAGTGCAAAAATTTGGAACCCATACATTTCTTATAGGACTGGCAATAGCAGTTTTTAGGTCTCGCCTAGGCAGCGCATGGGCTGTCTCTATGAGACATGCTGCATCTACAATATGAGCTTGGAAACCTGTCCTTTGGAAATGCCAGCTCTTGTTTGGTGGATAAACTTAGTGGTCCCTCCTTTTAGACTTTTGTATCTTCCCATGAGGACTGCCCCTGTTACATGTGCTCTTACTCGTCAGGGTTATGTAGAGAACTTTGAGAGCACTCTTTTCTTTTCGTTGGCCTGCCTCTGCTCATTAAGTCTTCTGTTTGCTTCGCTTCTGCAGCTTCATGTGCCTCCCACCCTTTTCCCCTCCCACCACACCTCCGAGGTCTGCTTGTTTTTTATTTTAATTTTAATTAGCGCTTCACACTTAATCTCCCTGTTTCGTCTCTCCTCACCCTCTCACCCCTCCCACAACACTGCTTGTCTGCCCCTTCGAGATCGCTGCTTGTTTTTTTTTCTCTTTTGCTTAACTTAAATTAGTAGATTTATATAGCATGGACACAGGGGGAGATTAAGTGGTTTGCCAAGAATCACCGGATGTTGAGCAGACGCAGAGGCTTGAACACAAATCCCCAGCACCTCAGTGTAGGAAGGTGGCTCTGTATATATTATAACAAAGTGAGGTATAGTGTGTACAGAGTCCAGTGGAACCCCAAAGGTAGGCAGAGGTAAAGTTAAATAGCACCTCACTCTCTATTTGTGGTAGTGTGGTCGAACAGTAAGGCAGTTTCAGAGGACAGTGTTAAGCATTTGTTGTACACACTCAGTCAGCAAATTAATTTACACACTCAAAGACAACTTCAGATCAATTGTTTTTGTATAAAAATATTCTTTTAGTTATTTTATTTCCTAGAACCAAGCAAACCTGGCACAGGTAAGTGATAAATACTTTGCAGTAAATATACAGTTGTAACACAGTTTGGATTGTAATTGTAAATGCACTTTGTTTTGACGTACAGTATTGTTTCTGAGAAATGCAATGCTTTGTAAATACAGTACATATACTTTGTATAGGATTATCAGGGAGATTACAGGTAAGTTACTTTTGAGATTACTTTTCTTACACAGAGTAGTATGCCTGGACACTACTCTGGGACATTTCCTGTAAACAGGTAAGTAAAATCGTTTTTCTTAAATAGTACAATTTTAAAGAATTTCTTTAGGTTTTCAAACTCCACACTTGGAAACTTTTCCAAGAAAAACAGTCAATGTTATCCTATGGAGGAAAATTGTGTTATCGGTTTTAAGGTAAGTATTTGGTAGTGGGAGTAAGGTTCTGGGGTTAGACTCAAGGGTCCCCCAGGGTCAGGGATGCACTCTTGTTACACCCTCAGCGGCACTAGGGCGGCCGGGTGCTGAGGCCCAATGTTATCCAATGGGGGATAGGGGGCCTCCGGTTGGTGGCTACTGATGAGCAGGCCACTTGGCTGTGGGAGCAAAGCTCCTGGACTTTAGCTCAGGGCAAATGGGGAAACTAAGTAGCACCAAAGGAGCACCCTCAGCGGCACTAGGACGGCCGGCTGCAGGGTGCTGTTTCGACATCGGGCGCCCTGTTGTTGGCAATGGGGAACCTCCAGTTTGCAAAGGCACTGCAGGCTTGGGGACGAAGGTCTTCTGGGTGCAACCACCACTTTGAGAGGTAAGGTGGGGGTTGGTTAGGCACCGTCGGTTTGGCCACCCAAGGCCGTGGGGCGTCGGGTGCAGGGGTGCCTTTTAGGGTCGGATCTTCTTACCAGCTCCTGGTCGCGGGTGGGGGGGGAGGGGGGGGGACCTTCCGGATTTAGGCTGCAGGCGTCGGCTGGAGGTTTGAGGCAGGTCAGGGGTCGCCGGGTCTCGGGTCAGGATCGCCGGGGAGACCTCCTGGTGGTGTTTGCCCACTCGAGCTCGGGCCGTGGACGGTGGGTGCAGAGTAGTGCGGATTTGCGGCGTCCGGAGCCAGAGGTTGGAGATGAAGAAATCCGGTGTTCGCGGGAGACACAGTCTTTGTGGTTGAAGGCAGGCAGGTCCTCCGGGGTTTTCAAGGTTGCTGGCTGCAGGACACACCGGGATTTCGCAGGAGCAGGTTCGAGGTGGAGACAGGCCGGTAGGGCTGTGGCCAAGTCAGTGGACGTCTTCCAGCTTCTGCACGGCTGTTCGGTCCTTCTTTTCTTGTAGTTTCTTCTGGTCTGCTTTCTTGGTTCAGGGCTGTCCCCTAAATACTGTAGTTAGGGAGCATTTTAGGGGTCTCGAGGTCAGTAGCCAATGGGCTACTAACCTTAGGGTGACTACACCCTTGGTGTGCTCACCCCACGTGGGGGAGTGAGCACAATCCCTAATCCTGATTGGGGAGTGCCTGCCATCTGCAAGATGGTGGGCACTTTAGAGTGGGCTTCACCTCGCCTCCCACACCTGAGGGGTGGAGTTGGCAGAGGTGGGCACACCTACTGGGCTGGCTAGTTTTTCCCGCCTGTCTTCCCGCCGAAAAGGAGGGGAGACAGGAAATGGGCCTGCTCCTGATAGCAGGAGAGGCTGGGGGTCGCATTACAAAGGATGCCAGGCCTTTGAAGCTCCCCTGCCACAGATGGCTCTTTCTGGCCTGGGGGAGGTGTGAACACCTCCGCCCAGGAAAGGCTTTTGTTTCTGGGCTCAGGGAGCGAAGGGTCCCACCCTAGGGGTCCAGAAACATGTCTCGTGGTGGCAGGCTGGTGTGTACCAGTCAGGGAACCCGCCAGAGGCTGGTCGTTTTTGAGGGGGCGTCTCTAAGATGCCCTCTGTGTGCATTTTTCATTAAATCCCACACTGGCATCAGTGTGGATTTAATGTGCTGAGAAGTTTGATACAAAACTTCTCAGTTTTCAGTGTAGCCATTATGGTGCTGTGGAGTTAGTAATGACAAGCTCCCCGCACCATATACTCTTAATGGCAGCACTGCACTTACAATGTCTAAGAATGGACTTAGACACTGTAGGGGTACAGGGCTCATGCACCACTGGTATAGGGCACCCAGCTAGAGGGGACAGACAGACAGACAGACAGACACACACACACACACACACACACACACACACATACACATATACATATATACAGGGCCTCTAAGGGTGGCACAATAAGTGCTGCAGCCCTTAGAGTTCTTCCCTGGTCACAGTGACCTGGGTACCTTTTACCAGGGGCTGACCTGTGGATGCCAATTGGGTTAGTTTTGGGGAAAGAACACAGGCCCTGGGAGCCTGTCCGGCAGGGACCCAGGGCACATCAAGGCAAAGTGCATCAGTAGTCTGGCAAAAAGTGTGGGTGGGGTGAAGGGGGGTTACTGCAACAGAAACCCAGCTTCTCACACTCAGTCGGCAGCTCTGACCACTGCACCACATCCTCTCCCTCTGGAGCTCCATGTTCGAGTCTCCCTTTGTTGACACAGCAGTGCCAGCAAATCACCTCAAAGGTGCTGCTCTTACGTCAGAAGATTGAAACCTGGTGCCTTGTTTTTAATGCACTTCAACCAATGACAACATGCCTGATTCACGCTTAAGAATCTATTTCTTTAACTTCAGACTTCTGCCTTCTTAAAAATGTCTCCACTTCAAAGCAAGCTAGTACACCTTGAGGTCAGACCCTGTTGGTCCGCCGACATTTAAAACAGCGGATTATTGGTGGACGCATTACCATTTTCTGTGCTTGAGACAGACAGCCTGGTGGCCCTTCTACCCCACATAACAGGCACATTTCTTCCTAATTTTGCCAGGCTCGGAGGTCAGACAAACAGCAACAGCACTAACTCATGAAATAATTAGACGGCTAAGAAAAGATACTTGTTCGTGCTTAATCTGGCTGCATTAGGAATTGTTAGACGGGACACACAGAATATGCCACGTTACCCCGCTTGTTTTTTTCCCGCATGCCATTACAACGAGGTCATTACAACGATCGCGTTGTAACAACGCATGCCATTACTCCCCAATTCGGAACAACGACTGGCTCTCGGGGGGGGGGGTGCTGGATGTTGGAATAGTATAATTTACTATTCCAACTCCAGTCTGTGCAACAGGAGGGATGGTGTTGGATTTTAAATCCAACACCTTCTGACCCCTAGAGCAAGTCGTTGTTCCGACTTGTGGAGTAATGGCATGCGCTGTAACAACGCGGTCGTTGTAACGACCGTGTTGTAATGGCATGCGGTCTCCCGGTTTCGTTGTAAACTATGTTTACCGGACACGTATTGCACTAAAATAACAAAGCATTTGCAATGCAATAGGGCTCGCATTTGCGAGAGTTTAAGCTATTGGCATTGTAAATGACAATGCCTTTTATTTATATGTTTTGATAATTAACACATGAATAAAAGGCATTGTCATGTACAATGCCAATAGCTCAAACTCTTGTAAATTCGAGACCTATGCAAAGAAGCGACCACCATTGACCCGGGTGGATTAGAAAGTGAGAGCGCACATGGTGGCTGAATGTTGCAGGAAAGCAGGTCGTGCCTGAAGTATGAGAAACTATTTAAAGAAAATAGTGCTTACAGACTAAAAAACTCATCTAGTAACAACAGAAGTAAAAGGGCCAGTCCTCATGGGAGGTTACGAATGAAGACAGGGTGGTAGTAAGGTGGAACTAACAAGCCTATTAACGAATCAGAAGCCAGGATTTACGAAGGACAATGACAAGCCAATGACAAATATGGGCAGAGAGTGGGCGGGGATTTTATTCCATACTCCAATACAGCATGGCTCGCAGAGCAGCGCATGCGCTGCCCAGGCTCAACCTAAAAGGGTCAATGCTAAGAGATCCTAGCCTAGTATGGCTTTTCCTGGCAAAGACTTTAAATTACGAGGGTCCCCAAGCTCTGCTTCCCTAACTTTTCTTTGGCGATTCCTCTAGATTACTTGACTTCTCATTATACTTTACCAGATTGCTACCAGTCCAACATGGCGGACGAAACGGGCCCACGATGCCCACATTAATACTTCTATGTTCATGTGAAACGAGTATATTCAGTCCGACCGAGATCCCTTATTTAATTCTCCACAGGCCCGGTTTGGTCGCTTTCTAAACAGCACCGTAGTCTTTCCTTCCAAACTTTATTGCAGAAAAATTACCATTTAAAAATGAGTATATTTATATAGCACAGGGGGAGATTAAGTGATCTGCCAAGAATCACAAAAAGTTGAGCCAACGCAGAGGCTCGAACACAGATTCCCAGCTCCAGAGTCGGCAGCTCTGACTGTCGAGTCACATCCTCTCCCTCTGGGGATCCATGTTCCAGTCTCCCTGACTTCTCATTATATTTCACCACTTTGCTACCAATCCAACATGGCAGATGAAATAGGCACAAAATGCCCACATTAATACTTCTTATATGTTCATGTGAAACATGTATATTTAATTTAACTGTGCTCCCTTATTTAATTCTCCGCAGGCCCGGTTTGGTTGCTTCCCTAACTGCATCGTAGTGTTCCCTTCTGAAATTAATCACAGAAAAATTACCTGGATTTAAACTTAACCATACTGAAACTGCCAATGTACAAACCGGAAGTCAGGAACCCTATAATATAACAAGCATTGGCATAGCCAATAGGTCTCGCCTTTGGGACCTTATAAGTGTTTAGCCATGCAACACATTATCACCCACCGGGCAGATTTCTGTAATGGAACTAGTACTTATGTAAAGTGCTTTGATACCTTCATTCGCGCAACATAATGCAAAAAATAAAAAGGAATGAAAGGAGAAGTGCTTGCAGATTTTTGAGGTGGGGGAGCGAAAAGATAAGTTAAGATTGCATTAAATAATGCCAGTACCAAATCAGAAAGCGAGCACAGTAGAGAAAATCAGGATCCAAATTGAAAGGAGGCGAAAGTGAGTTATCCCAGTGTGCAAGTGAAGGCGGGGCTGGAGTATGCTGCATCTTGGTGCCGAGTAACAGATGTTTATTGCCAACCAAATGAATGTTAATTAGTTCGTCGGCCTCTAGTAGGATAAAAGGCTGAGCAGACGCGCTGGGGTTCGAACCTGCGGTTGTGAGGTGAAACATAAGATTAATAGGGTGCTTGCCTTAAAGTTAAGATTGCATTATATAATGACAGTACCAAATCAGAAAGCGAGCACAGTAGAGAAAATCAGGAGCCGAATTGAAAGGAGGCAAAAGTGAGTTATCCCAGTGTGCAAGTTAAGGCGGGGCTGGAGTATGCTGCATCTTGGTGTCGAGTAACAGATGTTTATTGCCAACCAAATGAATGTTAATTAGTTCGTCGGCCTCTAGTAGGATGAAAGGCTGAGCAGACGCGCTGGGGTTCGAACCTGCGGTTGTGGTGTCAAACATAAGATTAATATGGTGGAAGTGTCAGCCCACTGAGCCAACAGAATCGGCTTGGACCAGAGCGGACCGGGCAGGCTAACTGAGTCTGGCTTATTGTCGGTATTTTCGTGCTGCTGCTGTTTCTAGAGAAGCAGCGGCTGAAATGCAAGGTTTTCACGTTCAACCGGACACTGCAGTCTGGAGTCATTTGAAAGTACTGTGGATGGACATAATAAGCTTATTTGTAATTTCCCGTGAGGCGCTGGCCAAGGCCCGCTCATTAGACGGTGCTGACGATTCCACTGAAAAGTAAGATGTCACCGAAATTGATTTAGTTTCTGTTCATTTGTGTTTTAGAGAAAATGAAACTGCACTCTTGTGGAGGTGGGGTGGAGGGGACGCGCCTTCTAATGAAAGCGGCAAGGTCTGGAAATGAAACCGGACCCAAAACAGATGGCAGCCTGCGCGCCGCTGCTGCTGGCTCCCGAGAGCAAAACGCTCTGGGAGTAAACATTTCCCGAAAAGCAAAGAATGGCGCGAAAGAGAAGCGGGGGTGAGTGACCGCGGCAAACGCGCTAATTAAAAACAGATGGTGACATGCCCCCGAACAGATGGCGCCCCTGCTCGTAACCGCAAGTTGTAGGCCGATACATTCCCTGGGAAAGGTGGGACATGCACCCGCCTTTGCCCAAATCGCGTGCTGTCTTTTTATAAAGACGCACGCAAAGCCCAATAGAAAAAATGCTAAAAAAAAAACACGCACGAGCGTGTGAAAAGTCCAGAGTGATTCCAAGAGGTCGTTTTCCTAGAGCAGCTCATGCGCGCTGCGCTAGGCTCGACCTAAAAATGGAAGGACTATTTCACGTAACTTCCGTTGAATATATTCTAACAGCTCAGTTAATCAGTTGCATTTGCCAGACCATTTCAAGATGGAACCTTGGAGCTTGGTTTGTTAGATCCCTTGTCTAATAAAACAAGCATTGGCAAAGCCAACAGGTCTCGGCAATCCAAGAGCTATAGGCGTTCGTAATGTAAATGCATTGGGCAAGCCTCCATGCTACTTGGGCCATGCCGACACAAGGCACTAAAATCAATACAAGTTAGATGTAAGAGTGTTTGGCCTTATTCTAATGTTTTAACAGAAAAAAGTGTCTCCTATTTTCCACCAGGGTTCTTTCCAATGACACTCCCACCCAGCTCTCTTTCGTCCATTCTGCTCTACTCTCTTCCTCACAAACTCGCAACCGCCCTCTGTTTCCCACTACCTCTCATATTCCTTCTCCCCTGCCCCATTCTTTTCTAACCATCCCTTTCTCACCGTCACTCATGCACACTTCTCTCTAAACCCTCTTGTGCTCTCTCAGTCTCTTCCACACATATCCTGAATCGGTATCACGCTCTCTCCTGTCATGCATTATCCTCAACCCTTTAAAGCAAATCCTTCCCTATTTTTAAAATTCCTTTTTCCATTAGTGTAATTTAATTTCCACCTACCCTCCCTCGTAACCCATTTCTCATTTTCTGGTTCTCCCGCGCTGCGAGGTCACACGAATGGCAGTAGCGCTATGCAAATATAATCACTCCACTAGAAACCAAAAAACAAAAGTAAATAACATTGTGATTTACGTCAATAGCTTAAAACTTTCACAAATGCGAGACCGATTGGATTGCAAATGCTTGTTTATCTAGCTGAATGATCCTCTATTTTAGTTGTTAATTGCCTGATGGCTCTTTGGTAGCAGGGAACAATTCAGAACATATTCTACTTAGCAACAGACTGCTTAGAAGAAACCAAGCCAGTCCCCTAACCTGCTGGATATCAGCGAATGTGGACACAAGGAAGCAGTCTATCAACAGAAGAAAGGAGATTCATGTAACCGTTTTTTTTTGTTTGTTTTTTACGGAGTTTTATATAACGCGAACTTGACCCGGTATCGGGTATCAGAGCGCTTTACATAGCACCAGTTGCGTTACATGAGGACACATTCATTTTTTTTTTTAGGCACGGGGAGATTAAGTGATTTGCCCAGAATCAAAGGATGTTCAGCGTCACTGCCGAGACTCGAACCCGGTTCCCCAGATTCGAGGTCGACCGCCCTAGCCGTTAGGCCCACTCCTCTCCCCTGAACTGTTGGAAGAGAGGCCATTTTGGAATACTACAATTCAATTTGAATAAAAGACAGTTTGTATTCTGAAAGAAGCACTTTTGTTTTGATAAAAAGGGGGTGATGGAGTAATGGCTGTTCAGATGTAAAGCCCACTGAAGAGTGGTGCTTAGCAGCTCACTTCTCTCTGTGCCTCCTCTTGTCCTCTGTCCTACATCTTTCCCAGCTAAGACATCTATCACAACTCAAACTCAAGCAAAAAAGATTCCTTCTAAACCTAAGGCTACAAAACGTCCTGTGGTGAATCGTGTGTTTCTATGTGACTCTTGATACACTTATAGGTAGTGCCCCAAGAGGAGTTTGGGAAAAAACAAGCTGGAGCATTTGAGAAAGAACTATAGAAGACAGAATTTTCATAGCAGTTGATTCTACAACACTATCATGCTGCAAAATTACAGATTCCAACATACAAAAGGTTCAACTAAAAAGCTCAGACAGAAGATGATCTCACACAAAGCATGAGAGCATTTAAAAGCTGTATTATATTCTCTATAACAATGTGTGGGACTATTATCAGTTTTGTCCACAATGGCATACAGAAGTATAGATAACCAAGTGTTCTGGCACACTTATCTTACAACTGTAAATGATTCACACAAGCATGGTAATATAGGAAACTTTTGGTGATGGAGAAAAACAAGGCATCATTGGAATCTAATCAAAATACCTACTCGGAATGTTGAAAGACTAAAAATTATTAGTTAAGTTTGCCAACATCCTTCACCAAACCTGCACAATCCTAGAAGGGGTATACGGAATGAATGCTGGAGAACATTCTTACTAGTACTGTCTCAATCTCACTCAAATAAAGAAAGCTGGTGGGTTTTAAAGAGAAGGGGGACAGAGTTCAAATAAACTGCAACGCTATACTGATCACAAAGTGGGAGAAACTCACGACTGACCCTGTTGTATGGCACCAAAAGAAGCAGAATGAAAACACCCTGCAGTCACATCAACATTATAGGTGTGAAGAGGCCTAAAGATTTCAAAGGAGATGGTTTGTGTCTCATCTTCCTGGAAGGGGAAAACTAGCAGAAAAAAGAAGAGCAACAACTCACCGTGGTTGGCCTCTGTACTAGGCTTTCAAGCCTGGTGTGGCTGAATTCCAGGCTGATTACATTGTACAGCTTCTCTCGTTCTTCGTCGGGAGTCTCGTAGTACTTTGCCCACTGCGACATTGACATCTCGATGTCACGCTGTGTATTTACATCCATCACGTCCACAATGCGCCGGCTACCTGCCCAAGAGGAAGAGCAAGTAGAAAGTGGAGACAAAGTTGGAGGGATTAAACATACTCCTTGTCCTTCAGCAGCACTACTCTTGAGAAATGAAAACTTTTGACTAGGAGAAAGATTAATAAAATGGGTACTTGTTGAAGCACAGTGAGCAAAGGGGGCTGATAACCTTACCCCTCAACAGGGCTCACAAATAGCTTCCATTTCCTATTTTTCACAGATTTGCAGGCAATGCATAACAGTTACAAATCTGATGGCACATGCAAGAGAAAAGTCAGCATATACATATTGCTCCAATCAAACAATTATTTTATATTGGCTACCTATTTGTAACAGAGGCACACTTTAAAATGCAGCCAAGAATGACTAAACTTTAGGCATTTTAATCACAAACGGTACCTCACAAACATG
Organism: Calotriton arnoldi; assembly: GCA_963921515.1. Taxonomy (NCBI): domain Eukaryota; kingdom Metazoa; phylum Chordata; class Amphibia; order Caudata; family Salamandridae; genus Calotriton; species Calotriton arnoldi. The sequence goes on along the minus strand of CAWUFW010007388.1, from coordinate 569,316 downwards.
TTTCTGAGACCAGATTTGTACCGCACACACCACCAAACACTGCTAGTACCACAGCTAACCACAATTGCTCTGGAAGAACTGCCTTCTCGGCATAAGGAGAAACAACTGTGGAAGTGTCACTGCTTTTGACAAGGGCAAGTGTCCAGTCTTCCTGCCATGGATGCACCACCTAAGTACTTAGCACCAACATGTTTATTACCTAGATATATTTGTATGTGTGAAGAACATCACATTTAAAAACAAGCATTGGCATAGCCAATAGGTCTCGCCTTTGGGACCTTATAAGTGTTTAGCCATGCAACAGTTGATGTTGTTGCACCAAGGATATTGTGCTGCATAACTAAATACTTATAAGGTCCCAAAGGCGAGACCTATTGGCTATGCCAATGCTCGTTTCTGATTAATTTGGGCAAGTGCAACGTGCTGGAGTTTACCTGGTGAAGAACAGGCAGTATATGCGGTATTTGGGAGAAAATGTAATTTTTCATTTTCTAGAGGAAAACTTGGAATAGGAGGTATTTACCAAAGTGCACCATGTGATGTGGATCTTTACCTCGGCATTTTCTGGCCCATTTGGGTAATCCTGAGCCAAGCTGCAGCTTTTTAGACGTCTTGGAAATGACCGGTTAAATATATTCATTGAGAATGGCAGTTTATTAAAAGTTAATTTAGGAAATAAAATAGCAGCATTTTGAGCTATTTCAGCGGTGACAGGCGACATACGGGTTCTGTCCGTAACCATAGATGTTTTGAGAGCTCTGTTTGTCTCAGATACTGCCTGTACCCAGAATCCATTGTACTGAAGACCAGTCTATAATTGTGGGGATTATGTTTCACTTCAGTGAGAAAATAAAGGATTTGAGCGAATCAGCAGCTGGGCGGAGGTTACCTCACGGCAGCTAAATGTGCACACAGGGGTCACATTTGTCTTTATTTCCAGTTTCCAAATCCTGCGCTTTTTGTGATGTGCTCATTGGCAAAACTTGTGCTGACAAAGAGGCCTCGGCGGAAACCTTCAAACTGCAGCTCCAGGGATTCCGGCGAGAATGAGAGCTGTGCATTAGGCCACAAAGCTCCGAGGTGCATGATTGTCCGGTGAGAGGAGGGATGGGCGGCCACGTGACCTGGGCACTTTCGGTGGGGTGACGTTACTCCACCTCTGCTCACAATTGTCTGGAACAGACTGGAGAGGTGTTAAAGCTGTGCTGTTCAGTGATATTTTGCAGCCAGTGCCCCGGCGAAGCTGTGCAAGTCTGCTGTTTGCTCATGAATGAATACGTGACATAAGTTGCGGTTTTTTTGCGCGCTTTGAGGTGTGGGCTGGTTGCTGAACCCCTTGCTCTTCTGTCAACTGGCTTTTTCAGGCTTCTTTTTGTAGCGGTAATTTTAGTTCTAAATTGTAAATTGGGACTGACCCCTCCTATGTTTTTATCGACGTGTCTGATGCGCTTCGTAGTTATGGCAACTATAGACCCGAGATCTTGCTTTTAGTGATAGGAAATGGCCTGTCTCTAAGAAGAACACCTGGAAGCGTAACAGCATTTTATCGGGAAAAAAAGTGCTGGCTTTTGTGATAGCCGTTTATGTACACTTTACTGATAAAAATCTAAGACGAGGGGGAAAAAACTGTAGTGCGACAAACACAAAACATAAACAAGCCCGGGAGTGGTGCGCGCGCCGACCTAAACACGCGAGAGAGGGCGGCCGCGTGAGAGAGAAGCAATTAACGAATCCGATCAGATCAATATGTAGCATTCGAGTAACGGGAGTAGGGTAGCCAAAGTAGAGTGGTGAGTATTAAAAGAGACATGGTGGAGGGGTGGCTGAAGATGGAGAGGGTGAAGAGAGAAAGTGAATTACAAGCGCGTCCGTGAAAGCGACGCGGCCGTGAAAGTGAAAGGCCACGCTAATTAAAAAAACATATGGCCCCTGCGCGCCTGTAGACGCTGAGGGAATATCTGGCGTTTCCCTTGCGGGAGCGAGCAGCAAGGCTCGATAATTGCGGACAGATGGCGCCACTGCCCGCTCCCGCAAGGGAAACGCCAAACGTGCACGCGTTGCAATAGAAAGCAATGCAAAACGTGCACGCTTTTAGCCAAAATGCTTATCGATTCCAAAAGGTCCCCTCCTATGCAGCGCATGCGCGCTGCGTAGACGAGACCTAAAAAAGGAGACAGCTTTTAACTGGGAAGTGCAATGGAATGTTAGGCTAGGCTTCAGGCAAAAAACAGCATCTACAATGGATATGTGTCTTTCAGAAGCTAATAAAGATGCTTTTGCTCTGGTGAAGTGAAAGTCAAGTGTCTGACGGGGTACAATTCCTTTACTGTCATTGTATTATTGGGAACACAGGAGACTAGACATCTAGCGACAGAAGCGGTTCTTCTGCCTGGGGCAAGTTGAACATCTGATCAATAAACGATCCGAAAGTATTTTTCCTCTCCAAATATTCAAAGCACTGGAGAAATCCAGAGTAACACCCATTTCCTCAGCCAACGAAGCACATGGTCCACGTTAAAATAAACACAATGCTAATGTAGAAGTTCAATAAAATATTTAGGTTAATAGAAGAGAACATCCAAGGGCTACCTTGGTTTTATGAAAGGCAACAGAGCGTTCCTAAGAAAGCAAAAGCAGAAATTTGATACGCCTTTTGGCACAGGTGGTCACAACCAAACAGCTATGCTACATATCAGCAAGTCTGGGTTACAAGATTCCACAGACTCAAAAGACTGACCGACTTACTACACTTGTAATGCACTCCCCACCTTAGAGGATTTCTACAGAGCAGAGGAGAAGCTAGAGCGATGAAAAGAATCCCATTGTGAAACTAGGAGTCTGATGGGATGATGCAAATAAAGTAAGCCATCCAAATGCCCTTGTCCTTCCTAATTTGTTTTTAAATAGAAAACTTATCATCCTGACCATTCATACAGGCTATTGCCCTAAATTATCGTTTGAAATATATCATTAAAGCCCTGTAGCAGAAGTCTAACCGAGGGACATTTCACACAATCTGTGACATTGAGTAGATCACCTGGACATATGTTTGTGAACTTGTACAGAAAAAAACAGTCTGAAACAAATGTGTTCTGAACAAAGGAGTGGGATGCAACAGGATAAAGACAGGACTCGTGGGGAAAATTTGGGGGTCCATCATTTGGAGGATAACAAGTGGATGAGGTTTTCCTTAAAGAGGAAAGTTGTCACTTCTTTCCTTGTGAGCAGGCGTAAGGGAGCATGTTCGTTCTGCATGGGGTGGAAGCTCCAGATCCTAGAGGCACAAGAGAAGGCTTGTTTTTTGTCTTCAACTAACTGTATTATTTTGTTTGATGAGGTTGATGCTGTGTTTGTTACGTAGCTCATTCGATATCATGACCTTGCTTGTCAGATAAGGTGGGGTGCTCAAGTTTACTCTTTTTAGGTAGTGCAACACACTTTGAAGGTGTTGCAGGCTACTAGAGGGAGCCAGTGGAGTTTTATGGAGATTGGGTGAGATTCTGTAAGACTTCCTGAGAGCATTTATCAGGTGAGCAACAGAACAAAGGACACACTCTAAGAGCATCAGATGAGGTTCTGGAAAGCTGCTTAGCAGGGTGTTGCCTTCACAGAGGTAAGATAGGACCAGGGGCTGTGTAAGTGTTACGACGATGTCTGCTTCAGCAAGAAATGTTTTCACTTTGCGAACCATAATGAGCTGCTGCACGGCGCTTGTGCCTTTTTTTGACTCGTTATGAAGGCGAGGGTGGCACTGATGTTGGCCCCAGGGATTGGGTGCAGTTGGATAACTGGGCTACAATAGTGAGGTGTGAAGCAAGGTCCTATACATGTTTGGATGATATTCAGACAGTTATAAGGCCTTGATGTATATTATCATGGTCTTCATTGATTTAGAGTGTATTCAATTAGCATAACTTTTGCATTAAGCCTTAAAACAAGTGTTTACACAAGTTCTTGTTTTAGACAGCAGCGAGGTAAAACTTTTCCAGCAGAATGACCTTGAAAAAAATTCAGATTTCTGCACCAAAGGGTTTCTGACCATAACATACAATAATATATATATTTAAAAAATATATATTTTTGTTTTTGATAGAATAAACATACATCCATTGTAACAATAACAGCAGTCACATAAGATACATTCACAGAGGACAGTACTACAGCCGCATCAGTAATTCCACGTAAAATCAGTAGAACAAATGAAAAACACAGAGGGTCCCACAACCATACACCAGTAGAAGTACAGTAAAAATGTGGCAGGCTCAGATTGAATTGCCACCTCATTTCGGGGAGGTGGCTGTATAAGCATTTACAGATGACAGTGGCTCTTGGGAATTCTCCAGTAGGTCCAACCCAAAATAGCGCATCCAAGAACCCCACACCTTTCGAAATTTCCAAGTGCAAACCCCTGCTCCTATATGTGATTCTCTCAGCAGCCATATAGAGATCCATCCCCCTCCTCCACTCCTGGACTGTAGGAACCTCAGCTGAACCCCATCGTCTTGTCACATCGCGCTTGGCCACAATCAGACCCAAGTAGCCGAAGAGAAGCTGAGATCTAGTAATATCATCATTTGGAATACCCAAAAGAACAAACTTGGGGTCGTCCGTCAGGGAGACCTCTATGATCGCACCCAACTCTTCAGTGATTGCCCTCCAATAATCCTGGAAAGTAGGGCAACCCCACAGTGTATGCAAGAAATACCCCCTGGCATTCCGGCATTTAAGACAGTATGGAGTCTCTGCCCTTCCCATTATGAGTAATCTATCTCTATCATAATATATTCTGTGCAAGATTTTGTATTGAATGAGGCATAACCAGGCTTTAATAGCTACCTCCCTGGGGTGCATTAGGGCCGCTTCCCAATCCACATCTTCTATAGCTCCCAAATCCCTCTCCCATCTCTCCTGCAGTTTCCCAAGATTATCTGGCATGTTATTATTTAGTGTTTTATAAGTGAGAGAAACGGTTTTGTTCGTAAGTTCCTCCTGGAGCAGCCTCCCTTCAAGTGGTGCGTACACTGGCAGCTCTGCACATACTATGCCCTCGGCTAGCCATGCATGGTGCAGTTGCGCATATTTAATGAACTAGGACTTGTGGAGCCCATACTCAGTACGAAAAGTCAACAGGGATTTAAATTCACCTTCAACATCGCCTATCGTTGAGATTCCCTTCAGATCCCAGGTCCCAAAGCCTTGCAGCTTACTTAATTCTTTGTACCATCTCCTCATCCATAATGGCATTGCTTTGATGACCCTATGTGTCCAACCCATAGATCTTGTCACTCTTTCTCACACTTCCAGGGTAACTTGTGTGGCGGGAAGCAGTCTATATACTCCTTAGCTGCTGTAGAGGTAGTGTAAGTGGGTGTGAGGCTCCATTGTCTCCCTCTCCAGCCTATGTGTGGGATGGTTTTGTGCCATGTGTGTCCATTCATTAATGAGAAACAAATGTGCAGCCCAGTAATACGCCTCTATGTCTGGCATTGCTATCCCTCAGTTATAGGGGTTGCACTGTAATGTCTTTAACGCGATTCTAGGGTGTCCCCCCTGCCATAACAATGACAGCTAATCTACTGCAAGCTCGGCAAACACTGTCCAAAGGAGTGGATGATAGGTATTTTGAAGGGCATCCAAAAGCTGAGGTAGAGTAATCATTTTAAAAATAGCTGCCCGCCCAAGTAAGGCGAGGGGAAGATTTTCCATCTCTATACGTCTGTAGCGGGTTGTAGGATATACGAGACAGAATAGTGCCTTCAGATACTTTTATTGCCCAAATAACAGTAAAGTAAAGTGTCCTCCTCTTCTAGGGGAATAGCAACGTTTCTTCCCTGGTATCTTCTCCACCACGGGCGTCCAGGGCTGGAAGGCCAAACCAAAAAGAAAGAAAAGAAACAATGTATCAGCGCTACGCGATATAACGTGTATAAATGCAGGGAAGGGAGTGGGGGAACTTTACACCCGTCATGCAGGTCCTCAGGACGGTGTTGCAGAAGAGACCGTCACCCGTGTGATCATGAAAGCAAACAGGCGGGCCTCAAGCAATGCCCAGAAGTGCGCTTCAAGGTTTCCCCCTTAGGAAAGACCGGGTCTTTTCCTCTACCTGCCTCCCGCTCCGCAGGAACCGGGCACACACCTGTGCGTGCCACGCTCCTCCTGGAACGCGGCTGGGCGGCTCGTGGGGTCGTTGGCCTCCCGGCGTTCGGGTCTGTGTCTCGGGGTCGGTTCCGACTTCCGTGAAGCCTCTCCGGTGTTCTCCTCCGTCGGGACTGCCTTACAACGTCTTCGATCAGCTGGTTACGTCGTCCTTCACTCCGCAACGACGTCGGGCTACTCCATTCTCGGCTGCTCTCCGTCTTCCTCTTCCGGCTTTGGTGTTTCGGACTTCCAGAGGGTGTGGCTCCGGGACTCGTCGGCGTCCGGCAGGTGGGTCTTAAAGGGCCCGTAGCAGAAAAACTCCGGGTCCTCCTCTACTATACAGAGTACATCACTGGTAGGGCATGGGGGCTGGAAATAAAGCAGAGGTGCGGGCCAATGAGGTGAGGTCCGTTCTTCATCCTTATCCTCAGGGTCAAGGGAGCACAGAGCCTGACACAGTCGTCCTTAAATTTAGATATTCTTTTTCCAAGGTTGCAGTGGCGACACACCTCCCTATGTGGAGTTATAAAAATGCCTAGATATTAAAAGCCCTCAGTAACCAACTTTAAATACCCGGGCAGAGGCGGCCATTTGGGGTCCGTCCAGGGCAGTACAATGTGGACTTATTCCAATTGATCTTATATTAAGAATGTCTCCCGTACTCATCTATGATGTGGAAAAGGATGGGTATGGTTCTCATGGGTCTGTGACATAAAGAAGTATATCATCTGCATAGAAGGAGATCTTCTCTTCTATAGCATCATTGGGAGTAATTTTAAAACCTTGAAACTCTGGATGCATTCAGATAGCGCATGGCAAGGATTCCAGAGTGAGTGCGAAAAGGGCTGGGGAGAGGGGACATCCCTGCCTCGTCCCACCTCCAATGGGGAAGCCCGACGACAATTTACCACTTACTCATACCGCGGTTATCGGTGGGTTATACAGTAGTGCGACCCATCTGCGCAATTTTGGTCTGAATCCAAATTTAGCTAGCGTATAGTCCAGGAATGGCCAATGTATCGCATTGAACGCCTTTTATGCATCCAAAGACAAAAATACATGTGGGACGTCACTGTCCCTGACCTTCATTAGCCAATTGTGTGTCCAGCGAAGATTCAGCTGGGCAGCACGGCCCGGCATGAATCCGGACTGATAGTTGTGGATGAGGGATGCGATATGTTTGAGGAGGCAGTTTGCTAGAATTGTGGCCAACACCTTGACCTCAGTATTTAGTAAGGAGATGGAACGATATGAGTCTCATCTATCTTTGGGTTTGCCATCCTTGTGTATAACCGTAATTGTGATTGTGCTGAGGTCAAGGGGGAGAATACCATCCCTGTATGCAACTTGGTAAAGAAACAGTAAATGGGGGTCTAATACGTTTATACGGCGTTTGAATAATTCGGCTGGTATACTGTTTGGGCCTGGGGTTTCCCATGACGCAGTTTAGCAACTGCCTCCTGTATTTCTGCTCACGTTAAGTATTCCTCTTGGCCTCTTCCACTCCCAACACTGGGGTCAAAATGGCCACCAGATAGTCTTCTATTTCCGAGGGACTACTGTGCAGGCGAGACTCATAGAACGCCCTGTAATAATCTGCAAATGCATTCTCCATTTGTACGTCCATAGTGTGGGTAACTCCAAAGTCGTCCACAATATCTTGCACCCATCTGGCCTAGATCTCTTTTTTGCTAAGCCAGGCAGGAAGCTACCCGACCTTGTCCCAGACTTCATAAAGCCAGTGTAATGTCGCCAGTCTCGGTTTCCTAGCATTATTCAGGGCCAGGTCTCAGTATTCTTGTATCAATGTTTCTAACCGTCGGGCGACCAGGGGGTCTGTCGTACCGGAGGCCCGCCTCTCTAGATGGAGTATCTGTTCTAGGCGTTCCAGTGTCTTAACCCCTTTCTTTTTTTCCCCAAGCAATCCGGTTTTGAGCCTTATTGCGCAGCACTGTTTTATAGGCCTCCCACAGTACAACATCGGAAGAGACAGGGTTCTCATTCTCTAAGAAGAACATTTCTGTGTCTGCCCGAATACCCAGCAGGATCCTGCCATCTCGGAGGCACCAGGCATTAAGCCACCCCCCACGTGCTGATGGATGGGCCTAGTTCACATTTGCACCAGGAGAGGGGAGTCATCCGAGAGACCCCTTGCTAAGTAGTCTGCCTGCCCTACATCATCTACCTCACCCATTGGTACAAATATGTAATCCAGTCTGGAGTACACTTTATGGGCGCCAGAATACATTAATATTTTTGATAGCTAAATGTTGCTATTTGCCCAACAGAGGTCAAGTGTGCAGTGACCATACCACTTCCACACAAAATCTGTTGTAGAGAGGAATATAAAAACTAACCTATTGAGAGGAGGGGAGAGAGAAGCTAGACACCCTAGGACACCATACTGGGGACCCTCGGATCTCTAGAAGGTATGCAGGCATGCTACAATACTGGCAATATAAGAACAAAATACTGCAAGGCAAAACAGACTGACTTTGAACTAAATGACTGAAGATATGTGATGAGCAATATTTGGGCTGAAGATTTCATTCCTTATAGATGAGTTAGACGCTATTAAGGTGATAATCCGAACGCATGCGATGCATCCCTGCAGCACATAATAAACACCAATTCTTATCCGGGAAGACAGAGGTTCTTCTCTTAGGGAATGTTTTCTCGTTTTGGACACCTAACTGATGGCCAAATGAGATGGGCTCTCCTCCGTTACCAGTGAAGAAAGTAAGAAACCTAGGGATCATCTTTGATGATAAATTGACGTTTAAGGAACACAACACTTTAACATCATCCGTATTTTTCATCCTAAAAATGATTAGGAAGACCTGTCCTTTCATTCCCCTAACTCGTCAAAAGACAGTGGTCACGGCATTAGCCCTGTCCAGATTAGACTATTCATTAAGATTCAAAAGGACCTGTTAAGGAAACTCCAGATGCTTCAAAATGCAGCTGCACGCCTGCTTTTAGGCATTCCCAAGCACAGATAGGTCTCTCAAGATAAAATTACACTGGCTTCCAACTTGTAAAAGGATCAAGTTTAAATCTCTATGCATAGCTTTTAAAGCACTGCATAACATTGGCCTAGATATCTTAAAAAAGCGCCTCTTGGTATCTTCCATCTAGACATTTGAGATCATCCAGTGCAAAACTCCTTACTGTCCCCAAGATAAAAAGAGCTTAACGCAGTGAACAAAGTTTCATTGCAGGAACAGCTAGACTCTGAAACTCTCTTCCCATTGAACTTAGAGACAGTCCAAATCTCGGGTCCTTTCGGAAGTCACTAAAAACATGGCTCTTCAACAACTAGTCATTATTCATGCTAAGACATAGTATCAGATTTGTGCAGGAAGCAGCGCCAAGACGCCCCTGGGCATTCGAGCAATATATTAAAATAAAATCTTATTAAATACCAAGCGTTAACTGGGTACTGATTCAAGAGGGCTGGGCACAGATTCTAATTTACTGTGTTTAAGAGTTGGCCTGATTTCATACATCTCCATATTTCTACAAATATTCTCCAAAGGAACAGGTGTAAAAGAAAGGAAAATGCTACTTACCCAGTATGCATCTGTTCTTGGCATGTAGAGCTGTAGATTCACATGCTTTGCATAGCCAGCCATCTAGTGTTGGGTCCGGATGTTTGCACTTTGTTTTTCTTCGAAGAAGTCTTTTCCAGTCACAAGGTAGGTGACTCCTCCTTTCTGCGATAGTGCGCATGGGCATCGACTCCATTGTTAGATTGTTTTCCCGCAGAGGGTGAGAATGGAGTTAGTAAGAGTAGAATATAGATGTCCATATGTATGTATCGAAGTAAGGTATTACTGCAACAGGTATAGGTACCCGGGGAGGTGGGTGGGCGCATGTGAATCTACAGCTCTACAAGCCAAGAACAGATGCATACTGGGTAAGTAGCATTTTCCGTTCGAGGCATGTGAGCTGTAGATCACATGTTTTGCATAGACTATACAGCAGTAATCTCCCAAAGCGGTGGCTAACCTGTAGCTGTTGCAGTCGTTTCAAGAAGTGTACGAAGAACTGCCTGGCCTACATTAGCTTGTTGTCTTGCTAACACATCGACACAATAGTGTTTAGTGAATGTGTGAGGTGTAGACCATGTTGCAGCTTTGCCGTTGTCAGCCATGAGAATGTTTCCTAAGAAAGCCATGGAAGCCCCTAGTTTGCAAGTAGAATGTGCTCTAGGGGAATTGGTAAAGTCCTTTTTTGCTTTTGCATAATATGTCTGATTATATTTGACTATCCACCGTGAAATGCCCGATTTAGAAATGGGATTGCCTTTGTGAGGTGGAGCAAAAACGACAAAGAGTTGTTTTGTTTTACGAAAAGGCTTTGTCCTTTCTATGTAATAAAGTAATCCTCGTTTTACATCTAAGGTGTGTAGAGCACGTTCTGCCACAGAATCTGGTTGAGGAAAGAAAACAGGCAACTCAGCAGATTGGTTGATGTGGAAGGCAGAAACGACTTTAGGTAGAAATTTAGGGTTGGTGCGAAGAACCACTTTATTTTGATGTACTTGTAAAAACGGTTCTTCAATGGTTAGTGCCTGAAGCTCACCCACTCTCCTCAGTGATGTGATAGCAATGATGAAAACAACTTTCCAAGTGAGAAAGTGCAGTATACATTTATGCAATGGCTCAAAGGGTGGACCCATTAGTCTGGTTAGGACAATATTAAGATTCCACACTGGAGCAGGTGGAAGTCTTGGAGGAATAACTCTTGAGCCCTTCCATAAAAGCCTTAATAACAGGTACTCTGAACAGGGACAGATGATGTCTATTTTGAAGGTATGCAGCTATTGCAGCAAGATGTAAGCGTATAGATGTGTACGCTAAATTTGACTGTTGTAAATGCAGTAAATAGCAAATGATATTTTGAATGGAAGCATCAAGCGGGTTGATATGATTGTTGTTACAATAAATAACAAACTGCTTCCATTTCGCTGCATAGCAAGCTCTTGCAGTAGGTCTTCTAGCTTCTTTAATAATGTTCATACAGTTTGGCGGAAGATTTAGATAGCCAAACTCTATGACTTCAGGTGCCAGATCACTAGGTTGCGATGTCTGGGAGTCTGTCTCCACCGCTCTGCGTGAGGAGATTGGATGTGAGATGTTGTTTTTGATAAGGAACTACTGAGAGCTCCAACAGGGTGGTGAACCACGGTTGACGGGCTCATGTGGGAGCTCCTAGTATTAGAGTGAGGGACGTTTGCCTGAGCTTCCAAACCACTAGTGGAATGAGTGGGAGAGGCAGAAAAGCGTAGGCAAATATCCCTGACCAGTTCATCCATAGCGCATTGCCTTTGGACAACGAGTGTGGATACCTGGAGGTGAAGCCTGGGCATTTAGCATTTTGGTGTGTGTCGAGCAGATCTATGTTTGGGAAGCCCCACATTTGAAAGAACGGGAGGAGAACTTGAGGATGGAGTTCCCACTCGTAAATCTGATGTCTCTGCCTGCTGAGCAGGTCTGCAATCTGATTGCCTACTCCTGGAAGGTGTTCTGATAGGAGATAGATTTTGTGACGTATGGCCCACCTCCAAATGGCCTGTGCAAGGTGTGACAGCTGGAGGGAGTGTGCCCCCCCCCCCGTTTCTGTATGTAATACATGGCGGTCATGTCTGTGCGCATCAGGAGAGCTTTGCCTAGAAGACGAGTTTGAAAGGTTTTGCGCGCTAGAAATACTGCTAGCAGTTCTAGATGATTTATGTGAAGTTGTTTTTGCTGTTGGCTCCACAAGCCCTGAATTGTGCGAGTTTGGAGATGAGCTCCCCAACCAGTGAGCGATGTGTCTGCTGTTAGCACTGTCTGTGGAACAGGGTCGATGAAGGGCCGCCCTTTGGATAGGTTTTGTGGATTCCACCGCTGCAGAGAGCGATGAGTGCAGCCGTCCACCAACACTTCATCTGATAATTGACCCTGAGATTGATTCCACTGACGTGCTAGGCATTCCTGCAGAGGACGCATCTGGAGTCTTGCATATGGAACTATTAAGATGCACGACGCCATCATTCCCAGCAGTTTCATGAATACTTGAGCTGGTAAAGAGTGGTTGAGATGGAACTGAGAAGTTAGAGCCTGAATATTGCGAATTCTGGTGGAATTGGGACAGTCTAGAGCTTTTTGTGCATCGATAGTGGCTCCTAAGTACGTTTGCGTGTTGGAGGGTTGGAGATGGGATTTTGACAGATTTACTGTGAATCCCAGATCGTAGAGCAGCTGTACTGTTTTGTGAGTGTGTTGTAGACACTTTGCTTGTGAACTGGCTTTGATGAGTCAGTCGTCTAAAAATGGGAAGACGTGAATATGTTGTCTTCGCAGGTGAGCGTGGCTACTGCCAGGCACTTGGTGAATACTCTGGGAGCAGTGGTGACTCCGAACGGGAGTACTTTGAACTGGTAATGTTGACCCGCCACCACAAATCTGAGATATTTGCGATGAGCTGGATGCATTGGGATATGGAAGTATGCGTCCTTTAAGTCTAAAGTAGACAGAAAGTAGCCTTGCTGAAGGAGTGGGAGCACTTGTTGAAGTGTCACCATGTGAAAATGATCTGATTGGATATACAGATTTAAGTCTCTGAGAGCTAATCTAGGTCTGAGAGAACCGTCCTTTTTGGGTATGAGAAAGTATAGGGAGTATACGTCTGTTCCCTGATATTGTAATGGGACCGGCTCTATAGCTCCTTTCTGCAAAAGAGAGAGAATTTGTTTCAGAAGGTGTAAATGCTCTGTTGACATTTTGTGTGATCTTGGAGGAATGTTTGGGGGATTGTCGATAAGCTCCAGGCAATAACCAGATTGGATAATTTCTAGAACCCATCTGTCTGAAGTTACTGCATTCCAGATGGGTAGAAATTGAGAAAGACGTCCCCCGACAGGTGTGGAATGATCGGGGGGACAAGGAGGCAAGTCACTGTTTGTTTGCGGCAGGGGAGGTTCGCGTTGTGTTACCTCTACCTCTTCCCTTGCCATTATTGCCTCTAAACCCTCCTCTAAAGTATCCTCTGGAAGAGGGTGACTTATTGTTGCCTCTGTTGGAGGTAGATGCATTGTCAGAGGATATGTTCTTTGAGCCCCCTCTATAAAAGGAGCGGCGAAAGGGGCCCAGATTGAACGGGGACTGCAAAGCTCCCATGGATTTTGCAGCCTCTGTATCCTTCTTCATTTTCTCTAGCGAAGTATCTACCACTGGTCCGAAAAGGTGTTCCTTATCGAAAGGTAGATTTAAAATAGAAGCTTGGACTTCAGGTTTAAAGCCTGAGATTCTGAGCCGGACGTGTCTTCTTAAAAGAACGCTAGTGTTAACTGCGCGAGCTGCAGTGTCAGCTGCGTTTAAAGCACATCTAATGGATGTATTAGAAATGAGCTTTCCTTCCTGAATTAAATCATTGGCTTTATTTTTATGTTCGCCTGGCAAAAATGGTATCAATTTTTCTAACTCATCGTAATGAGCCCTGTCAGAACGTGCTAAAAGAGCCTGGGTGTTGGCAATACGCCAGTGGTTTGCTGCCTGCATAGCGACTCTTTTGCCAGACGCATCTATAAGTTTGGACTCTTTATCAGGAGGAGGGGCATCTCCTGTGGTTTGAGAATTTGCTCTTTTACGAGCGTTAGAGACTACTAGGGAGTCTAAAGGAACCTGGACCTTAATGTAGATTGGGTCTGTAGGTGCTGGCTTATATTTTTTGTCTACCCTAGGTGTGACAATTCTTGCAAGCACAGGGTCTTTAAAAATATCATCTGTGTGTTTTAGCATACCCTTTCAGCATGGGTAGTGTGTGTGTTGTTCTTTGAGAGGAACTTAAGGTGTCAAAGAGAAAATCCTCTTCAAGGGCTTCTTTGTGAAGTTGGACCCCATGATATTCTGCAGCCCTATTGAGTAGCTCTATGTAGCCTACGTCATCGTCTGGTGGAGAGGGTTTTGAAGGGTATAGATCAGGAACAGTGTCTGTATTGGAATCTGTATTATAGTCAGCCCATGGATCAGGACTAACGTGGCCTGGTATATTCTCATCCCCATCCCAGTAATCTTGATGGTCAGGTGACTGTGGTTGTGGTGAATTTGTCAGAGTAATTAACAAATTTGGGTGAAGTGGGGAAGGAGGTGTAAGTGGAGGAGGAGGAGGAGGAGGAGGAGGAGGAGGAGAAGGATTAGTAGCCACATTTTTCTTCTTCAGTGGAATGTGGTAAGCTTCCTCCATCTCTGGCTTCCTTTTTTCTGGGAGTTTTGCATGAATATGGACAGTTTTCAGATTGATCACTAGTTCTTTTTGTTTTGGGTTAGTGTTGGAAGACGGGACGTCGAAACGAGGCTCTTTGGATGGGGGAGGAGCTATCTTGTCTTTCGGTGCTAGAATTTTCGGTGCCGAAGGTTTCGGCGCCAACGTTTTCGGATCCGAAGATTTTGGTTTTGGTGCCGAAGTTGATTTCGGAGCCGAAGGTTTTGGTTCGGTGCCGGAATGGGGCCGACTCTATCCAGAGGCGGAAGGCTTTGGTGTATGTTTCGGTGCTGAGCCTGAAGACGGGGCGTTTGAAACCTGTTCTCGGTGCCGACCCTGGCCCGAAGGCGGAGGGGGGACCGTAGCCTTTTTCTTCGGTATAGCTTGGGGCAGGAGAGTATTAGTACTCACGGTACGCTGACCCAGTGGAACGTCTTCTTCCATGTCGGAGTCGGCTTCGGACACTGAAATGTGTTCCTCTTCTTCCTTGGCTCCTTGTGCGTCGAAGATTTCCTGTTCGTAATTTTTACCAAAGAGATCCGGAACAGTGCCGCTTCTTTGGCACATTTCGTGACGTCGAGCCCGACGATCACGGAGCGTCTTCTTTGATCAAAAAGATCGGCACGCGTCGCAGTCCTGTTCGTTGTTTTACGGGGATAGACACAAGTTGCACACTTTGTGTCCGTTCCATCGACTGCAAGCTGACCCAACGCGGGTAGGCCCTCCACGAATTTTCAGATCGAAGACTTTGAACCGATACGCGAAGAATGGGAAATGCGATCGAGAAACAATACCGTTGAGGTTAGTGGATTGCGCACCGAAGGGAACCCGAGAAACGGTGTCGAACCGGAGCGCAGCAATTCACGTCCGAACCCGATGGCGGAAAAAAAAACAATCTAACAATGGAGTCGATGCCCATGCGCACTATCACCGAAAGGAGGAGTCACTTACCTCGTGACTGGAAAAGACTTCTTCGAAGAAAAACAAAGTGCAAACATCCGGACCCAACACTAGATGGCAGGCTATGCAAAGCATGTGATCTACAGCTCACATGCCTCGAACATGCTACTTTCCCTGCAAGGATCTGTTCATAACTTTCAGTACCGTAGATTCAGACACTTAACATACTCCTGCGAGATAGTGTTGGACGTGGATGCTTGCAAGTCGTTTTTCTTCTAAGGAGTCTGTCAAGTCACAAGATATGATATAACTCCTCCTCTTGGTGTACATTGTGCATGGGCACCGAATCCATGTTAGATTGTTTTCGCACAGCAGGTGAAAGTGTTCATGGAATGTCAACATAAATATGGCCGTGAAGCGCAATCTACACTGAAATACAATAATCAAGAAATCTGCTAAAGAAACAGACTTCAAGGGAGGAGGGTGGTCACATGATCTACAGCACTGCACGCTGTGAACAGACCCGTGCAGGCTAACTAGAATTTTCCGTTTTTAGCATGTGTGGTTGTGGATAAGGATTATGATACTTACCCTGTACACATCTATTCATAGCCTGTAGTGGTGTAGATCCACTTGTTATGCATACATCTGCCATCTAGTGTTGGGCCCGGACTGTGCAAGTTTTTTTTCCTAGAGGAAGCTTTATGATCTGCGTTGCGGGTCGTTTCTCCTCCCCCTCAAGGTATTGCGCATGTCGAACGCTTTGGTCCTCAGGAAGATTTCGTTTTGCCATAGTAGTGAGGATATAGTCGGTTTAGTAAGCGTTATCTGTTAGACATGCTGCTTTGTAGGTATTTTTTCACCCTCTAATACCTGCGGGGGAGGCGGGAGGGTGCATGTGAATCTGCAGCACTACACGCTATGAATAGATGCTTACAGGGTAAATAACGTGATCAATTCGTAGTATGTGTTGGCTGCAGATACACATGCAATGCATAGACTGTAAAGCAGTACCCCTCCACGAGGTGGCTTAAGGCATGAGATAGTGCAGTCTATTGAAATAATATTTGAAGTACTGTTTGTTCAACTAGAGCTTGTCCTTTCCCAGTGTAGAAGTTGATTCCAGTTATTTTTTTTCCGTAGGCCTTGTGGCGTCGAACTCTAAACAGTTTCAATGTAGTCTGTCCGAGCACGATGATGGTAAAAAAAAGTTTGAGGAACAAAGCAATAAACAAGCGCAGTACCTCGAGGGGGAGGGCAAACGACGCACAATGCCGATCATATAGCTTCCTCAAGAAAAACAACTTGCCGAGTCCAGGCCCAACAGTAAATGCCAGAATTACGCATAGCATGGGTATCTGCAGCCAACACATGCTAGGAATACATGCTTACCATACTGTAAAGTAGTGCCCTCCAGTAGTAGCGGCTAGCGTGCAGGTGTCTGATACAAGGTCCTAAATACCACCCAGCCCACCATTGCCTGCTGTCGGGCTAAGATGTCCACAAAGTAGTGCTGGGTAGAGGTGTGTGGTGTTGGCTAGTTGGCTGCCTTCTAAATATCCGCCAGTGGTATATTTCCTATTAAGGCCGTGGTGACGCCTTTCTTACGGGTGGAGCGCACCGTGGGAGGAGCAGGTTTGCTCATCATAGTAGGTTTGAATGTATGTAACTATCCACATAGCTATACCTTCCTTGAAGATGGGATCCTGTTTGAGGCTTTGCAAAGTAGACAAAGTGCTGAAACGATTTCTGGAATGCCTTGTACCATCAACGTAGGACATAAGAGCTCTTTTACATCCAATGTGTGCACTTCTCTGTATGTAACAAAATCAGGTTGTTGGGAAACAAAAACTTGGAGCTCTATGGTTTGAAAGTGTGATGCCACGCTAGGGAGAAACCTAGGGTTGGTTCCAAAAACAACACTGACCTTGAGGAAATGGAAGAAGGCTCCTGCGGAAAGAGCACCTGCAACTTGCTAATGTGTCTTAGAGAGATAATAGCCACCAGGAAAGTCATGTTCCAGAATAGCAACTGAAGGGGGCATGAATGGAGAGTTTCAAATGACGGTCCCATGAGTCTGGTGAAGACTTCACTGAAATACCACGCGGAAGACCCTTCATGAAGGCCTTAATTATCAGAATTCTATAGAAGGGACAAGTGTAATATCCTATATTGTAGACTTTACAGGATCGAGGTTTTTGGAAATGTGGTGTTGAACTAGCCTTTTCCATTTTGCAGTGTAAAAAACCTGCATTGTGTGTCACAGACATACATTTCTGGGGAAGGCTGAGGTACTCAAATTCTAATACCTTGTATATCAAATAAAAAGGTTGAGCTGTCCAGGATTGAAATGTCTCACTCGACCCTGCCGCTAGGAGAGAAGGTCCAGTCTAAGTGAGCAATAGATATCTCCAAGATAGTATGGTCCAGGTAGGGGCTACCAACATGAATGAGGGTTAGTGATGTTTGCCTTAGCATTAGCGTAGGCAAATATCCCTGGCCAGTTTATCAATAGAACATAGCCCAAGGAGTGGGAGTGTGCATACCTGGAGACGAAGTTTGGAAATGTTGCATTTTATTGAGGTGGCAAAAAGGTCCACCTGTGGGGTTTCCCAGCGTTTGATGTACCTGTGTAGGGCCTGGGGATGAGTTCCAACTAATGGACTTGTTGAAGCGTCCTGCTGAGAAGGTCTGCAAAGTCACGGTCAACCCCAGGGAGATGCTACGCCATGAGGTGACTGTTGTGGGGTTGGTCTGATGCCAAACCCCCTGGGCCAAATGAGATAGCTGTGCTGAGTGTGTGGTATTGGCTGTCCTGTTGTATATCTGGATGAGGACTACTTTGCCCCCTAATAATTTGCAAGAAGGTTGAGAACTAAATGAATGGTTAACTGTTATAAAGTAGGCCACATTACAGCGATAATCATTTTATTGAAATGCGCCTCCCAGCCTGTGAGAGAGGCATCTGAGGTGTTGATTACATGCAATACCGGGCTTGCAATAGGCATGCTACACAACAAGTTGTTGCTTTTCCACCCCTGCAGAGTGGTGCGCCTTAGCTTGTACCAGCACTGGATCTTCCCTGTGACTCTCCACTTGGAACCATTAAACGGTGAACCAATTTTAGAGGGGTTGCAGATGTAGCCTTGCATGTGGAGCAATGGCAATGCACAAGGCCATCATCCTAGAAGGCACATGACAGTCTGCACCGTGAGCTGACAATTATGCTGAAAAAAGAGGAAACATTAGCTGAGCTGTGACTCTCTGCTGGTTGGAATAGTCTTTTACTTGTGACTGCGTCTAATACTGACCCTAGAAAGGGTTAGACTTCTAGAGGCTGCAGGTGGGACTTGGTGGCGTACTAGGATAATGCCAAGCTGTGGAGCAAGGTCATTACTGTTTACATGTATACTGGACACTGCAGCAGGTTTGAACAGCCAATCGTTGAGGTAGGGAAAGACATGAATGTCCACCACTTACAAATGTACAGCCACCACTACAAGGCATTTTGCAAACACACTTGGAGCCATGGTGACCGTGAAGGGAAGTACTTTGAACTTGTAGTGTTGGCCACTTAGCACAAAGAGAAGGTAACTTTACTGAGCAGGGTAGATGGGTATGTGGAAATATGCATCATTGAGATCGAGCACAGTAGGAAGCTGGCTCTGTATATGATATTGCCGCTAGGTGGTTATACCGTGCATAGAGTCCAGGGGCTCCCCAGAAGTGTACCGGGCTCAATGTAAAACCCAAAGTGCTCTATTTCTGGTAGTGTGGGCGATCAGCCTTAGGCCTAACACAGAGGGGTGTAAGACATTTATTGCATTGTTCTGATAAGTTTCTAAGTGTCGATTTTTCAAAGTGAAAAGTATTTTTAGTTAAAAACGTACTTACCTTATTGCAAAGATCATGTTGTTAAAATAAAATACAAACAAAGCTTATTTTTATAAAATTGGCGCGGATCTCCTTTTTGACTCGTGTGTCCATTATTGGTCAACATTGTGCAATAAATATCTTACACTCCTCTGTGTTACGCCTAAGGCTGCTTGCCCACACTACCAATAATAGAGCTCAGTGGGTTTTACATTGAACCTTGAACACTTTTGGGGAACCCTTGGACTCTGTGCACACTATAACCACCTAGTGGCATACCATTACAGAGCCACCTTCCTACAGACACCTTTTAGTAGGAGGCCGGGCATTTCTTCCTGAAGGACGGAGGAGTGTTCTTTGCTGACAGCTTGTGGGGTGATGGGAGAGGTTGTGTGTAGTTCGAGACAATAGCTGTGCTAGACCACCAATAGGACTCACTAGTAGGACAATATTTTCTCCCAGTGAGAGAGGGAATCGCGTATCCTTCCCCCGAACAGATGACGTGTGATTAAAGATATGGAGAGGCGGGACATGCCACTGTTTGGATATGGCAGCTAAGCTGCTGGAGCCACCTATACCCTTAACCTTGAAAGAGCCTTTATTGGACCCTCTCCCAGCCTGCTGGTAGTAGGCCTGCTACTGCCTCTATTAGGAGAGCAGTTGTTTGGGCGAAGGTCTTTCTGCTCCCACTCTGGGCTGATGTTTTCGAAAGGAGCGGTCTGGAGAGCCCAAATGGACTTTGCTGTCTCCATATATGTTTTTAAATTTTCCAGCATCATGTCAATCTGCGGCCCGGAGAAGTGCTCCCCATCGAGGGAGGTTGAATAGATGCTTATGGACTTCAGGCTTGAACCGGCCGATATGAAGCCAGTCATAGCTTCTAAGGACAACACTGGTATTAATGCCCCTACAGGCTGTACCTGTGGCACCGAATGCATTGAGAATGCTGGCGCAAAAATGACTTTGCCCTCAGACATTATCCCCTCTCCACGTTTCCTTACTGCTCAGCGAGATGCTTAAGGAATTCTTGCATTCCTCCCACTGCGCTCTGTCGTATTGCAATAAGAGTGTCACTTAACTAGCTATAAGTCAATGTGTTGCTGCTCCCACTACCGCTCTCCTGCCCAATGCATCAATTTTTTTGCTCTCCTTGCCCAGAGGACAGTGGCCTGGATGGCGGTGCATTTGCAGACAGAGTGGACCACCAAAGAGTAGTGTGAAATCTGCCCCTTGATGTATGCTGGGTCAGAAGTAGAAAGTTTAAACTTCTTTTCGACTCTAAGGGTCCTTACACTGGCCTTGATAGGCTCCTTAAGGTTATCAGGAGTAGATTTTAACAATCACTTTAACATAGGTTGGAATTAGAGGATCCCCACAAGGCAGTCATCCTCCTCCTGGATGCAATCCACGTCTACTTTGTAAAAGGCTGTGGCCCTCTGAATAAAGAACATACTCAAAGGAGGGGTAACCCAATTCTTCTAAATCCCGTCTCGTATACGGTTGTATGCGTGACTGTTCAATATCACAAGTGAGTGAGTAGATGGCACCCAGGTAAATTAGTGCCCACGCCACATTTCTTGGATATATTTGTGGGGTCCTCACCCACAGGTACCACCTGTGGCTTGCTTGATCATTGGACCCACACCTGGCTTACCTAGTGTGACTGGGTGGGCTCTACGTGTTTGTGAGCGGATGGGTGACATCCACTCACTCACTCACTCACTCACTTGGGATATTTGGGCAGTCACGCATACAACCGCATGCGAGACGGGATTTAGGAGAATTGGGTTAACCCTCCTTTGAGTATGTTCTAGATTATAGTTTGGGAAGCAGAGGGTTCACCCCAATAAATACTTCTCATTCCTTTTTAGTGTTGATGCCCTCTGAATAAACTCATGATAGACCGTGGTGTCATCAGGGGTGGAGGCTCTCACTAGGTAGTGGTCTAGATCAGAGTCGCCTGGGGAATCCACATTATAGTCATCCCAGGAATCATCACTAGTGCAATGTCCTGAGGGCGGGTGATACGGGTCAGATAGGCCATAGGGACTGTCTGGCTCTGAATATGAAAGAGAGGATTCCTCTGCGACAGCAGTGGGGGTAGAATGCATGGGCGTGGTGGTCAAGGAAGAGGTGGACTCTGCGGCACTCAGAGTGATTTAGCCTGTAAAAGGGTGCAAAAACAGGAGCTTCTGCCTGGCATACAGGTCTTGTTGGAGCCTCAAGGACCAGACGCTCAATGCTGTCGTCACCAGGCATCGATGGAGGCTTCGAGGTCACCTTCACCATTGAGGGAGTAGGAAGCTGGTTCTGTATATACTATAACAAAGTAAGGTATAGTGTGCACAGAGGCCAGTGGAACCTCAAATGCTTACAGAGGTAAAAGTAGATAATACCGTACTCTCTATTTGTGGTAGTGTGGGCGAGCAGTAAGGCTTTAACAGAGGGTAGTGTTAAACATTTATTGTACACACTCAGGCAGGAAATGATGTCACACACTCAAAGACTGAGGTCAGACAAATTGTTTGTATCAAAAATATTTCTTCAGTTGTATTTTATTTTTAGAACCAAGCAGGACTTGGTACAGGTAAGTAAAATGGTACTTTTCAAGACAGATTGTTCAAAACAAGCAAGCTGGATGAGATTGACTTCATT